>OU015494.1:13460380-14060380 GCA_907164885.2 Dolomedes plantarius | reverse complement strand
CCAATAATAATCGACCATCATATATATAGTCCACTTTCCTTGGTATCTCTTTTCCATCACTTTAATATCCTGATGGAAGCTCTCGCCATGTTCTTCCGAAAACTCACTAAGATGTTAGGAAAGTAATTGAGATGAGCATGAAGAAAGTGAACTCTGACGCTCATATTGCAACCAAGCAGTTTATAAGATTCCAGCAACTCCTCAACTAAAGTAGAGTAATTTGAAGCCTTCGTGTTCCCCAAAAAGTTGTGTACTACATTTCTGAATGCAGTCCATGCTCGCAGTTCGTACTCACACATGGTTTTCTCGAATTTGTTGTCTGCCATTAATTTTCGTATTTGAGGGCCTACAAAAATGCCAGCTTTAATTTTTTCTCGTCGTGATTGATGCAAACTTACCACACAGATACTGAAAGCATTTACTGTTCCTTCATAAAGCTGTCACAAATTGCTTCATTAAGCCAAGTTTGATATGTAAAGGTGGCAACAGTATTTTCGAGGAATCAACCAGTGGAACTGAAGCAATGTTTTTCTTCGCCAGGTTTGAATATACTTCTGACTGGCTACTGCTTCCGAACCCAATGTTCCATACTTGCTCTGGAGTCCCATTAACAAAAAAAGCAAGGAAATTTTGAGTAGCCTCCTTGTTGGCCGAGCAATATTCCAAGCACTTTCAAATCCCCGCACAAAGACCATTTATGAAATTTTTACTCCACACTTTCCAGCAGGAATTTAAGGTTCTCGTATGTCTCTTTCAAAGTCACAGAATGTGCTACTGGAATGGATGGATGGATGTTAGTATTGTGTAATAAAACGCCTTTTAAACTGAATTTGCTGGCATCTATGAAAAACCTCCACTGTACTGGATTGTAATTGATGTTGAAGTATTTCATGAACGCCGGAATATCTCGACAATATACCAAACCACCTTCCTCAGCAAAAAACGGAACTAATTCTGCTTCTCGGTGTCTGTACCAGGAGAATCTCGTATTAGGGCACAGTAAATTCTTTTCATGAAGTCTTGATCCTAAAAGCTCTGCTGCGTCTTTAGATAGATTCAGATCGTGAACCAAATCATTCAGTTCATGCTGTGTAAATGGCACTGGGGTTTCATCTTCCCTGATGTCCGGTTTGTACATCTCCTCACTTGTAACATTGTCTGAATCGGTGTCTGTTGGGGGCTTGATATTGGACGAGGATGGCACAAGGATGGATTCACTATGGGGCACTGGTCTTATGGCAGATGGGATGTTGGGATACACAATGTTATGCTTACTGGTTCTGGTATGGCCCCCGATATTCACTGTGCAGAAGTAGCAGTCGTCACTATGATTTTTTAGTGTTCCACGTACCACGTGTACACTATACCAGTGTATCATGATCTGCCCCGAATGGCGCCACATGTCACCAATAGCAAGAAGGGGGCGCTTGCGTGAGGTATGAGTCATATTGCCGTTCCAAGATAAATTCTCTCATGTTTCGCCTTTGTGAGGGCGCAAATCGTGACGTCATACAGATGAAACAGTTGCATTTCCATTATCATCTAGATATTGATGTTTATCTATTCCTTAAACAATCCGCCCCTCCAGAGAATATTTTCACGCGTTCCGAACGTTGCCCTATAACAATGTCATTACAAAATACCGTTTTTTTAATTTTCATATTTCCATCATTTGTGTAAAAACGTGACGTGATACGGAATTTTGAAGGTCATTTCGTAATCTGCACAAAACATCCATTCAGACACACCTATTCATTTCAAAACAACAAAACCTTGCATACTAGTGTAATCGTTTCTGATTTATTTCTAAATTAAAGTTTCACTTAGGTGATCAGCAGTCTAAAAGATCGTTGTTCAGAGCTCATTTTCTACCTACTGATTTGAACAAAATATTAACTGAATATTTGATACAACGCTCAAAAGCTAAAATGGCAATATGGGGCAAGTTGGCCCATTTAATCAGGGGCATTTTGGCCCAGTGGCCCAAGATGCCCCTCAGTCCAAGAGCTTGTTTTCTACATTCATAAGCCTATAAAACTCAATAAAATTGTCAATAAAAAAGGAGAAGACTGGATTAAATGTACCAGGTGCAATCGTTGGGCACATGAAACATGTGTCACTGGGGACACGATATGTTTGCATTTATTGTGATGATAAGAAAGATCGATGAAGGCAGTAGTTAAATTGGACAAAATATATTTTCTTATCCTTTGTGTCTTTTTTACATACCATATTAAAATTACATTTGATATTTTATGTGTTTTTCATTTCCGTTAGTAATCCGAAAATCAAATGAACTTAGAGGGTCAACCTACCCCGTTCGATGGGGCAGGTTGGCCCAGTGACTTGATGTCCTGCTGAGCTTCATATAGAAACTATAAATTAATATTTTTCAAATTTTCTCATACGTGGTTATGATTTAAGATGTGCTGATTGTACAAACTAAAAAAATTTAAAATTTTAATAAATTAAATATATATATATATATATTGAAGAAAAAATGGGCCAACAGGTCCCGGTGTACCCTACGTAGTCGAACTAGGCTCGATTTTAAATATGAATACACGGGGCTTTCCGAATTTACAGTTTATCTGTATGTTAAAATAGAATTTTCCTTCAGTTTAACAATAATAATTGGTTGTTTCAAAAATATAGTACTCCAATTTTTATGTTTATATTAAATATTTCTTTTTACACTGGGATTTTATATAATAAGTAAAACGTGTAAAAAAGGGACCAATAAACTTGTAAATTTAAACAAGATCAAGGGTTTATTTTTCTTCTGCTTTCCTTTGATGTGTCTTAAACGCTCTGCCTCTAGCCTAATAGGACACGAGCAGTGAAAATTTTCAAGTGTTTCTAGTATTAAGCTCCAATATTTTACATTTAAGTCCTCTATTTTTTTATGATCTTATCTAGAATTGTAGGCGGAAAAGTATACGACAGGAATACATTTGGTAATGTTCCCATAACGTGACATTTGAGTCAAAAGTTTCTTGTCATCTCTCTTTCTGAAAGACGGTAAGTAGGGGAGACCGCGGTTAGTTGGCATACTGCTTCTAATTCCTGCCATAGTGGAGCTAGAGCGCTGTCATCTTACAAGTGGAGAGTGTATGTAAAGGTACCCCATCCACCGTAACTTCAGTCTGATTGGAAGCGTCACGAAGGAAGGAGCCCTGTTTCATCATTTTTCTGACTGTTGAGTAAATTTTTTCATAGCAACTTTTTCTGTTCTTAGCAACTTTCATAGCAACTTTCATAGCAACTTTCTGTTCTGGTGACCCTGTAGATTGAATTGAAGCGCTGCTCATGGCGGTTTTCGAAAGAGTGGTTAACTGTAGTTGCATGCATGTATCATAATATTTTGTTTCTGATGTTTGAGACTGTCATACATCCAAACGCTGAACAATCACACCGCGTAGCAAATTATCACCTCCAATGTTCACACAACAACAAGTTTATTACAAGACGATTTTAACACTTGACATTGCTTGATTATACACATACATATATGACACGTAACACCCACCAAAAAATCATATATAACGCCACGAACGAAATTCTCTAAAGCCAATTTAAATGGCTACTACCCTTCTTAAACAACTTCCGAGGCAGGCTCCACAAGACCTCCTCGCTTCCCCACTGCCTACGCAGGACTCTCTTTTTCTCTACCCTTCTTCTTTGCACTTTGAACTCTATCCGCAGGCGCGTCAGCTGATCTGCTAAAAAAACGCCTTACGCAATACGAATGGCGTCGCCTGACATCACATCCCCCATCCAAGATTGAAGATAGGATTTTACTTCTATCTACAATATGAAATTTAATTCAGGTGACGTCACAAAATTTTCCTCTCACTCTTACATGATTAAACAGTGAAGAAAAAAAATATATCAGCTACATAAAATACTTAAGACTCCTTAAGTCTATTAGCTCGAACTTCTAACCTTCGATCCTGCTCTTCCTCTAAAAAATACAAGAATAACATTACAGACTAATACAATTACAATACCAAAATATAATATACAATTGTAATAACAAGAAAATCAAATCAATATAATACTGTTAGTAACATAAAGTAAAATAAAAAAATTAACACTAAAAGTTTTTGAGTCCTTGTTTTTCAGTCTGCTTACACTGCTGGATCAACCGTCTCTAATCTCGATAATGCATACGCATTATTCAGCTTGGCTCCCGGACAATGAGTAATAGAAATGTTGTACTTCTGTAAAGCAAGGGCCCATCTTTGCAATTTAGACGATTGTGGGGCATTCTTCGTGATAAAGGTCAATGGATTATGGTCCGTTATCAGTTCCACGGGTGATCCGAAGATCCATGTCTCGAATTTCTTCAGGCTCCAAATAACAGCATACGCCTCTCTTTCAATAGTTGGCCAAGCCTGCTGTGATTTGGTCAGTTTCTGGCTCGCATAACTGATTGGATGTAATGCTCCTTCTCTTTTCTGAGATAGACACGCCCCGATGCCTGTTGAAGATGCATCACAATGTATAACAAAAGATTGTCCAATAACTGGGGTATTCAAACTAGGTGCCTCAACAAGACACTTTTTTAATTTGTGGAACGCTTCGTCCACATCATCTCTTCTGGTGCTTTCTTTTTGGTCAGTTCGGTTAGACAATACGCTGTCTCTGCATAACGAGGAACGTAATCACGATAATAATTACATAGTCCCAAAAAGGTTTTTAACTGCCTTTTTGTATGAGGTCTGGCCAATTTTTGAATGGCTCCTACTTTCTCTGGATCGGTCTGGTGACTGCCGGTTTCAATGATGTGTCCAAGATATTTTATGTGAGATTTCGAAAAAGAGCATTTCTTCAGATTCACTGAAAAGTTCAGTTCTGCCAATTTATTAAATATGTTGTCGAGATGTCCTAAATGTTCCTCAAAGTTCGATGAATAAACTGCTATATCATCAATATATGCTCGCGAAAAATCTCTGTACATAGAAAGTGCCTGGTTCATCACTCGTTGAAATGTGGCTGCGGCATTACGCAAACCAAATGGCATGACTTTGAATCTATATTGCGCTCTATGTGTTTTAAAACATGCTAAAACTTGACTTTCCCTTTCCAAAGGAATTGCCCAATACTCCTTGAGCAAATCAATGGTAGAAATCACATTTGCTCTGCCAATGCAAAACAATAGTTCTGTTTGATTTTCCATAGGAAAATCATCTGGTTTCGTGACCGTATTTAACTCTCTAAAATCGACACATAGACGGAGAGCTCCATCTTTTTTCATAACGCACACTACTGGATACAATATTTCTGCATCACACTCTTCTATAAGTCCTAATGATAAAAGTTCGTCAACTTGTTTATCTACCTGAGATTTTAATGCTTCTGGAATTCTATATATATAAGGCTTCTTTCTTTCTGTTTCAATTAGTCGTATCTTGTGTTCTCCTACTTTTGCAATTTGTACTTTATTTAAAAATAATGCTCTATATTTCCTCAACAAATTCTCGATTTTTTTCCTTCGAATTTCATCTAAATGGCTTAAATTCACCTCATCTACACTACAGAAGTTTGCTTCATCCTTTATACTAGGCGTGGGATGGACTTCCCCTAATTCCTGTTCATTTTCAAATATAACCCCCCCCCCCCAGCTTGTACTCTAGATATAAATTTCCTAATTTTATTTACGTGAACTGTTTTAATGTTCCCATTTGCCAATTTAACTTTGTATGAGTCCGTACTACAGCGAGCTACTATTTCTGCGGGTCCCGTCCATCTAGCATATAATTTATTATTTGAATCTGGAATCAAAAGATATACTTGATCCCCTGTTCGGAATTCTTTATACACTGTCCGTCGGTTGGCATATCTTTTGTACGCGCCTTGTTTAACCTCAGCAACTATTGATGCCTCCTCCGCGACTTTTTCTAAATTTATTTTTAGCTCCTGCAGATACTCAATTGCGTTCTTACCAATATTAATAGGAAGGGGAATTTCGCCTGCCCACGAAGATTTCAATACCGCCAGTGGTCCTCTGGCTTCTCTCCCATATAGTAATTTAAACGGTGACACGCCGGTAGTGGAATTTGGGATATCTCTATATGCAAATAACATATATGGAATATGTTTATCCCAATTTTTAGGGTCGCTTCGTATGATATGGTGTAACATGCGCTTTAAAACTTGATTATACCGTTCCACTAATCCTGAACTTTGTGGATGTCCCGGTGTTGCAAATCTAGGAGTGGCGCCTAACCCTGCATGAAACTCTTGAGTTAATTTTGATATAAAGTTAGTACCTTGGTCGCTTGCGATAACCTTAGGTATCCCCGTTCTCATAAATATTTCTAGCAATGCGTCGCATGTTGCTTTAGCTGTAATCGTTCTCAATGGAACCGCCTCCGGCCACCTAGAATGTTGATCAACCAAACATAACACATATTTGTGCCTTCGCGCTGATGGGGTTTCTATAGGACCAATTAAATCAACTGTTACTTGCTCAAACGGAAATTGTGGTCTTTGAAGTGGAGTTATAGGTATTCGATCACTTGCCCTCTCCCTACTTCGTAACTGGCACGCTTCACAAGATCTACAATACTCTTCAATATCGCGTGACATATTCGGCCAAAAAAATGAGTACCGGAGCCTCTCTTTTGTCTTTTTGATTCCTAAATGATTAGCAAAAATTGACTCATGCGCTAATTTTAGAATTTGCCCTCTCCTGACCTTTGGAACTACTAGCTGACAAACATTTTCCCCCGAAACCTTTTCTTTATGATACACTAAAGAATCCATTACAAAATACCCATTTTTGTTTTGCTCTGCATCTTTAAAAACTTCGCATAATGTATCACACTTTCTCTGCTCTTTCTTGAAAATACTAGCATCCGACAATTGACCTACATTTGTTTCCCTTTCTGCCTCATGTTCACTTTGAACGCAGCTAACTATCAATTTCTCCTCTCCGCCTCCCCCCGATGTTTCCGTGTGACCAACTTCTTGTTTACAATTCTCTTGCGCAGTTAAATCCATGTGGATACCCCTTGTCGCTCCCCCTTCTTTCTCTAACGCTGACTGAAGCACTTCATAAATCAATGGGGTGATTATACAAGGAACTACAAGTCTATCCGTGATTGAAAATAAGACGTCAACATGACCATGTGAAAAATTGGGAGTATTAAATTTTAATGATATCGGCAACGTTTTTAAATCCGCCACAACTTTGTCTCCAAATGCAGATATCAACTGAATTTTAGAACTGTCCTCATTTTGAAAATTTTGCGGTATCTGGTTCGAATTAATTCTCGGCATTTCTGCCGCACTATCAACTAATGCTTTAATTTGCTTCCCCCCTAACCAAATGTACACGTACTGCAATGGTTGAGTATCGAATGCATTACTATCGAAATACGCGGTTTTAACTTTTGCAATTTGTTTATCACCCTGATTGCTTTTCCCTGTCGCCGAATCCTTTTTCGTTTGATTTTGCGCAGCTCCCGTTTTACTCTTTTCTCTATTATTGGGACAAAATCGCAAATGAACTACGCGTTTACAAAGTTTTCATTCTTTTGAATTTGTATTTCTTTCATTATAGTTACTTCTCATATGAGGGGGTAGGTATTTCCCGCTACTTTGATTCCCAAATCCTGTTTCATTCTGATTACAAAATTTCGTTGGTTTGTCATATAATTCCGAAAGTGATCTACCCTTAGAGGTAAACCAATTGTCACAAAGTTCGGCAATTTCCCTCGGTTTTTGCCAAGTATTTAGCTGCTTAATCCTAATATAACTTCGCTTTTCAGAGTCTAATGTACTCAATAATCTATCACTAACTATCAACTGGTTCAGCGTTTCAATGTCTGTCACTTTCCTCAGTTCGCAATAAAAATCCCAATTTGCCTTTAATCTACTTGCAAATTGTATATGGTTCTCATTTCTCGCTCTTTTCACCGACAAGAAATGATTTAAACACGCTTCCGGTGTCGGTTGAAATTCTTTTAAGATTATAGATTTCACTTTCTGATAATCTTTCATATCTTCCGTGTTTACATAAACTAATAAATGCGACGCTCGTTCCCCCAACAAATTAAATAATATCTCAACCTTCATGTCTTCCGCGACCTTTTTCATTTCGAATACTTTTTCGAGAGACGAAAAAAATAAATTCCACGACTCTGGTTTAGTCAGCACCGCAAGAGTTAAAGTCCTAACACTCTTTATTAGCGCCTCTAACGAATTAGAATTCCCGCTTAACGAATTGGAATTCCCGCTAAGTCCATCCCCGACTGTATTCAAACTCCTACCTTCAGCTTGAATTCTAGATATCTCTAACTGTGCTTTAGCTACTTCTAATTTTGTTTTTTCCAGTTGGAGCAACGTATCTTGCTCTTCTTTAAATCGTTCCCTTTCAATTTTAAGTAACTCCGCGTCTTTTTTCTCTTTTTCTATTAGTGCTCGTTCCCTTTCAATTTCAACTAATTCTGAGTCTCTTTTCTCTTTTTCTATGCGTTCATTAACTGTCGATATCAGAAATTGTTTTACAAATTCGAAATCTTCCTCGTATGGCTTACTAGCTTCTATAAGAGTTTTTAAATCTACTATTCTGTGGTGTTCCTCCACATTCTGTCCTAGTTCTTTGGCAACAAAAACCAAATCTTCTTTCTTTAAACCCTTTATGTTAAACATATTTTATTTATTTTAAAATCCTCACTCTCTACAATTTATATACTGGTCATATTTTAATAACACTCTTTACTAAAATATATTTCAACTCATCAGTCACTAAATATTTTCTTTCTACTCTAACATCAACACATATCAGAAATATTTTTCAACTTCTTAATTACTAATTTAATCATTCACAAGTTTCACTAAAGAACAAAAGGCTTCCTACCTTTCCAATGCTCTCGTTCTCGTAAGAGAGCGGGTCATACATCCAAACGCTGAACAATCACACCGCTTAGCAAATTATCACCTCCAATGTTCACACAACAACAAGTTTATTACAAGACGATTTTAACACTTGACATTGCTTGATTATACACATACATATATGACACGTAACACCCACCAAAAAAACATATATAACGCCACGAACGAAATTCTCTAAAGCCAATTTAAATGGCTACTACCCTTCTTAAACAACTTCCGAGGCAGGCTCCACAAGACCTCCTCGCTTCCCCACTGCCTACGCAGGACTCTCTTTTTCTCTACCCTTCTTCTTTGCGCTTTGAACTCTATCCGCAAGCGCGTCAGCTGATCTACTAAAAAAACGCCTTACGCAATACGAATGGCGTCGCCTGACATCACAGATACTGTGTGGTATACATCTTGTTTTGGATATCCCTGTGGGCCTAGTTTTCATAGTTAGGCATGGGGCCAGTTGGCATAGCTATGACAACTCTCCCCACACCTATGCCAACTAACCCCTCCATTACTGTTCATTGAAAAAAAAAACAATTTCTATAAAAAAAAATGAATAAATAAAGGATTTAAATCAATATAGTTTTATTTCACTTACACTAGTTTATTTTTTGTTTAAACTAGTTTCAATCTTTCGATAATCCTCAGTAAAACGTAACTCAAAATATTTTCATCACATGATATCCTATCATTTGGTTTTTAATTAAGTTTTCTTCTATATATCTCATTCTAATTGTATATTAATTTATTATACATTTTCATTTTCATTTTTTCAGGACTTTCTATTTTTTCTCTTTTAAGAGGTTAATTTATTTAATTTTTCCCCCTATTATTTTAATAAATTGACTTCTTAAAAGAGAAAAAAATAGAAAGTCCTGAAAAAATAAAAATGAAAATGTATAATAATTAATATATAATTATAATGAGATATATAAAAGAAAATTTAATTAAAAACCAAATGATAAGATACCATGTGATGAAAATACTTTTAGTCACGTTTTACTGAGGATGATCGAAAGATTAAAACTAGCTTAAACAAACAAAAAAAAAAACTATTGTAAGAGAAATAAAGCTGTATGGATTTTAATTTTTTTTTATATATTTGGAAGGTTTCACAATATCAACACCGATTTCACTAAAAAGTTTATAAATAAGGTTCTGAGAGAATAACAACCACTTATTGTTTTTCGCTATGAGAAAGTACAAGGAAAAACAGTCCGAGCAAATCGACCCAGTGAGAGGATGACCGAGGCCGTTCATGCTCACAATGTTGAGGGCAAAAGCTTGGCTCAACATGATGGCTGGACCTGATTGGCTTTCTTATTTTATGAACAGAAAGAAATGCTTATCTCTTCGAACAACTGAGGCCACTAGCCTAGCTCGTGACACCAGCTTCAATAAGACTAACAACAGAAACTTTTTCACTTTTCTCCAAACAGTACTAAACAGGCATGGATTCGAGCCACAGGACATCTACATGTTCGAGACGGGATTACAACCGTTCAAAAGCCAGACAAGGTGATAGCACGGAAATGGTTTAAGCAAATTGGACAATTCACCTCTGGTGAAAGAGGTAACCTTGTTATTTTGGCTATTTGCGTCTCGGCCGGAGGAAGTGCTATTCCTCCATTTTAAATTTTTCCACAAGCCAAATTCAATGAACATTTCATGTGATCTGGACCAGAGGGCACCAGCAGCGATGCCAACAAGTCAGGTTGAATGGTCGAATGAAATTTTGTGAAGTTTTCCCAACATTTTATCCACTTTACCAGATGTTCACAAGCTTCTCCTCGATAATAACGACTCGCATTTGCCCACTGAGGCCCACGATTTGTTCAAAGGAAATGGGGTTGCTGTGCTGTCATTTCCTCCACACTGCAGCCATAAATTACAACCATTTGACAGAAAAATTGCTGGCAACGAAGGAAACCTGTCTCGGAAAAGAAGCTGCAAAAAAGAATCCTGCTGTTCATCGCCGATGTGTCTCAACTGTATTTGGATCCCTTAAAATATACGTCTACACGGCTTGTAACGTTTGGATGACCAATCATCCAGGCAAAACTTTAACTATCTACGATATCCCAGCAATTATGAAAACATCCTTTCAATCAGCTATGACTCCGTCCAATATTACATATGGATTTCAAGTGAGTGGGATCTGTCCATTCAACCCTGACATATTTCAGGACTCAGACTTTTTACCATCTTCTGTCACTGATCACCCTGCTCCAGAGGCTACACAAACTGCGTATGAATCAGAACTAAAGAACCCCAATGAAACCTCTCTAACGACAAATGACCTTCCTGGAATACCGGCATTGGTGACCACTCCATCATCTTCCCGACACATCACTCCAGAAGAAATTCGCTCTTTCCCCAAAGCCGGGCCACGACAATATTCCAATCGTAGCCGAAACAGAATGTTTACTGCTATTTTTAAAGACACTCCTATGAAAGACAGAATCGCGGCTGAAAGACACAGTAAGAAGAAAGAGCCGTCACCCCAAGTTTTGATAAAATAAAATGTTTTTCCTCGAAAATTGCTGTGTTTTGCCTAAGTATTCCTATCCATATCACGTTATGCCAACTCACCTCTAGGGGTATGCCAACTAACCCTGCACCCGGGGTTAGTTCGCACCCAGGGTTAGTTCGCAAGCTTTTAGGAAAAGTGTTTTTTGGGTTACCTTAACACGGATTTAATTAATGGGTCCAACATGATTTTGTAGTCAAAAAGTTAAGCTATCCTAGGTATTCACCTGAATCTCTCCAAGTATTGCGAAAAAAAATAGAAAAATCCAAAACCAAAATCTATGCCAACTAGCCCCGGTCCCCCCTATTTTATCAGAAAAATAATTAAATATTATTATTTAAATTATCATTATGAAGCCAATTTTAAAAACAAAATAATTTTGATAAGAGACTAAAACCGACGCAGAAAATAAATGAAATATCTTTATTAGTATAATAATGATACATTCCTAATGTAAATGAATTTAATATATGAACTAATAAATCCACAGCAAATAACGCATTCTCCATCAGTGTCAAGATTTATTTGCTAATTTTTAAGGATATCTGTTTGGTAGTAAAATATTCCCACTCATTAAAAGGCATATATTTAAATTCGAAAGGAGTAATACAGTCAAAAGAATTCATAATGCGCGAGGTTTTAATGATGGATATAATAATCTCAAAAATTACACTCAAATGAAGATGAATTTATCTCCACTTTGCTGCTAGAATTCAGTACTTAGCAAATATCGGGCTTAAATATTTAATTATAACAGTAACGCATAAAAGTATTCATATTTAAGGACACGGTTTCTTAAACAAAGTTTACCGGGTATTTTGCTTTAAAAATGACCAACATACGTAGATTGGTCGCAATAGTGAATATTCAGGGCCCGGTTAAAAATTTATTTTCAACAAATTTTCGCCATATTTAATTTTATACGTTTGTAGAAGGAAGTTTAATTTATGTCTACCGAATTACTGCTAATATTAGACATGTTTTTAGTTTTAAAATGAAGTATTTTTCTGCCTTGGTTCAATCTATCTGGAAAATATCAATCTACATTTGAGTACCCATACTGAATAATTTATCAATGTATATATTAATCACATACAATACTTATCCTTCTATAAATCACTACAAGGCTTATCTTTACATCAATCACACAAAGTATACTATTTCAAAGTAAAATGAATTTTTATCAACATTCGTTCTCAGTGTGTAGCGATAGTTTACGTCAATTTAAGGAGTTGTGTGTTATACCACATAATGCAGATAGTTGATTTCAGAAAATGTGAAGAGTATCTTAAGTTTTAAGTGATTGAATTTATTTTCAAAGTAATAACTTAAATGAGAATACTAGTAGTAATATCATTAACGTGATATGACTGTTTCATTAAAAGATACCCAATTGTATTTTTGACAGAAGTTAATGTCAATAATATTGTAACAATGGGTTCAAATTTAGTCAATTGTGGAAACTATGTCAGTCCCCTTAGTTCCGATAATTTGTTTTTGTATGCTTTGGTGTGCATCGGAATCATGATATTTTGACGTCAAATAAAATTCACGAGTATAATAGGTCTAAATGTCTGCCAGATATTTAGCTGTAGCGTTAAGGAATTACTTAATTGTTTTAGCCATTCAAAAGAAAAAAAAGAAGTGTTGTCTACAGTCTATTACCTTTTACATTGTATAATTAGGAATAAAATGTCACTATGTGTCATTACAAACTTAATCATGTATTAACTAAATCTCTTCGATGTGGAAAGATCAACTATGGAAAAATATTGATGTGAAATTTATTTTATGTTAAGTACATTTTCCTGGTATTTATGAGCATCCCTACACATTTATATTACACGAGGAGTGAGCAAAATTTTCAAGATTTTCATGGCGTGTAATATTGATGGCTTCTCCATGCACACAACGATAAATCAAAATTACTCAGTCATAAAACATAATATTTATCACAAAAAAGAACTTTTAACTAACAAAGTTCCGAATGTATGCTATCAATAAAAAAACTAATCGGAAAGAAATTCAAACCATCATTTAAATTTTAACATATTTCTATTCTTATTTTTACATGCATATGGATTTCATTGTCACGACAAATAAATTTGCCAAAAGCTTTCTTGGGAATTTATTTGACAGAATGAACTTTTTAGATTAAATTTGTCAATTTCTTTTAAAAAGTCTTTGAATTATGCACATATCGGTATTATCTGAATTTACAATAAACTATACCATTATCGGTCTTACATATATTTAACCGAATTCAACTATCACTGAATTTTCACGCGAAAGTTTCACCAGAAAAGTGAAAATCCATGTTTTATTGATTTGTGAGATACTCTGGCTTTCAGGTGATCTGAGAAAGAGTCAAATGTCAATGGTGTAGCTCAAGGGAAAGCTTAATATTGCAAGGTTAATTGTCTTAAAAGCCAGATACCCCGGTTAATATTACTTTCCTTTGATTCGAGAAGGAAGTCTAGAGATTTTTGTTATACACATCTCAATGATATAAAGATAAAATTTGACGCATGATTTATATATTTTCATTAAATTAGAAATGTAAAATACATAGCCATAGAGGCGTAATTATGAAATTGTTCTGTAATATTTTGTGTTCATTAAATGAAATCAATTAAATGAAACCTTAACCTCGTTTAAGGGGGTCCAGGACACAAAATTGTTCGAATTTTCGAAAAAAAATTTATTGCATTAAAACTTTTTGTGTCTTTTACGCTTAAAATGACGTTTAAATAATGTTTCTATCTTAATTAGAACAGGCAAAATTATTATTTTTTTTTTGCAACATTCTACTAGTAGCCAATCGTTGTTTAAACCTGTAAGTGCGTTTTACTTTCTGATGGGTTTTTTCCCCATTTCTCGTCTTTAAATTGTTATAAGTCAAAAACCGTTAAAGATAAATGATTGAAACTTCTAACATGTCTTTCTAAACTATTTTACTTTAATTTTGATTCAGAAAATTTGAAAAAAAGTATTTGCTTTTGAAAATATGATCTTTTAAAAATAAGTTACATAATTTGTTAGTGTAATTTTTCATCTAAATATTTTAAATTTTTTTAAAAATTAATATTTTATAAAATGGTGAATCAAAATTAAAACGTATATATTTCTGTTTAATTAAATGGAAAAAAATTGAAATTCGACAAATAATATTTCGAGTTATAACGATTTTAAATTACGCCACTTTTATTAAAAAATTTAAATTTTTAAATATTTAAAAAACTTTTTTAGAAGTTTTATGTTGTGATTTTGTTTAAAAATTATATGGTTACCCATCACAAAAAAATTCAAAATTTTAACTCAATAAATAAAAAAAAAAATTTATATGTGTCCCGGCCCCCTTAACTCTTAAACTAACAAACAAAGATAAGCTAGAGATACTTATAAACAGTTATAGAGATTTAGTTTAAAGGTTAAACATTATGATAAGTATATACTTTTTTAATAACTGTGGTTGATAGATGTTAAATTTTGAATGCCTTTAATTATTTCCTTTGGGAGTGTGACTGTAGTTTTCTATTAGAGAATTATAAGGATTTACTTTTCATAATTTCGGATCAAACATTATTAAAAATCATAGACAGGAACCTTTCCTCTTTTTCTTATTTTGCTCTCTAGGCTATTTTAAATTATATTTTAAGTACTGTAGTAATTATCCCTTACAGTATGCATATCCATGAGTTCTTTGAAAGTCTCTTATTGTTAAATAATCCTTACTCTTAAATAAAAGTCCCTGTACTATGACTTTTATTATTATAATCGTTTATTATTATAATTTATTTTCACAAATTGAGTTCTTTAAACTGTATAGCTGATTTTATTATTTAATCATTTTTACTTCTCTTAAATAGAAAGTGAATAAAATTTGCGATATAGAATGATACATTTAGTTGATTTTTAGTTTTCTGCGAAATTAAAAATTTGGCGTTGTATAAAAATTCAGTCATAAAAATCATTACTTTTTCATTAAGATAAAAAATATTAATCTAGCACAAATGTTACATTTTTTGTTAGACTGCAAAACTATTATTGACACCAAAATTTTCATTAAAGCTTACTGTGATTCGATTCTAACTATCTTAAGTGATCAATGCTCCTCTAAAGAAGATCTTTTCAAAATCTGTTTTACCTCAAAATAAAAAAAATAGAATGCTAATTAAAATCTTTATGTCATTAAAATACAGTTCGACATAAGTGAATTTCTGTAGCTGTTCTTCGAAATGCACCTCCCGACACTGAGATAATGATATAGTATTGTATTATCGATCCTATACACATTATGTTAATACAGATAAAAAAATATAGCCTTAGTATTGACTGAAAATTGCGATCACTTGCAACTCTGAATGTACGGATTTTCAGTATGGAGAGGTATTAGGATGGCCTTTCAATAGCATCCTATTGCTACTTTTGATCGGAACTGAAAAGCCGCTGTGTGTTGGGGGATCCCCAAAGCCCGAAATTATACACAGGGGTGAAGACAATCCCACCATACGATGAGATCCATTTATCGACCCCTAATTACCAAAATAGAGCTTAGGGAGCTAGAGAGGCGTCGTTCAAAGTGCTTTTTAAAGCTCTAGAGGCCTACGTACACCAAAATCTGTCCCGAAATTGAACCCAGGGGAGCCAGACCCGAATTGACAGTCAAAGCGGTCAAGTCATAGGGCCAACAGTACCGATTTTTCCCGCTACCGATTCACCCAAAACGAAGGTATCGGGATGTCCCATAGGTTATGTCCGTCTCGTAATTAGTCGGTTACGTTAGTCGGGAGGTCCCCGTCGCCTGGACACATCTGAAAATAGAAGACATGGCGCGAACGTCTGGCGGAGTCTCAGAGGGGATGAAAAAAAAACTGCACAGTTCACAACGAGGTGACTTGGCACGGGCGTGCCCTCTGAATGTCAGTTCCGTGTCATTTTCTTGTCTCGAGTGGCGTTCCAAAGCGACGCTTGGCGTGTTCTGTCGATGATTTCAAGTTGAAATTTTGGAAATCATTGAGAAATTTCCTAAATTGTACGATTTTAATCGTTTGAATTATTGCAATTGCAGCGCATACTTTTCTAATTACATAAACGTAAATTAACACGCTCTTTTCTGGACAAGCTGTTGATCTCCAGTTTGTAGCTTTTTTTCTGCAAATCGCCCTCGACTTTGTTCAATATATACTAAAAACATGGCTGGGACATTCTATCAAAATTTTGAAAACGATCGGGTTTCATTTCCAAATCTTTCATCCCGTCAGAAAATCCCTCCCCATTTTAAGGAGACAAAGAAACTTCAACTTCATTTTTTGAAATTTGAAATTTTTATCTCTACATAAAAAATGAGAATTATTAATATTATTTTTATTACTTTGATGACACTTAAAATCCACAAATAAGTATTTGGAGGAGGAATAAGGCATTTATTTCAAATTTTCTTTTTTCCAAAAATGCCACCATTTTTCAAAATGCACCATGCGCATTAATTTCCATTTGATTTCTTCCAAATTTCTCGGAATTTAATTGAAGTGTTTGTCACAAAACTGTGTATTATTTTTTAAAACTACAAATATTTTCAAAATTGATACGCTATGAAATGAAGTAAAAAGATGCAAAAGCGTGAAAAAATAACAGGCAGAAGAAAAAAAAGTCTTCTCATTCACACAAAATATATCAAACTACAGTTATGTTTATATTTATCTCGAAAATATATGTTAAAAAATTTAAAGTTGTAAAAGCATATGGAATTGCGTATAGGGCATTTTGAAAAATGCTAGAGTATATATTTTTTAAATTGTGTCTTATTCTGCCGCAAAATACTTATTTCTGAATTCTAAGTGTCTTCAATGTAGTGTAAAAATGCTAATTATTCTCTTTTGTATATAGTGTTAAAAATTGAAAATTAAAAGTTGCGACGTCGAAAGCCCTTTGACCCCTTAAGCCATAAAGGATGAACTTCATAACTTCTCTTTTGTTGAAGATGATTCAATTGGAACAACTTGATCGTTAGATGCAGAGGATTTCATGTTTGAGGCCATGTCCCGCTCCAGACTGGGGACTCCCAAGGCACTAAATGGGACCCGTCATGACTAAGTAGTGGGTATGAATTCCCACCGGTGGGGGTCAGACCGCAGACGAACTGAAACAAGCCCCTGGCGCCCCCACGTCAGGTATACAGAGACAGCAGGGCAGGACCGCGCACCACTCAAATCCGCTGGCTGACAGGCCATTTAAAATGGAAACAAGAGAGTAACGCAAATTTAGAATAAAATACCGAGAATGGATGCTCTAGAGCAGTGCTCCGCAACCGCTGTGCCGCGAAGTGATCTTGACTGTGCCGCGGTGATTTTATCGATTATGATAATAAAAAAATTAACCATCGCATTAAATAGAAATTTTTCTAAGTAAAATATTCCTCTAACTTTTTGTTAATATGTAATTTTTCTGGGTCGAAATTATACACAAAGCAAAAACAGGTTGTAAGCCATACATTGTATGTATGCTCGAGCGTCATATTTCTGGATTTCAGTTAAGAAAGAATATCCACAAATTTCTGACAAGGCCATTGCAATTTTTCTCCGTTTTTCTACGGCATACTTATGCGAACAAAGTTTTTGGACACTGGTTCTAATTGAAAATGACAAACTATCATATTTAAAGAACCTTGACCATAAACTGTAGCTCTTTCTAATATAGAGTAAAATATAAAAGGTGCAAATATAAAACGCACATTTATCAAAACAATCTCAAATATCTCATTAATAAATAAGTTTTATTTAAATTAACTTTGATTTATTAGGCTTAAGTAAAGACCAAAAAAAATTTAATATAAAAATTTAAAGAGAATTTTTTTTTACTTGTAAACTATAATTTTATATTTTTGTTCTTGTGTTGGTGTACAGTTCAAAATGATTTATATAAAGCTTAAATGATTATAATTATCTTGATACATAGAGCTATTTTGTTATTGTTTTTTATCTAATAAAAACATATGCGTATTTATTGTAATTTACATATTTGCAAGCTTTTTCTTGTGGTGTGCCGTGGAATTATCGAAAAAACGATGTTGTGCCGTGTAAGATAAAAGATTGCGGAGCTCTGCTCTAGAGGCCAGCAAAAAGAAGTACCCAGCGAAGCCTCTGCTTAGATTCAGCAAGCCTCCACCAGACGTCTCTTCTGTGTGAACTCTCGTAGGGCAAATCATAAAGTAAATGTTTTAGTAAGCGATGTTTAGATCAGGATATCAAGAGGATTCCAACCTGGTAGGTAGCAAATATGATCGTCAAGTTATACCAAGTAGTATGAGCTACTGTTGTTATATTTGTGCAATCTTTCCACAACCACTAGAAGGTAAGTCATCAACAAGTTGATTTAAAATGTTACCTAAATAGTATACTTTGCCTCGATTGAAGTGAAATTATTGTAAATTTCTGAGAGAAACTTGTAATAATGTAAACCTGTCCCTGCTGTTAATGATTGAATACTTTCATTTTAGAGCTCTCAAATTGGAACTCAGAGGGATACACAATCGCATTAGAGAATTGTACCTTTACTGCAAAGTGGTAGGGTTTAAAAACAGAGTCCTATATATTTCAGTAAGACCCGGCACGTCTCAACTCTTCTATGCCTATGAACTCCTGACTTGAAGTATAAAAGATACAAAATATAGTACGTCGAACCCGTTTACGAATGTGTAACGCCCCCGTGCAAGATTTTTCTGTTGCCGGCTTTGATCGAGGAATGACTGTCAGTGAAGGCCAGATATATGTGTTAAACATACCTGAAATAATATTGGTAGACATTTTGAAATTATTCTTATTTACGTATAACTAAAGGAGAAGAGTGAGAGTCTGTTAAAAACATAAATAGACAAAATTATCACAGTCAAAACACTCATTACAATGATGGAAAATTACCAGTCGGAAACAATTTCAAATATAGATAAAAGAATTTCTTTTATTTTTAAGCTCCCTTATATTTTATGTCTACAATGGTGAAAGTGAGACTTTTGGTTTTATTTGGTAATGTTTTATTGTTTGGAATATATGAACGTGCGGGAACAAATAGTGATACACGAGCTACATATCAGCTACACATAGTCTTGTCGGTTCAAGAAGTGTCCCAGCGCTTCAATACATTTTGGATACCCTAAGCAAAGAACGTCCATGGTCGTCTAAAGAACTTGTCTTGAAGCTCTGCATCGTTGGCAAACTGGGAGAGTCATTTTCAGTGCGCCTAAGATGTGGTAGTTGTAGGACTATAGAAGGAATGGTTGAGGACATTCCAGCGGAGACACACCAGTAAATCTTGTCTCCGCAACAAATGATTCCATGGTAATGGTCAAGTGTGTATGTCTCGCCCCTTACGAAATTCACTAAACCATCTGAACACTGTACGCCCATACACATCCTTCATATGACGATAAGTTCATGCTTCCCTAAATATCTTCAAAAATGGAATAATATTTCACTGAGTCTGTTTGATGAAACCATGTTACGAATGTATCGAATCACCTTGCTTATAAACCTTCCAATAGTATATTAACAATTTCTGACGCTAACAGCATTGCTTCATCTACCGGCGCAAACGGAGTATTTCATCACTGTCGTTAATATAATAGTGTCACTTTCATTTGGGTCAGCCTTATATAAGCTGTTTAATATTAAAATATATAATCTAAATTTTAGAATACAAATTTAGTCGTCGTCCTGGAAATTTAATATTTAAAAAAGTGTGACAACTGAAATTTAAAATATGATGGAAAATGCTAAAAAAGAAATGTATCACTTTAAAAAATTTTCCTAATGCAAATAACAATCTATTTTCCTCTAGTGATTATAATGATATTCTTAGAAAGAAGAGCAATGTTAAAAAAAAGTAGAAGAAAAAAAGTTATTGAAAGCAACTAAGAAAAAAATGAGAAAAGTTATAAACAGTGAAATTGTCCTATTTTGTTTAGAATAGAAAATAATAAATGGCTAAGCTATAAACTTCATTTTTTTCTTACAAATTTTTATCGTAAGTCAAGTTTTTATATGGATTATGTGATATCACACTGGGTGTACCTTTAAAATATCAACCGCATTTTCTTAGCTTTTAGATTCAAGAGTAAAGAATACGTATGATTTCAAAACTTTTTGTAGGGTTTTTTATAGCTTTGAAAAATTTACTGCACTCACTCTTTTCCCTCAGAAAAGACGTGCCACTTATACACAGAACTAACATCATTTTTATGTCTATTACGTTCTTAAGTTAATTAGTCGTAAATATGAATAAAATTTAAATATCTTACGGACAGTAAAATAAAAACAAAAAAAAGGTACTTGCTTTAATACCATTCATTTCTCGTAGATGTGAATGTCATTTCTCAGTGACAAAAAATACTTCGCACTAGAATTCTAACTGAAAGAGAATTCTGAAAGCTTGGTCAGTAGCAGCATTAATTGATTTTTCGTCCAACCTGAAGTTACTTACCAAAAGCATTCTCTCCACTATGTCTTTTTAGGAAATCATATTATTTTATCCTAATAGTAACACTTAAGGTCTTTCAACGGGTAGCGTGTTCTTTGCTTCTTCTTACCTTTTACTTTCTTTCGAAAAGGAATGAATTGCAGAGGTGATCATTTTATGTTATTCTGACTTCCGAAAAAGTAGGTTATTTTTTGCATTATATACAATAAATTTTTCTTATTGCAGATACTTATTTCATCTCAAAATTACCTTTATTACAAAATCAATAGTTTTAATTTCTGATACACAACAAAAGCATAGATATTTTGCCAGTGTAAACTTTTGTTTTTAAGGAAATATTTCTGCTGAAATTTTTTATAATATACAGAATGTTCTTAATCTACTAATTTATATTCTGCACGTTTCCATTTATCTTTTCTATTCCTATAATTGTAGATATGATTTCTACACGTACGGATCTCTTGATCGAAATTAAATTTCTGGCATTGCACACATAAATAAAGGAATCTGTTCCATACGTGTGTTTTCTTTCTATTTCTGTCTACAAAGAGTCAAAGAATTTGAGGGAAAGAAGTTTAGAATAAAAGAGTAAAAAAGGTATAATATTCTAACTAATGTTAAAAATTTTACTGTTCCGTCTTTCATCAGATGAGTTATTATATTATTTCACAATGAGGTTATAAAATATTACCATAAAATTTACCGTTTTTTGTTCAATATTTTAATATTTTTAGATATCAATATTATGTAGCTATGCAGACGTCAAAAATTTCTTTTGAACACAATAACAGAAAAACTTAGAGTGTAATATGTAAAATAAGCATTAAAATACTAGTCGTGACTTTTGTATGTTTTCCATTTCATGATATGTTTTATTTTTTGCTTCTTGAATTCAGGAATCGAATCCCTTGCAGGGGAGATTTTTAGTTTTGTATTTATATCTGTCCCTTAAATTGCAATCTTCTTTTAAGATTTTACACTTTAATAATAAAAAAATACAGAATATGTATTTTTTATATGCGTAATATAAATACACTGCTTGCCACCCAAATTGCAACACCAAGAAAGACAAGAGATATCACAACAAAATTTATTTCGTAGATAACATGTTGACCAAGTATCAAAGGATTAAATTTATAGACTTCTGTGAAGTGTGGTTCCTGCCAAAATCAGTAGCCAGAGTAGCCGTCATTGTTGGAGATCACCGCTGCCACACGCCTTGGCATTGATTCAAAGAGACTTTGGATGAGTTCTTTGGGTACAGCAGACCAAGCAGCTTCCACACGTTGCCAAAGTTGATCTGCTGTGGCAGCTGGGGATGGAATCTGGGTCAATCTTAGAGCAACCATGGACCGCATGTTTTCTATCGGCGAAAGGCCCGGAGAGCGAGGCGGCCAGGGAAGCAATTCAATCTGGCGATTGACGAAGAACCGTTAGACAATGCGTGCCACGTGTGGTCGCGCATTATCCTGTTGAAATATGGCTGTGGGCAAGCCCTGAAGGTAAGGAAGGACAACTGGCTCCAACACCACGGAGATGTAGCGCTGGCTGTTTAAAGTACCGGCAATGCGTACTAGAGGTGTGCGAGAGTGATATCCAATACCGCCCCATACCATAATACCCGGTGCAGGACCAGTATGGCGGTGCATAACGCAGCTGTTCAGCATCCTCTCTTCACGGTGTCTCCAGACTCGAATGCGACCATCGTGGTGTTGCAGACAGAAGCGTGACTCGTCAGTAAAGAAAATTTCATTCCATTCTGCCGTCCACATCCATCTGTCATCGCACCATTGGCGGCGGTGACGTCTGTGGTTCTGCGTCAAGGGTAGACAAAGCAATGGACGTCTTGCGGACAGACCACTCTGCTGTAAACGGCGTCGAATGGTACGCGCAGACACTGGAGGATGCGTTACAGACTGCATGTGCTGTGCTATGGTTCGTGATGTGACTGAGTGATCCGTCACAGCCATAGGCACAATTTGCCTGTCATCATGTGAAGTGGTTCGCTGAGGTGGATGCGATCGAACACGCCGGTCCGTCGTACCCTCCTGCATCCAACGACCACATATCCGCATTACAGTTGTTTGGTTTCGTCCAACACGACTACCGATTTCCCTGAAAGATAATTCACAATCTCGGTAGGCCACTATCCTTCCTCTGTCGAACTCGGATACTTGATGAAAAGATGATCGCTGTTTTCGACGAGGCATAATTGATCTTTTTTTTAAAAAAACCACAAGAAAAACACAATTGCCGAACTTGAAATCGTCGAAATCTCCAAGCCTTAAATAGCGCTTTGAAGTGGCGCTACAGGCGCGCGTGATGTGCGTCTGCGCCGAAATTCTAATCATTTGCATATCTCACCTCCGCTAATGCATGTTGTAAATTTCATGTTATTTGCATGTTTCCTTCAGGGTGTTGCATTTACAGTTGCAAGCAGTGTATTTATTTCCTACATTTCAATAGTGTTTCGTAATTCCTCCGTGTTGTAAAATCTGATCTCAGAAATGCACCCCTTGGAACTCTCGTTAACAATATAGTTCTAAGATTCGATGATTTTAAGATCTAAGAAAATACTTTATTTAAATTAGCTTTTAAATGGAAATGAATTATTTTCTGACTTAATTTTATTCATAAATAAATGTCCGTTTTATAAATAGTTGCAATTATTTTAGTGTTTATTACACACACACGCACACACACACACACACACATATATATATATATATATATATATATATATATATATATATATATATATATATATATACATTTGAAGCCCAGTATAAAGGGCTTAAGTGGAAAACAGTGATTTTTAGATATTTGTTAGTACTGATCGAAGAAAATATTTTAACTGGTATAAAAGGCTTAAGTCTATCGATTTTGTATACAAAATTACATTTCTTTGTACAAAAGACTCAAGTCGAAATTATAGTTCTGCGATTGGTATAAAAGCCAAAAACTTGGAATATTTAAATCACTGTTTTTGACTTAAGCCTTTTATACCGGGCTTCAAAGATATATATATATATATATATATATATATATATATATGTAATGATAACAATAGATGGTGTATACTCGGGGTGTAGTCGTACATATAATTTGGCCGTTGAAATTTTACAGTTTTGAAGTCATGGCCGAGTAGTCGTCAGACCAGGGCAGGCGAATAGAGAAAATAGAAAGCTGTCGCGGCTGGTTTCTGGAGAGAACTCATAAAGATAAAATGCAGTCGAGGAACAGAGGCAGGGAGTCCAGTTTATTCTTGAATCACTCACTGACAGCTTACAACATTGGTCGTGCCTTACACTTAGGCACACAAAACACATCGTGCGGCGAACGGGACGGAGACGCGACCCCGCCCGTACAAATTTTACAGGAGCGAAAACTACATGTTTTCTGCCCGTGAGCAAACAGACAAAAGACTACAGAATCGCGCAATTTCTTTCCCGAGTACGGGTCTATGAAACTTCTAAATGGCCAGAAACGGACACGTGACCCTAGCGCGTCATATGGTGTGATCTGTGGAAAGTTCTCCAACCTTATATAACGGTTATATAACTCTTTCCGAGCGTGGCCTTAGGGAAAAAATAATAGCTTATTCCGGGTTGCATTTGAGGGGTAATGCTTTATTGCCAAAGGGTAAAAGAATTTAGATTGGCGTTTTAATAGTAAAAGATTTGAAATTTATTTCATATATATATATATATATATATATATACAATCGGACCTCTATTGAACGAAGTCGCTAAATCCCGAAAAAAAGTTCGTTATATGGAAAATTCGGTATGTAGAGATTTACCTTTTAAAATACTTTAAACTACACAAGACATATTTTAAATTCATAAACACTAAATATTATTAATAATATTAGTTTATCACACCTTTATTTTGTAAATTAATGTCTATTTGTTTTATATATCTTAAACATCAAACAGAAATCCGCAAGGAAAACAAGAATAAAAGAAAACATTGTCCGGAAATACGCTATATTTTCAATTAAAAAAAATATTAAAATTAATTAATTTTAATGACATTATCGCATTTATTATAACAAGTAATTTTAAGCATACATTACCACATGCGTCCTTAAATTTAATTATTCATAAAGTTTATTCATTTTGTCTGAGATTTTTGTTTGAAAAAATGTTTTCTCTCATAATACGTTTCGCGTCTTTGCAATACACCAAAATCCCCTTCAGGCGTATTTTCTTCAAGCTGTAATCCACGTCGGAATGTGTTAAAAGAAAATTAATATGTTAAATGTGTTAAAAGAAAGAATTAGTTTGAAATGGTCAGAAATATTTTCAGAAATATGGAGAAAAAATATTGGATCACAAGAAAAAGTTCGTTAATTAGAGAATGCACTTCGCTATTTGGAGGTTATTTTACGAAGAAATTCGCGAAACGCTCTTGGTTCCAAGGAAAAGTTCGCAAAATAGAGGTTCGTTAATTAGAGGTCCGACTGTATCTATCTATCTATCTATCTATCTATCTATCTATATATATATATATATATATATATATATATATATATGTGTGTGTGTGTGTGTGTGTGTGTGATATAGGATGAAAGCTGTGGCAACGGCGAGTGACGAATCAGAAGCGTTCCCGCCTGACAGAGAGATTCGGCGTTCTACGCGGAACACATGACGACGGAAAGAGAGAAATACGCCGCGAAAGAAAGAGGTTATAAAAATATAACGTTGTAGCAGACGGGTACCGTAAAGACGTGAAATGGTGTATAATTTATGTCAATTGCAATTTTTTTTATGTACTGTGACTCGTGAATAATAAATCAATGTTAATGTAAACAGATGTGTTCGATATTCAACGAAGAACACCAATTCACACGAGGACTCGGCCGCTGCATTTTTCTCAAAGTGCGTTCTGGGCCTCCATTCCCTATCCCCTAGCAAACCATCCTACGACGTTCCTATCGGACTGGATTACTTTTACTCATATACGACGAACCGGTGAGTTTAATTTAATTTGTCAAATGAAGATATTTTTATGATCGTCTATTTGTTGTTTCTGAGGATGAACAATTGAAATTAAATCTCCCAGAAGTAACATTCCTGAACAAAAACAATTGTTCTATGGTACGATGTGTTATTGGAATATATACTTTTCTGATATAGTTTTCCTACACGTATTTGACTTTAATTGCACTGCATTGGTGTAATATTTAAGAACAGAAATTATCTTTTTCTGATGAATGTGTGCATTTTTAATTCCAATACAAGAAGTGTTTTGATTTTGTTTTTGAAGATATATGAACATATTTAAGAAATATTTAAGAAAAGAAATTATATTTTTCTAACAAATGTGTGCATTTTTAATTCCAATACAAGAAGTGTTTTGATTTTGTTTTTGAAGATATATGAGCATATTTAAGAAAGAAAGTATCTTTTTCTGATGAATGTGTGCATTTTCAATTCTGATACAAGAAGTGTTTTGTTTTTGTTTTTGAAGATATAGTAGCATATTTATATTTTGTGCTGTTTACTTCCAATATGAGTACTCTCAATGATATTCAGCATATTTCAAAAGCCCTTAAATCAGGGTCAACAAAGGCAATCAGATTATTACATCAGTTTGTATTTGAAATTGATGCTGGAAGGGACAATCGTAAAGAACTTCGCATTTTTTCTGGTTTCACTAAACCTTTTCATGTCAATGACGAACGGGATAAAAGACTTAAAACATTTTCCAGCACCGATTTAATTTGTATTGCGAATTTGCTACATCTTGATTGTTCTACAGACCCAGCTCAGAGCTGTGAAACTATATTCAATGCTGTAAATAACTTTGCATTATCCCCCCCTGTGCTCTCGGATACGAGTGAAGCCGAAAATGATTCACAAACCGCCAACAGAAGCACTACGGTTTTGGCGACTAGTCAGGTGTCACTTCAAAGTTCATTTCCAACCGCAGCTTTACATTCTAACATAAACAATTCTTTCGGGCAGAGACAGATAAATCCTTTTTTGTCTGATGTTGATTCGCAGTGTTTTCCAGCTTCTAACAGTGGAATACATTTATCGTTACGTGACCTTGCAGAGTGCATTAAGAATTTTAACGGTTCGTCCGATTCTTACAGCGTTGAAATTTTCATACAGGATTTAGAAGAACTTTTTGATCTTAATGTCATCACAAATGATGTCCACAAAATTATCTTTGCGAAAAAATGTTTAGTTGGTTCCGCAAAAACATTTATTAATTCTCTTCATGGCATAACCACTTGGAATTCGCTAAAAGAAAACTCACTAGAAGAATTTTCCTCCAAATTAAATACCGCCGATCTTCATACGATGTTGCTGCAAAGTCAGTTAAAACCCAACCAATCCTTACTCGACTACTTCATAGCTGTGCGAGAAATCGGTTCAAGAGGTCAAATTAACATTTCTTCAATTTTTGATTATGTTATCAACGGTATTCCCGATTATACATCTAATAAAATTTTGTTATATGGTGCTAAATCTGTTCCAGAATTCAAAGAAAAATTAACAGTTTATCAGAAATTTCTTTCAACGTCCAAATAAAGTAAACCTTCTAATGATATTAAATTCACAAATGATAATCGTCAACGAAATTACTCCTTCGACAGAAAATTCCCTAAAAAGTCTCCCAAACCCCCGTTTGCTACAATTGCGGTTCCAAGGGCCACAAAAGTTCCACTTGCCAGCATACGACTCCAAAATGTTTTACTTGCAATTCTTTTGGACTTTTATCCTCAACTTGCTCGCAGCGCGTTGGACAGACAATCCCGGAAAATTCTTCGGAAACTACTCCACCTAATGACGCCTGACATGTTCCTACACCTACAAATTATATGTCTTATCAAATAAAGATAAACAATGTTGATCTTCATGAGCTTCACGATTCAGGTAGTGAGGCTACAATGATTACTGACGAAACCCACCAACTTGAAACATTGCTAAGTCAGTTGAAAGATTTTCAGCGATAAGTGGAAGAATCTCGGTTAACTAAATATGAACTGAATGCTCAAGCCAAAAAAGCTGAAAAGAAACAAAAAGTTTTGGTATCTAAATTGATTCAGCTGCAAGATGATTTAGTAATCTCTGAAAAGCTGAAAAGAAACTTAAGTGCCGAGTTCGAATATTTGAGGAATAAACTTCTTGATTCTATAGATACAACAGCTACACAACAAGCCTTGCGATCTAAAATGGAGGAAGAACTCAATATTTTAAAGAGAAACTTGGAAGACGAAACTACTGCGCACCAAAACCAGATTCGTAATTTGAAGTAGAAACATACAATTGCCACTGAAAAATTCAATGAACGGTTAGATTCAGTGCAAAAAGCTAAAATTGATTTAGAGAAGACTAAGCGCAATCTTGAACGTGAACGTGAAAGTTTTCAAGAGCAAGTATTTGAAGAAGTAGAAGCAAGGAAAAACATTCAGAAAAAGTTAGCTATTGCCAAAATCCAGATTGCAGAATATAAAAAGAAAGCTGAAGAGATGCTTCTGCTCTGTTAGAAGAACAAAAGAAGACGATGCTGCCAGATATTGGTATATTACACCACAAATTAGATTATATGCAAATAGTTCACGAAACAGTGGATAAATCGAATAAAAATTACAATCAAAGTTTGAAGATCTTAACATCGAATTAGACAACCAAATTGAAGAACTTGAAGACGAATTACAGTTAACTGACGATTCCAAATTACGTTTAGAAGTGAATATGCAAGAACTAAAGACTCAATTAGAAAAAGATTTGCCAGCTCGAGATGAACAAAATTAAGAAAAATGACTAGCTTTGATAAAGCAGGTTTCTGAACTAGAAGACGAGTTTATCAACATAACATTTCAAGCCACAAATCGCCTTCGCAACGACGCCAAAAGCATTTTGATATTACAAGAGTTAAACAAGAAGCAGTATCACAAACGTAGGAAACAGACAACTACCTATCACGTAGCAATTCAACGTAACCAATTTGGGTTTGGGCTCAAATTGCGCCCCAAATTCTTTGGTTCTTATGAAATCATAAAGGTTCGACCACATGACCGATATGACGTCCGAAAAGTTGGTCTGCACGATGGTCCCAACTTGACATCTAGAGCCGCTGATCAACTCAAAAGTTGGCCAAACACCTAGTGACTATACTTCCAGCTCCTTTACGATGACGACTTGGACTTGAATAATGGACATTATATCATGATCCTGAACTATTGATAATGACTTTTTCTTTACTTTTTTCTTTGTTTTGTATAATATTTCAGTGACGGCAAAGACTATGGCACCTATGACGAACAATTGCTATACAACGACGATAATGTAGCTTTAAGACGACCATACCATGTTTTTGTTTTGCTTGTTTTCTCTCCTTTCTTGTCTTTTTTTTAGGTTTGGTTCCTTTGGTTTTCTTGGGCGACAGGAGGACCTGTCGTGCCAGGATGTCCAAGTGTGATATAGGATGGAAGCCGTGGCAACGGCGACTGACGAATCAGAAGCGTTCCTGCCTGACAGAGAGCTTTGGCGTTCTACGCGGAACACATGACGACGGAAAGAGAGAAAAACGCCGCGAAAGAAAGAGGTTATAAAAATATAATGTGGTAGCAGACGGCTACCGTAAAGACGTAAAATGGTGTATAATTTATGTTAATTGCAATTGTTTTTTGTCCTGTGACTCGTCGATAATAAATCCATGTTAATGTAAACAGATGTGTTCGATATTCAACGAAGAACACCAATTCGCAAACGAACAAACAAACAAACACACACACACACACACACACACACACACACACACACACACACACACATATATATATATAAATGATAATAACGACCCACCATTATATAAAGCGTATTTAAAATTACCCTGTTAATAAAGCACAACCCCTTTTTTCCAAAATTGGAACCTAAAAGTAAAATAAGATCAATTATATTATCCCTGCAGAAAATTATACAGGCATGTGAAGTAGCTGAACTCAATAACATCCCCAGATATGAGTGTTAGAAGTTATGAGATTCCGAATGTCAGTATAGTGTCAAAAATCTTGAAGAGCCCTCGAATCACTCTGAGTTTATAGGTTCGGTAACGTCAAAAACCACACTTTGCAAGAATTTTATGGCCACTTATCCTACACTCAGGTCAAGAGGTCGCGGTTCTAGCAAGCGCGGAATCTAGCAGTAAAGTCCCCGATAAACTTAAGTGGACACGTGAACTCCACGAATCTAAAGTCGCCCAATTAAAATATTAAGAAGTTTTAGGCCCTCTGGCGTCAATATCGCGAAGCACTTATTTACGATGTGCGTGAAAAGAAGATATCTACTCTTGGTGTCTAAATCTCGTTGATGTCGGACCTGCGGTCCGCTTCTGTCTTGTAATGTAAGACGCGGCCTGGAAGGCCAAGTCATGTGGCCACTGCAGCTAATGCCTTCAAATAAATAAAACAAGTCTTCGAAATTGTGTCTTTCATCAATGGCTCCATGTATGCGTTTATCGCCTAAGTTCGTAAGTGATTCCCTGGATCTACAATTCGCCCGACTGCATCACTCCCTTGTGCCGGCTACGCCTCCGATAAGTGCTATGCCTCTCCTCCGCGGCGTGAGGTACGGGCTTCACAAGAGTCGGCTGGACCCCTGCGTCGGAAGAGAAAGTGGTTGTTTTCACACACCCCGCCAAATCTGTGTTGTTTACGGTGAGCGTTTTGTTTACGTTGTGAACGTCGTTCCTGATCATCGCAGTATATTCTCCTAGTGCTCGAATAAGTATTTACACGCTTCTTCTATCTTCAGTGTGGGGCAATTTACCGCATAAAATTATTGAGCTTTCTCCTTTTCGTGATTGTGAAAATTCTATTACTAAAATATGTTGTGCAAATTATCTACTAAATTATCTTGAAAAATTTGTGCAGTTTCTCCATCTGGATTTTGTATTGAAAATTAATGCTTGATCGTTCCTTTAGTGGTTTGAATCCTTTACAAACGAAGAGCTGAGATAGACATGCCATTACGCCGTGTTCGAAGACAATATAAGCAGCTGTCGCAGTTTGAGAGGGGGAGAATCGTCGGGATGATGGAAGCTGGGTGGTCAGCTAGGCGAGTAGCTCGTCAATTAGGCCGCCCTGATTGTGTTGTGAGGAGGCGTTGGGACCAGTGGACCCGAGAGATGTCATATACACGAAGACCAGGCTCAGGACGCCCTCGACAGACCAGTCGTCGAGAAGACCGCCACATCGTAAGAAATGCACGCGTACAGCCAACTGCTTCATCGGCCGCCATCCAGGCACAGGTAGCACCTTCACTAGGGGCCCCTGTGTCTTCTCGAACCATACGAAGGCGCCTGGCTGAAGTACAGTTGGTATCGCGGCGCCCATTACGTGTGCTGCCCTTGACGCCCACCCATCGACGCATCCGTTTGGAGTTTGCTGCGCACGAGGAAACTGGACTGCAGCGGAATGGAACCAGGTCGTCTTAGCGACGAATCCAGATTCAATCTCGGCAGTGATGACAATCGTGTTCGTGTGTGGAGAGCCTGTGGTGAACGCTTCAATCCTGCCTTTGCTGTACAGCGACACATCGCTCCCACAGCTGGTGTGATGGTATGGGGTGCCATTGCCTACAATACACGGTCACCCCTAGTATTGTTCCGTGGCACCATGACAGCCCAGCGGTATTTTCATGAAATCCTGCAACCACAGTGTTGCCACTCATGCAACGGCTCCCAGGAGCCATTTTCAACAAGACAATGTTCGGCCTCATACAGCAAGGGTGTCACAAGACTGTCTCCGCACTGTTACTACACTTCCTTGGCCTGCCCGATCCCCAGATTTGTCTCCAATCGAGCATATCTGGGATCATTTGGAATGACGAGTTGGGCATCCCACGAGTTTGAACGAACTAGAGGCAAGGTTGCAGCAAATATGGAACGAAATGTCTCAAAACATCATACAGAACTTGTATGACTCAATGCCCGATTGTATCGCATCGTGCATTCGATGCTAGAGGGGGTCCAATGGAGTATTAACTCCTCCGTTCTTTTGCCTTTTTTCTCTGAAATAAATTATCCTTTTTCTTTGATTTTCTTATCATTTACTTATATCAAAGTAGTCATTATGTATGTAAAATTTCGTTTCATTTTGACGACTCCTTCTTGGTGCGCTAATTTGTTTGTCCATGAGTGTATTTTAACCGAAACTGTCGGGAAAGTTGTAAAAATGAGGAATGGAAAATAAATAACTTAAGTAAATATTAAAGGGGAAAGCACTTACTGTTTTCATTATTCGTGTTTAGATGTTCAAAATTGGGAACAATGTGTGTTTGATTTTGAAGGAAAATTTCATAGAAATCAAGGTAGTCTCCTTTAGCGAATTCACTAATCTTAAATGAAGGAGGCTAAAGGGTTACTGATTATTCCATAAGAAAGTGGCGTGTGGTCGAAAGCTGGGATTATCAACAGTCTATTATGGGGGGTTTAACTGATGGTCTTTCTCCCAAATCTTCAGCAGTTGATGGCGCTTAGTCCTCCTGCTAGCCCAACATCATGGCTCACTTTAATTTCTAAATTACTTAAAAGTCAAGAGACACGTGCTGAAACTAACTGTCCCAGACCTCCACAAGCATATAATTTCAGTCAAAGAATTCCACAAAATAACAGATTTAATTTTAGACCTGGATTTCAACGACCACCATATTATCGAAATTTCAATACTCGCAAACCGAATAATTTCAATAACTCATACCCAAGATTTCAACCACCAAGAACTCAATATAATAATGTCCATTCCCAAACTCAACTGCCTCCAGCTCCATGCAGAGAGTGTACAGGTAGAGGAATACTGAATGCATATCATTGGGTGCAGACGTGCCCCTTTAGAAATGCAATTAGTAATCCGATGGCTCCTCAAGTAGTGGAAAACACTGAGAGTCAGATACCTAACCCTACTGATGACAATCAGATGTGACAATTAAACGTATCCGGATACATAAATAAGAGACCAATTCCTTGTGTGATAGATACTGGTAGCTCCTTGTCTATCATCCCCTCGACTTTGACAACCCAACATAGACTAAAAATACAGACGTCTGAAAGACTTTTAGTCAAATAAGCAAAAGGCCTTCTCCAATTAAAGAGATCATGTTTAATTAACTTATGCATTGGAAATGTTACTAAAAAGGTAAAAATGTACGTTATAGACAATGATTTACCTTATATAATCCTGGGATTACTAGAATGTGGACCAATTTCAAATAATATTGATTGTAATTCTATGTAAATTTATCAAAATGGACTCATAATTCCACGTAATAACATGTTTATGTGTACACCAATGTCATTTCATATTATAATAATGAGTCCAAATATGCAAATCTTAACCCAAATGTAAGTCAAAATGTAAACAATGTAGGTACTGAGTTGGTTCACATTCCTCTGACCTCTGAAAACAATTCTGAAAATTTCCAGACTGTCAATAGAGAGAATGGTGAACTCAGTTCTTTACTGTATAAATACTCGCATATATTTTCTAAAGACAAGTATGATATAGGTTTAGGGTTGAACCACAGCATATTAGACTTACGTCTGAGCTTCCTGTGTCCCTTAAGACCTTATCGTACTTCTCCTAAAGAAGAAGAGGAAATAAAAAGCCAAATTGAGAAATTGTTACAAGCAGGTATTATAAGAGAAAGTAGTAGCTCATACTCGTCTCCCGTCACTTTGCTTTTAAGCGTGATGAGGCAAGCGTACAAGATTATGTATAGATTTTAGAAAATTAAATGCAATTACCACAACAGATGCTGAGCCTTTACCCTCATAGATTGCCTACTAGACAAATTAAGTCAAGCTAAAATATTTTCAACACTAGATTTAACTTCAGGCTACTGCCATATTTCCAATTCACCCTCAGGATATTGAAAAACTTGCCTTTGCAACAAGTTGCGGATTATTTGAATGGCTTCGTCTACCTTTTTGATTAAAAAATGCCCCAGCAATCTTTAACAAACCATTCGTAGAATTTTGGCTAAATATAAGATTAACTTGCTTATAACTATTTCGATGATATTTTTATTTTTTCCTACATCTGAAGAGGAGCATTGGCAACACTTACAACAAATTTTTGAAATCTGTAAGAAAGAAAACATTAAACTTAAATTATCTAAATGTGTGTTCGCCAAAGACAAAATTAATTTTCCTTGGTTATGAAGTTCAACAAGGAAAAATTACTCCAAATAATGCCAACATTGATAGTATCAGAAGTTACAACCTCCTAAGAACATAAAGGAGATGCAACGTTCTTAGGATCTATCAATGTATATAATAAGTTTATCCCTAAGTATGCGCAAATTCGGTATCCATTAATAGACTTTTGAAAAAAAAATGTTAAGTGGAATTGGACAGAAAGAATGCCAGAGTGCATTCGAAAAATTAAAACATGTGTAATTTCTAAACCTGTTCTTCAATTATATGATCCTAAATTACCATGTCGTGTATATGTTGATGCCTCAAAAAAATGCAGTTGGAGCTGTGTTGAAACAGCCTGATGCTTCTAATATATTACATCCTGTTGCATATCATTCAAGGACTTTACGTAATTATGAACAAAATTATGCAATCATGGAATTGGAATGGTTTGTCGATTGTGGATGCTTTAGACAAATTCTACTATTATCTCCATGGCCAAATATTTGTCATTCATACTGACCATGCGGCTCTTGTTTGGCTCAAAAATGTAAAAATCTAAGAGGTCGGTTATTCCGCTGGTCCTTAAAACTCAGTATGTTTGATTATGAAATCAAATACCAAAAAGGCTCCTCAAATGTCGAAGCTGATATGCTCTCAAGGCATCCTGTTTCCCAACATCTTCAACATACTGTACATTTATTAGACTTGGATGAAATTAAAACACAACAGAAAAATGACAACCCTTCATGATCCAAAGTATCAAGAGATAAATGATGTAATCATATTAAAAGAAAAAATCTACAGAAAATGGTTGTTCCTATGTCAGCTACGTTTAAAATTTTGCAAAAGTGTCACGATCAATTGGTCATCCTGGTGTACAAAAGATGCTCAACTTGATTACACCTCAGTATTATTGGCCTCATATAACTGAGGATATTGCAAAGTTTGTCAAACACTGTGCAACATGGCAATTTAACAAGAAATCAAAATTTAAAAAATTTGGACTTATGCAAATTGTACCTCCAACAGATAAACCTTTTGAATGTATTTCTGTGACACTGTCGGTGGCTTTAACTACTATAATTCTACAAAAAAATATCTCCACGTTGCGATAGACCATGCAACAAGATATGTGTGGGCATTTCCCTCTAAAAGTGTCACCACAGAAACTTATGCCAACTGCCTTAAGCAAATATTCCAAGTTCAGGTACCAGAGAAAATTCTAACGGATAGGAATGCAGCCTTTACTTCATCACGATTCAGCAGATTCCTTCAAAATTATAATGTGAAACAGATTTTGACTTCAGCACATCATCCGCAAACCAACGTTAAGTGGAGCGAGTGAATCAATCAATAGTAAGTAGGCTAAAATTTAAAGTCAATTCTTCGTCCACTAAAGTTCCTTGGACACATTTGTTGGAACAAGTCATTACCTAATATAACAATAGTCCCCATTCAGTTACAAAATTTACCCCTGCATACTTAATGTTTGGCAAGCAGCCTTATGACTCCCCTATAATCAAATTAATTACCCTCCAGTGGATGAAGCTCGAAAACTAGCAAAACAAAGGACACTAGATTATCATAATATAAAACAAAATTAGGTATGATGCTCGCTTTGTACCCTCTAATTTAAACCTGGTGATGCTGTAATCTTAGAAGAATTTTCATATCCAAATACCCGTAAACTTTCAGCCCCTTATTCTGCGCCTTACAAAATTTTAAAACAGTGTTCTGAAGTGACTTCTGAAATAGGTAAGCCAAATCAATTAATATCAGGTCTACTGAAATTGTACATGCCATCCAAGTTGAGATATTACAGTCCACCTGCCGAATTTAAATTATACCATGAATGAGTCAAACCTAATACTTTATCTTTCGTATTCTGTCCTTCTCTAAGCACTTTCCTGTCGTCCCATTATTTGAATATGAAGAAGTATCGGTTGAGTATAAGAGCACCTCGCCAATATAGAAAAATTTCCGTCTATACTTTTGCGGTTGTAATATACATCTTTGAATAAGCTACTTGTTTATAATGACTATATTAAACTGTGTATAATATATTGTATTTCATATTAACATATTATATTTTGTAATGCCATTTTGAGAGTTATTTGAATTTTAATATTGAAGTGTTATTAGTACCATTCAAAATATTGAATTAGTTGTATATCAAGTATCTATTTTTGTATTCCAGTTCTTCATATTACTTTACAGTTAAAATATGTTTAAGGTTTTCCATGTTCTTAAAGTTTTGAAGCTTCATGTGTAATATACTTCCAAAGACATTTAGAGAAATATTGATATGCTGTGTATTTTGTTTTTGTTAAAATTTGTGTTGGATCAACAGTATTAGCAGCTATGTCTCAATTTATATGATGTGTTTTTCAAGTAATGTGTTATTGTATATGTAAAGTAAGGCTCCAAGGACAGTATGCGGACAGCGAGGTCAAGATTTTGATAAACTCATTCCTTTAACTTCTAACCTTTCTTTTCTAAATTTAGTAAAATGTTCTCACCTGAAGCCATGTCTCCGCCTTGCTCGAGGAGCTAGGGCCCAGCCCCTCTCGCAAGTGCTTTTTCGGAAGGGGCGGATATTGTGATAATAACGGCCACCATTATATAAAGCGTATTTAAAATTACCCTGTTAATAAAGCTCGACCCCTTTTTCCAAAATTGGAACCTAAAAGTAAAATAAGATACATTATATTATCCCTGCAGAAAATTATACAGGCATGTGAAGTAGCTGAACTCAATTAACATCCCCAGATATGAGTGTTAGAAGTTATGAGATTCCGAATGTCAGTATAGTGTCAAAAATCTTGAAGAGGCCCTCGAACCACTCCTGAATTTATAGGTTCTGTAACGTCAAAAACCGTACTTTATAAGAACTTTATGCCACTTATCCTGCACCCAGGTCAAGATGTCGCGGTTCTAACAAGCGCGGGATGTAGCAGTAAAGTCCCCGATAACTTAAGTGGACACGGGAACTCCACGAATCTAAAGTCGCCCATTAAAAAAATATTAATAAGTTTTAGGCCCTCTGGCGTCAATATCGCAAAGCACTTATTTACGATGTGCGGAAAAGAAGATATCTACTCTTGGTGTCTAAATCTCGTTGATGTCGGACCTGCGGTCCGCTTCTGTCTTGTAATGTAAGACGTGCCCTGGAAGGCCAAGTCATGTGGCCACTGCAGCTAATGCCATCAAATAAATAAAGCAAGTCTTCGAAGTTGTGTCTTTCATCAATGACTCCATGTATGCGTTTCTCGCCTAAGTTCGTAAGTGATTCCCTGGATCTACAATTCGCCCGACTGCATCAGTCCCTTGTGCCGGCTACGCCTCCGATAAGTGCTATGCCTCTCCTCCGCGGCGTGAGGTACGGGCTTCACACAATATATATATAATTATAGTTATATATAGTTGTACAGAGGCTGTTCGCACATTTTTTAGACGATTTTGGTAAGCGGTAATAAAAAAATCATTGCTGCAAAAGAAATAATTGCAATTGTACTATGTTTTTAAAAGTGAAATTAGTGTCTGCGTCTTGAAATTTTTGTTTTTATTCAAAATGGGCGTTTTTAACAAATCAGTGTTCGAAGGCTACAAATATGCTATTTCCGAAGTGAAATATGCATACTCCGTTATCCAAAAATGATGTGAGAGTCATGGTTTTGTGATATCTAAAGCGTCGATAGGTAATATCGGTCAAAAGAAAGAAAAAAAACGTCAAATCGAGCCTCAAGTTGGACAAAAATTCCAAACAAGTTCCAAGGAAAAAATGGACAGCGTCGACTATTGCAAAGGTACGGTGTTGAATGTTAAAAGGAAAGATCTCCCTAGTCAGAAGGACAGTTGCAAAATCATTAAAAGTGTTCGGTTCCACTGTAACAAAATGATAAACGGTGAGTTAAATCTTAAGAAAGCTAAAAAACGCAATGTTGCATCGTCTTCTTCCAAATCATTTCGCTGAACGCAGGACACGCTGCAGAATTCTATATGAGAGAACACTTATCCAAAGAAAAATGGAAAACAATTGTCACAATAGATGATCAGGGGTGTATTTAAATGATTGCAACAAAAAAAAGAGCCTTTATTTACCATAAAAAGGAAGAAAAAAAATTTAAGTACATGGTTCAAAGAGTCGAAAGAAACTTTTCTAAGGTATTCATGATTGTTGGTGTTTTTCTTATAATAGCAATAAAAAATAAAGAGAGTCGAAAACAATGTCAAATTAACTCCAAATACTATCAGGAATATATTTTATCGCCAATTTTTCTGAATGAAATACCATCGCTTTACCCACAGTGCCATCAATCTGTGAGACTCCATCAGGACAATTTAGCAGTCACCATCCACATCCACTGTAAATTTCCTAAAAGAAATGGAACAAAAAACTGGTATCAAGGCCATACCCTTCACTGAATATCACTACTGAATCTCCTGATGTATCACCTACGGATTTTTGTGCTTTCGGACTTTTAAAATCTGCATTATCCAAACGTCGTTCCAAAACCTTACAGACTCTGGAAAGCTGTGTCAGGAGGAATGGGATAGAATACCTCTTCTGTCACTTCAAAGGCATTATTATCCCTGGAAATTGTGTCTAAAAAATGTGTGAACAGCCTCTGTATATATATATATATATGTATATATATATATAGTATTATATATATGATATAATATTACAGGGGATTTAAAACTCATCGTACAAACTTTTAGGGGAGGTAGAAAACTCAAAAACAAAACAGAATTACAAAGGAATGTAGACCGGAAACGCAAACCTGACGCCGAAAGCCCTGTTCATCAGCTTTTTAGTTGTGATCCTCATTCTCTCCTGAAGGGATCTTTAATCAACACAAGTGTTCATGTGTGGAGCTACAAACAACCTACGATGTATGCGACCATATGCTCCCCACAACGGTTCTCTGTGAAGGTATGGGCGAATATTATGGCTGTTTATTTAATCGGGCTATACCTCTTACCAATCGCACTGAATGACCATAAATATCGCCTTTTTTGTGGGGGGTACTGCCTTAACACTGGCCATATTTCCAATGTCTGTTCGGGCGTGTAATGTAGTTCCAGCACGATGGGGCTCCAGGCTGATTATTCCCTTGTCGTACGTGATTATTTGAACAGTACGTTATCACCCGATTGATTGCGTGCCGGGCGTGAGGACCCGGCTCAGGCCACCACGATCGCCTGATTTATCTGAATGCATTTCTTCCTGTACGGGACGCTGAAATACGAGATTGTCTACCAGACGTCCGTTGACTTTGCAACCGACCGCGTCGCAAGAATCTCCTTCGCAGCCTGAACCGTCCGTGAAATGACGGAAATTTTTTGAAGGGTTAGACAATCGTTTCATCGCCTTTGTGAATCGTGCATAACTGTGGGTGTTAAGAACTTTCAGCAGTTGTTGTGAAACTGAAAGTGTACAAGTAGAGTCCTAGTGTAAAGTATCGTAAATAAGGAGATTTTCACCCATTATTGGCTTTTCCTTCCTGCAATCTTCGTTATTCCCACTCGCTGATCATGTTTGCGTTTCCGGTCATACATTTCTATGTGATCCTGTTTTCTTTTTGAGTTTCTACTTCCCCTAAAAGTTTGTCACGTTGGAGTTTCACCCTGTATGTATGTGTGTGTGTACGTACCACATTTGACAAAAATTATGTGTGTTATAACCATATGTATTTTGTAGTCTAGCATTTGAGTGCTTGGCGAGATAACACTCAAAAAGAAATTCACAGTGAGCGGACCAACTCCCCAAAAACACAAGTGAATTAACACCCCTAAAACAAGCATATTAGGTAAAGATACAAGCAAAAAAATCTATCCCTTCTGGGTCCGTCAGCAGTGGGTAAAGCGAATACAAAACTAAAATAATCAACACTATTAGTTTCGCCATGGTGCCATACTTGAATATCGTTTAAAATTAACAATACTAAAACAATCATCAAAACGAGAAGGATAACTGAAACCTAAAGCTCATGACACGATGGTCGTAGGTATGTAGTATAAATGCAAACTGCTCAAAAATAAGCTAATCGCGTCCAGCATAATATAGAGAATGTTATAAAACCAAAATTTGAGCACCATATGCACCATACATTGTTTTTATGACTTTCTATATATTTTGCTTAATGAGATGATTGCTTTTTAGCAGTTTGTATTTACAGCACATACGTACGACCATCGTGTCATAATCTTTAGGTTTTAGTTATCGTTTTCATATTGATTACTACTTTAGTTTTGTTAATTTTAAACGATTTTGAAATATGGCACCATAGCGACGTTTATGGTGAATATGGCACCACAGGGATAGGAGATGTTTTATATTTCTTTACATAATATGCTCGTTTTGGGGATGTTAATTCATCTATGTTTTTTGGCTGTTGATTCACTCGCTGTGAATTTCTTTTTGAGCGTTAACTCGCCTAATACTCAAATGCTAGGCTACAACATACATATTGTTATAAGAAGCATAAATTTTGTCAAATGTTGTATATATGCTTTGTTGTTAATGGCTGCCTGGTTGCATAACTACAAACATTATTGAATGGTTGTTATTTAAATTTGATGTTGTTATTGTCTATGGGGAAGAATGTTTCAAAGTAATTACAGTAATGTGAAACAAAGTAATGTGATTGTGTGTATTTAGAATTTTGATAGCTTAGTATTCTGAAATGGCAACTCGTAGTAATGTTTGCTTTTCTTTACAATTAAGTTCGCTATGATGTAAGATGGTTGTGTTTGTTTTGGCTTCGTGCTAAGAATAGCGTTGCGGTGCTGGTCTGATTGTTTGAACTGTCTATATGTGTGTGGAAATAAAATACCTTTCTTATTCTGTCGTTACGCATGGATGATTATTTACAGCCGTTGTTTATGAATTTCCAACAACATTAATTCGATGATAGAACACTGAACTCTGTTTAGATATATATATATAAATTGGTATTAAATAGATTATTTTAATTGAAATGTATTGTGCACAGCTAATTAAATTTGCTTCACTTTATAATGTAGAATTCTAAAATAAAACGAATATGGCTAAAATATAACTAACTAACCATTGGCAAAAATTGTGTGCTTCATGTAAATTTTACCATGTCATGGTTGGCACGGGCCAGTAGTTTGGAAAGACATGAGTTAACTACTCTTTTTTTTAAAATCGTCATCTTATATAAAAGCATTTAAGCATTGACGACAATGTTTCTTCTGTTGCTTCAAACGATATTTAGAGCATTAGAATTTGATGTCGATATCAGATAGTATTTAAAAGATCGAGAAAATTTCTAATTTAAACCCTCTCAATTTTTGATATGAGAAAACTCCAGTTAAGAGTAGCAGTTCAATCTCTAACAGTTGGACTCTGGGTGGTTTCATTGTGTAGGCTTTGTGGAGTTATAACATACTTACTGTGCTGTGTTAAACTGATTTAATGAAATAAAATGAAACGTCTCTGAAAATAATGATGTCAAAAATGTAGCATATTTAGCATTATATGCTTCAAATTAAATTCGGAATGCAGCAGTTAAACTTAATGTGTGTAACGGGCACTGAGACACACCACCATGCTAGATGACTGCTTTTGTGCATTAAGAATGTAAAACTTACAGGAATCCTTTTCGTTTGGTTCAAAGAATGTTACACCCATTCTACTTTTTTTAAAGGTTGTTGGGGGATTGTACGTGGACCCAGATTACAAAAGAAATACAACAGAGTTCATAAACGCTCGTGCTCAAAGCAAGAGATAGAGTTTATGCGTATTACTAATTAGAAACTTTTATAGGAGTGATGCATTATAAGATCATTATACTGTCTTTTGCAATTTAGTCCTGATACATTGAGAATAAAATTTTCATTAATAAATATCACAGTATCCCTTAACTGTTTGGAAGCGTATTGCATAAACGTAGTACTAGAAATGAACGTTTTCAGAAACAGTGCAAAATTATTTGAAAATATTTATATCGATTATTGGCCAAAAGTTATTTACTTATTTGTTTTGGTACCATTAAAAACCGTAACATATTAGGTTTCGGGGCGTTTGAAACGCAAAATTCTAGAAAAATTCACTTTTTTATTTTTTCGTTTTACAACATAGTATAGAGCTGTTCTATTTGAATGAAAAAAATAGTATGTTCCTACGTTACTTACAGCAACAGATGCAACCCTTTAAAGCTGTGTGTGCTACCCATCTTAGTTTAAAAGTCCTACATGAAGATTTTGGTAAATTGCTCAAATTGGAGTGGCACCACTTCGACCCTTATGGTGCCCAATAGCATGTGCTAAAACCGGATTCAGTCCTGCACGATAACGAGTAAGCAAGTGATCGACGTAATATTTTCAATTAGAATATAATTTTTTTTTATATTTAATCTCTAATCCCAAAAGAAAGTATTGATCTTTTGAATTAAATAAATTAACGGTTGTTTTTTTTCTCTTAATAAAGTTATTATTGTTCAATATTTAAAGACACCCAATACCATCTAGTTTGACTCTAATTTTAGTGTATTTCTGAACACAAATCCATATTTCTCTCTAAGGCAATAAATGTAATTCAACCCATATATAAAAAGGCTTTAATGGGCATTATACGTATTTAAAAGATCCCTTAGCATCCGTATTATTAAAAGAACGAAATTACTGTCAAAAGATCTCAAATATATACATTAGAGCAATTCATTCAGAAAATTAATATCCGTGTCATAGAAACTGCCCTTGACATTTCAGAAATGGGACTGCACTTGTTGATTCTGAAGGTTGTTCCTGAATGCTGACACGGAGCCAAAATATTTTTCATTCTGTATTGCGGCATCATTTTGAGTCTTAATTTCTGAGATTTATGACCCTTGTAAACACTAAACCACATACATAAAAACTATTTTTCGTACAAATGAATACCTTACGTATAGGGACTCTAATTAAAAGGGAGAAAGGGTTTTGATAATTTATTTATATAGAATTGAAATTTACGAGTTATAATCCCTTTTTTTATAAAAAATGAAGGGGCCTAATATGTTTGTCAAATGTCTTTTAAATAAGAATGGACTTCTGATAGAAGTTTCTGTTTGTTTTCAGTAAATAAGTGTTTTATTGAAGAGATATATTTAGTTTTATTTTATTTTATCACAATTTTATTTGTGGGAATTAAATTTTTGGGGCATACTAGTTTCATCGGAGAATACTTTAGAGCAAACTTTTTCGTTATTTTATGTATATAAAATTAGAGAACATTCAGTAAATGACAATATTTGCTTAACGGACAGTAGACTTTCAAAATTGTGAAATTTGTCCAAAAATTCGATTTTTTTATTTTATTAAATTGTGAAGCTACGGACGAGTAGGAATGTGTTGCAAAAAGAATTTTTAATTTCTGTGATTACTTTCCTAGTTATAGGCATTTGTATTTAATTTAGATATTTTGTGGTTACTAATAGCAATAACTTTAAATGTATTTTTCTCAAAATAAAAATTTTCATGTCATACGAATATTCAAACTGCTCCAGGTGCATTTCTAATTATCGTATCGCTTTGAAATTTAAGTTTTAAATACCTAACTGTATATCAAATATATCTTATTGAAAAAAATTATGCTTCGTAGCTCAGAATTTCTAAATTTTGTACTTGGAAAGATGATTTATAGGTATTTTGCTTAATAAAAAGGGTGTTTTCACTATTATTATTTCTTTCTCTTTATATTTTTAATGAATGCTTAAAATAAGCAATGCGTTTCATTGTTAGTTCTAGAAGGTATCCTGGAAATAAAAATTACCATATTATATGCAAAAGAAATGCTCATGGAACATTTTTAATTAGGCCAATTATTGATATAATTTATAATTTATAATTCATAAATTATTAATATTTCATCTTCAAATTTTAACCACTTTTACATATGTCATTCAAATAATTACATAATTCATTCAAAACAAAAAAAGTTAGGTTTGAAGGTCCACTGTCCCCTTAATATGGCTCAATGTGTTAGCAGACCTGATCGCTGTTGTTACAAATTTATAAAACATGAAATGAAGAGGTTATTGTTAACTTTGGGGGTTAAAGATACATTGCATCGACACTAGGAATGTCTTCTGGCACCGTAAGTAAAATCATTCAGAAAGATTTGAAGTAAAAAAAAAAATGTTTAAACCTAAAGTTCATCTGCTTTTGCCGAAGCATGTTGTTGAATAAAAATCAAACTGTAGAAAATTATATGAAAAACATCTAGCTGCTGAAAAATGGAAATTTGTGGTAACACTCGGTGAGGCATGGGTAAGGGACTATTATAAAATAAAATCAATTTTCTATTGCTCAACTGACGGCAATGATCGTACGAAATGGCTTCGTCAGTGTACAGAAAAGTTCCCAAAGGGATTCATGATAGTTGCAGGATTTTGTTACAGCGGCAAACTAAAAATAAAAAAAAAGTTGCAAGTAAAGCCAAAATTAATTCACTCTACTATCAGCAGAATATTTTAGAACAAATTTTTGAGGAAAGAATTCCCTCCTTATACGGAAAGGACATTGATAATGTTGAGCTTCATATGGACAAAGCATCTAGTCACATGTCTAAATCAACTGCCGCTTATATAGCAAGGAAAAAAACAGAAACAAGAATAACGTGTATCCCATTTAATGAAATACCTGTAAAATCATCTGGCACTGTTCCAATGGACTTTTTGCACTTTTGGCTTATTAAATCGGGCCTTAGGAAAACAGCATACAAGAACAATTAACGGACTTTGGAAAACTGTCCAAGAGGTTTGGGGTAAAATTGACATGACAGTACTAAGAAAAAGTTTACTTTTACGGAACATTCGAGCTAGAGTTATTGTCAAGAACCATGGCTATCACATAGAAGAGAATCGCTGTGAAAAATACGGCATTTATACATAAAACTTAACTATCAAAATCGTTTCCATAAAGGGCGAACGACCTTATGTATTTTCATAAATTACGATCTCATTTTCCTGTTATAATCATGGTTCTCTCCTGACATGTTTATTTTATTCCTTTCTAATGTTCCCTTAAACGTAATAGTTAATTAACAATTAACTGATTTGGTTTCACTGACAAACATTTAATTAGCTTCATTGTACTTTGTGGTCAATGGTGAGAAATGTGCATTAGGGTGGTTCGAAAAAATCGATTTTTATATTTCGGAATCGCGTTACCTCTCAAAAGTTGTAGTTTGGTGTCCTCAATTGGGGAAAAAAAAAAAAAATTCTAAGTTGACATCTTCAGATCGCGCACGAGGCTGAAGGTTTGAAAAAATATGTTAAAAATTGAAATTTTCAAAAAATAATAAAATTAGTTTTTTTGTAATTTTTTGTAATGCAACAGCCGTAAATTATTAGAATATAGCGTAGTTTCAACCTAAAAAAATTATAACTTTTAGATGATATATTCTGTTTGCGCATGAGGCTTAAAATTTGAAAAAAATGTCAAAACTAAACAACAGTAACTGTCCGGCAAGTGCTAAGTTGGCGCCGCACCGTCGCATTCTTATTCCACCGCCGACTTGTCTAGACAGTAGACACATTCTAGTAGACAGTTCAAAGGCTCTGCTCTCACTTTGTCAATCAGTTAGTTTTCGCTAAGCAAGCAGCATCTTTAATTTGTAACTGTAAGTGAATCAAAAAGTGCAGTGTGTTTTGCTTTGAGAGGATTATTTTGTAAAGTTATTGGAGATTTTTATGCTCAAGTTTTGTTATATTGTTCTCCGTTCTCCAAATAATAAATAATGGGACCCCCGAAAACTTCTAAACGCTTAAGTGTTTGTCCGTTTTTCGGGGCACCAAAAGCGTTAAGTCAAAGTGTTTTACCCACATGTGCAGATGTTTTGTTAGCTTGTTTTGAAGAAACATCAAAATCTGTAAAAATCGAATCTTTCTCAAAGATTTCAGATTGCATTGCTGCTCAAATAGAATAACTTTACTGTAAAGCTTCTATACCAACGGTCAGTCATGAACGTATTGTTAAATTGATAAAGGATTACCATAATAAGTGCTACACTTTAAGAAATTCATTTAGCGTGATAAAGATAAATTTAACTTCAAGACTAAACTCAATCACTTTGTTAATGAAGCAAAGTCCAAACTTTTTGATGTTGCTTCCTTCAAGTGTGTAATGAATTTTGCGTGTTCGTGTGGTAAGAAGCCTATCTCTTGTAGCTGTAACGTAATTATGGATTGTAAATGTGATAAAGGAAATAAGATCCCTATTATTGAGAGAGAGTTTTTGTACGACCAGCAAAATGGCCGTTTAAAATTTATTGGCACTTTGGATAGAGTAGAGACTAATAATATCGCAAAAAGAAATAAAAGAATGCAAAGTGAAAAGAAAAACGAGATTGCTGAACCTGATATTAAAGCTAGCAAAAGAGATACTCTTATAAATTCTGCCCAAAATAGCCAGTTTTAGTGTCACGAAGCAAAATGTGACAGTTTGCCGTCAACATCGCAAATGCGAATTAAGCTTCCTTCAACAGCATTAATAAGAAATAGATATGGGATATTCGAGAGAGCCACTACTGCTATTGCTTCCTGTGTTTTGAAAGATGTAGGCATGATAAATGAAGGAGATATGTGTCTAGTAATAGATAAGAGTAAGATCAGATGAGAAAAACATAAAATTCGATACTCTTTACAATCAGACTCTCCAAATGTAGAGTTACATGGACTGTATTTTGACGGGAGAAAAGATAACACTTATTATCAGGAAAAGAATGGTAACAAAATGTATCGCAGACTAAAGAAAGAAGAGCACATCAGCTTGGTTCAAGAGCCTGGTGGAAAGTATTTGAGACATTTGACACCTCCAAGGGCCACTGGAAGTGAAATAGATAATAGCATCTTTTGCTATTTAGAAAACAATAACTTTGATTATGTGAAGCTTGTTGCAATTGGATTTGACGGAACAGCGACTAACACAGGATGGAAAAACGGTGTTATTCGTAACCTTGAGATTAAACTTGGTCGTCCTTTACAATGGTTTATATGTTTATTACATTTCAACGAACTTCCGTTCAGACATTTGTTTGAAAGTGTAGATAGTGATACAGTACTACATGACCCACAAGTTTCTCAGGACAAATTGGCAAGAAGTTGACTGACTGTGAGAAACTCCCTGTTGCTAATTTTGAAACGATTAATAGTGAGGAGATAAGTGTGACCAAAACTGACTTAGGCAAGGACCAACAGTATTTACTTAATATTTATCGAACAGTCAAGACAGGAGAGTGTGCGCCAGATCTCGCTGTGAAAGATCCTGGTCCTCTTAGTAACTCTAGGTGGTTAACTTCTGCAAATAGGATCTTAAGACTATATATTCCTGAAGTAAAACCTTCTGACGAAATTAAACTGCTGGTCAGCTATATTATGAAGATATATGCTCCAGTATGGATTGGAACTAAAATGCATCCCTCTGTAAAGTTTGGAGCAGTTCACGTGTTTAAATTAGTACAGAAGACAAGACAGCTTCCCGACAGGGTACGTAAAATAATTGATCCTGTCATTCAGAGGAAAGCGTATTTTTGTCATCCCGAAAATCTTTTAATTTCAATGGTACTAGATGAGAGAGTGCACGTAAGACTGTTAGCTTTTCGAAGATTGCTAAAAGCAAGAAAACAAGAACCAAAAGGGAAACCGGTGCGAACTTTTCAACCACCGACCATTAATTTACATTGAACTTATTGATTGGTCCAAGTGCAAACTTACACCTCCTCCGATAATGAGCAATGTGTCAACGCAAAGCCTAGATGAACTTATTAATACAAATGTTCTCCCAGAGTTCGAGCTGATTAAATTTCCTTGTCACACGCAAAGTGACGAAAGAATTGTAAAGCTCGTAACAGAATCTTGTACTAAAGTATGTGGAGAAGAGAACAGGGATGGTTTCATAACGACAACTTTGCTCTCAAGGTCAACTATGCCATCATTTGACTATAAATCTCAATTTAAAACAATGCCCAACACATCTGAGGAATCTTAAAGACACAAAAAATAGGTAAAATCTATAAATCATTCTGTAATTAGCTATGACATGCAATGTTATTACACTGAAGTGCCACTGAATTAGGGATAGCAGAGCCTATGCAAATTGTGTAGCGCTGCACATCATGTATGCGCAAGTGAGGGCGCTGTGGTAACTGCATATATAGCGCGTACTGTGGTTGTTCTGAATTAGTTGTTGAAATTGCAAGTATGGGTAAACTGCCTGATTTAGAAGCCTTCGATCGCGGACAAATCGTAGGTGCGCGACGCATGGGCCATTCAATTTCCGAAATCGTCAGACATCTAGGATTTTCAAGGTCGACAGTGTCAAGAGTATACCAAGAATACATGGATGGTGGAAAAAAACTAGCGATCGGGCAAACTGCAAAGGACAATTAGCCTTGACAGTGCGTGGTGAGAGACGGCTCAGGCGTATTGTACGTAGCCAGCGAAGCCAAACATTAGCTCAAATTACCACCCAGTTTAATGACGGTGCCAGGCGTACAGTCAGTAAACGGACTGTGCAACGCTCGCTTCACCGTATGGATTTCGCGAGCCGCAACCTACGAGAGTACCATTGCTCTATACTCGCCATCGGTCTGCACGTCTTGCCTGGGCAAGAGAACACAGAGACTGGAGTGTAGAGGACTGGAAACGAGTAGCATGGAGTGATGAGTCTCGATTCCGACTACTTAACGCCGACGGGAGGCTGAGAATATGGCGTCAGGCTCATGAAGCCATGGATCCTGCATGCCTGGCTGGAACTGTACAAGGGCATGGTGGCTCAATCATGGTCTGGGGTGATTTTTCGTGGCACAGTTTGGTATCTTTGGTGCGTGTACCAACCTCCCTCAATGCAATTCGGTACGTAGAGTTGCTGGGTGATCCCTCCATCCGTTATGTTGTTCTGTTATCCGCACGGTAATGGAGTTTTCCAGCAAGACAACTGTACCTCTCACAAGTCCCGGTTGGTTACTGGCCGGTTGGATGAGCATTCCTCTGACTTCTCTGTCATGAATTGGCCACCTAGAAGCCCAGACTTAAATCCTATTGATCATCTTTGGGATGTTTTGGAACAAGGCGTGAAAGGCCATCACACAGCACCAAAGAACCTTACTAAATTATGGACAGCTTTAGCCAATATTTGGCAAGCCATTCCCGTGGAACGTTTCCAGAAACTTGTTGAATCTATGCCTCGTCGTGTGGCAGCCGTTATCAAGGCCAGAGGAGGCCCAACTCGTTACTAGGTAGGTATCCCTAATTCAGTGGCACTTCAGTGTATATACATATAAATGTGTGTGTAACTATACTTGTACGTATAATACTGTAATTAAAGGTTCTATTCAACAAATTTAGAATTTTTAAAATACTTTTGAAACGTAAATATGTCATGTATGTATTATTGTATATTGAACAAGTAAATTTCAAATTTTAGGCGATTTTAGCGCAATTTAAGGCGTATGCGCGAACTAAAGATATTATGTAAAAGCTATAAAATATTTTTTTAGGTTCAAACTATGCTATATACTGATAATTTATGGCTGTTGCATTATACTAAATTACAAAAAAACTAATTTTGTTATTTTTTGAAATTTTAAATTTTTAACATATTTTTTCAAACTTTCAGCCTCATGCGCGAACTGAAGATGTCAACGTAGAAATTTTTAAAAAATTTTTTCCCAATTGAGTATACCAAACTACAACTTTTGAGTGGTAACGCGATTCCGAAATAAAAAAATCGATTTTTTCGAACCACCCTAATGTGCATGCCAGGCTAATCGAAAAGTTAATACTTTAATTTAATAAATGACATTGCAATTCCCTGATACTTGCAAGTGTGCTAAAAAACAGTTGAAATATTCTCTGAAAAAAATAAATTTTTAAAGTTAAAACCTGAGATTCAGTTATTATTTTACAAGCTTTCCAAATTAATAGGAATCTAAACTAAATTCCATTTTTTGCACTTATTTCGTAACACTAGATAAAGATATTTAGGATTTAAGTGTGGAAGCAATTATAAAGGTATAAGGAAAACAAAGTTGAGTTTAAGACTTGTTACTACTTGGAAATTCTTCCGTGATGAATAAAACGACGTAACTTCCCTTCTGCTAGGTACTCTAGATAGTTGCGTGAATATACATACTAGCTTTGACTGCATCATTATTGCTGTGAACTTAGCAAATGTGTTCGTTTCTGGTAAATTTAAGTATGCTTCTTCATAGTTTATCTCTTTTAACCTAAGCATTACTTAATATAAACACAGGTATTACGTATTACTTGGAGGAAAGAAACAGGCGAAAAATTATAAATAAACCATATCCTTTTGAATTTAGTCTCATATTACGAATACAGGTTATAATAAATTAATTAAGGCAGCGAAATACCGATTAACTGATCTATAAGATTAATGTAGTAAAGGCATTGCTGAAACCAATCTATTCACTCAATTCCCATACTTTCTGATATTTATTAATATGAGTGTAATCAATTTTTCATGTATCGCAATCCTTCAAATTCTGCGAAATTCAGAGCTCTCCATCTCTCAAACGAGAAAACGTAATACCTTTATCAAAGGCATTATCAATAATGCGAGAGTCCCCTATGGATTTTAATAAATTAGTACACCGTTTCCATCTATCTGTTAGCAGAATGTAGACTGATTGTACAGTTATTGGGAACCTTATTTTTAATTGGGTATTGGTGCAATTGCAGTTAATTTAAAATTTCAGTGAATAGTGAAATGTCACTTTATTACTGCCAATTTTATTTAGATATAATCGTTCGGGTTGAAATCCATGTGAAACATTCCAGTGAAAATTATAGAGATGTAGCAAAAACTCACAATTGTGAATATAAAGATAGGTTACTTTTGAGAGAACTTTAAAAAAATTAAAAGAAAAGTAAAAGGTTTTATTTATTTCAGTTTTTAAATAAACAGTATGGGTAGTAATAATCTAAATCTATCAATAAGTATTTGGACACCTGTGATAGAAAAGAAAAACAAAATTAATTCATATTCAACAGTTGGTAGAGTCTTCACGAGAGGCAATTTCAGCCCCAACCCTCCGGGGCATGCCTTCCACAAGTCCTTGTATGACGGATAGAGGTATTTTTCCACTTGGCTTGGAGAAGACATGTGAGTTCCTTCACCGATTTTGACGATTGTTGCACTCCTCAATTCGGTGATCTAACTCGTCCCAGAAGTTCACGATAGGCTACAGGTCTGGGCTCTTGGCAGACCAGTCCATTTGGTGGTTAACCCCATTATCATCATACCAATCCATGGGGGACCTCGCAGCAGGACAGCTGGCGTTGTCATCCTGGAAGTTACATGGGTCAAACCCGTAAAACTGCCACACCGTAGGAAGCACACTGTCATACAAAATAGTGCAATAAGCGTCGGTGTTGAGCTTACCATGAATTGGGAGTAAGCGTCCCTGTCCATAACAGGAGAAACATCCCCAGACCATAATCCCAACTCCTCCGAACTTTACTGTGGGCACAATGCATTCTGGCGGGAGGCGCTCTCCAGGCATACGCCAGACCCAGACCCTGCCATCCGAAAGGTAGAAGGGGAAATTTGATTCGTCGCTCCAGAGAACCCGTTTCCACTGATCTACGGTTCACTTTCGACATGATTTGCACCACATTAACCGAGCAGCGTGGTTGGACTTCGTGATCAAAGGCTTATGGGTGGCAGCACCACCACGAAAACCTAGCAGATGTGCTTCCTTACGGATGGTATTCATCAAAACAACACTCCCGGATACCTGTTGAAACTCCTTGAGTATGTGGGCCATCGGTTGGGTGTGCTTATTCCGAATTTCCCTGGATAGCACCCCTCCAGTCTCTATCTGCCAGTTTCGTGATTCTGCCGTCTCGGGGCACATTCCGGCAATCACCGCTCACCTTCCACTTCTGAATCACATAGGCCAATGTCTATTTTGGGTAATTCAGCTCACTAGATATGTCCCTTAAGGATCGGCCATTTCTGTGATACCCGACGATTACACCTTTCTCGAAATCAGATAATTCTGCATTTGCAAGGGACTAATGCCAATGTTGTTTTCTACACGATATTTAACGGCGGAGGGCGTGACGTATATCAGGATCGCATTTGTATGGGTGTCCAAATACTTATTGTTAGATATTGTATAAGCAAATAAAGTAATATGAAAAATTACACAAAAAATTAATAAAAGTACATTCCAGAAATTAATTTGATATGAATATTAGACATCCATATATTGAGAAATTCACTTAAAGCTAATGTAAGCAGAGAATAAAGCTAAATAGTAATAGGCAGAGTATAAGGTGAATTTAACCCTCAAACCGGCCCACCGGTCATTATGACCAGCAGCGATGGATGGGCAGCGATGGTGGGGCAGGAGTGGGGAGAGGCGTGAACGCTTGGTTGGCTTTGACATCCTCAGTCAGTTCCTGGACATCAGGGAGAGCACATCATGGTTTCACAAATGCTCGCCATTTACCAGTAAGTTGCAATTTTGTAAAAGCAGGGCAGTCAAAATGACTGGTAGGCCTGTTATTGCCACTGAGCAATAACAGACCTACCGGTCCTAATAGGGATGGTCCTGAAAGGGATTTCAGTGTTCTGTGCGATTTTTAAAGTATCATGTGAAGCCTTGACATCTCTTCTCTACCTAAATCACTGGCAGGCTAATTTTTCGAGCAATTATGTCTGAGAAACATTGTGTAATTCTTTTAAGAGCCCTACGATTTGATGATGGAGATGCCAGATCAAAATAAATTAAATAAATTGAATAAATAAGTGTAGATGATTTTTCCCCTCACTATTCATCACTAATATAAATCAAACAACCCTGTGGACAATATCAACATACAGTTCCATCGCAAAAATAACAGCTTTTTAGGCTTGGGGGTCAATTTGACCGATACTCCTGATACTGGCAACAAATTCATGGGCCGGTTTGAGGGTTAAGATTAATTTTATTTATCTCTGTTTCCTGAATCACTGATATTAAAAATGAATGCTATTGATCGCCCAAATTTTCTAGGAATTTTAGAGCATCTGTGAGAATCTGTCACAATGCTGTATTTTTTCCACCATAAATCCACGATATTGAAGCCAAATGTAAAGAGTGTTGGCCAATGCATATTTATAATAGTATTGACAATGCTACACGATTAATGACGTTTATGAAATGAATGACACAGTGTATTGTATATTTAATAAACAACTGTAGATTCGGGAACTCTGTGAATTTCTTCTATTATATTAGTTCATAAAAGTGTTTTTCCAATGGTTCGCTGTGACTGACTAACAAACGCATGCCAGCACTGGATTCGACCCTGCATCTCCAACCCTAGAGCATGCGTTCTACTCTCTTTAATATCTCTTGAATGTGAGGAAGCAAAATTTCTTTAACCCATTCTTTGCAATTGTATAATATTTTTATTTTGGAGTTACAGATAAACAAAGATTTAATAAAATTGATTTTATGCACTTTAAGTACTTTTTACTATTAATGTGAATTTATAAATTAATAGTAGAAGGTGCAGAAAAGTTTTAAAAGTTTCTTGTATGATATTCTTAACACCATTAGAGTTGATCTCACATACGTTTTAGGGAGAAGACTGTAACATATTATACATCAACAGTGTAAATAATCATTAATATTTGTATCTATTTCTTTTGTATTAAGTAAGCTCTAATTCTACTTTCTTGACGTTGAACAAAAATATCTTTAATTAATCATTCTCTGAGATGACTTTAATGCTGTAACCTCGGCTGCAGTGATTCTGCTGAAAAAATGAAAAAAGGGAAAAAAATGTACTGGTGAATGGAAAAAAAATTGTAATTTCAAGGAAGCTAAATGTTGAGTATTGAAATGAGGGTGAATTGTTACATTAAATGAATGCTTGTCGTATACAACTTTCTAAAAGATAAAGGGCTGCATTTACATTACAAATATGGAACACTAAGGACATACTATCCAATAGAAGATTTTTGAACAAGTTATCTGTAAAGTTATTACTCACAAATCAGAAATGTTTTGTAAATAAAAGATTTTTAACATAACAAAATGTCAACAGGTTCTACTTAGAAAGAAACCTGCGTTTGTTTATTGACTTTTAAAATTGATTTCTTTTAGATACTCATATTAAAAATATCCGATTATATAATGTATAATTGACGACATGCAATAAGTAGTTAGATTCCAAGACGGAAAATAAGTAAGTAAATACAAGGTGCGCCCATAAAGTAACCAGACATTTTTTTATAAATAAGAAAAATATTACTAACCTTCAAATAAATTTATCTCCTTCAAAATAATCGCCAAAGGAAACTATACAATTTTTCCAACGTTTCTTCAAGTCATCGAAACACTGTTTATAGGCATTTGAACTAATCATTCGGAAAATACGCGTAACATTTGATTTAATATCTGAGACGTGTTCAAATCTTTGTCCTTTCATGGCTATCTTAAGTTTTGGGAAAAATGAAAATATCAGCTGGCAATAAGTCGGAAGAATATGGTAGGTGATTTATCCCTGTAATTTAAGGCTTAGCAAGATATTGTTGTACGAAAATTGCTTTTGGGCCCTAGAATAATCGTGTAAAAGAAACCATTGCCTAGAATCAAACAGTTTCTAACTCGCCTTATCCTGTTTTTTAATCGAGAAAGCACCTCCTTGTAAAAATACTGATTAATTGTTTGATTTTCAGGAATAAATTCGAGGGGAATAAGTCCTTTGTAATAAAAACAATGCAATAAGCATCACCTTAGTCTTTGATTTTGATATCCGCGCTTTTTTGTATGGGAGAAGAGGGCCCTTTCCATTGCGCACTTTGTCTTTTTGTTTCTGGATCATATTGTAGACACTAGGTCTCATCTTCTGCTATAATACACGTTAGAAATTGTTGTCCTGTTTCTCAGTAGTCAGCAAATCTTTACAGCAAGCTTTTCTGTCTTCTATCTACTGTTCTGTCAAAATCCGAGGCACAAAACGAGCGCAAACTTTTTTCATTTTCAGATTTTCAATTAAAATTAATCTACAGCTTTCTTTGCTTATCCCAAGCATGTCTGAAAGTTGCTGAGTTGTTACTTATCACCAGCTGATTTTTTCCTTTGTCCGAAGATTAAGATGGCCATGAAAGGACAGATATTTGAAAACGTCTCGGATATTAAATCAAATATTACGCGTATTTTACGAACGGTTAGTTCCAACGCCTATAAACAGTGTTTTGATGACTTGAAGAAACGTTGGAAAATTTGTATAGACTTATTTGGCGATTATTTTGAAGGAGATAAACTTATTTGAAGGTGAGTAATATTTTTCTTATTTATAAAAAAATGTTCGGCTACTTTATGGGCGCACCTTGTATATGATATAGAAAGTCAAGCGACGAAAAATATGGGCTAACTCCATGAAAATACTGGAAGTTTATTATATCCCGAGTAGATCTGTCGATGTTTACGATCGAAGCTAATGCATAAAGTACACTTAAATACTGAAATGCAACTTTAATAAAGTATGATGGGCAAATACTCAATATACGAGTAGAAATCTAATAAAGTATTGAATAATTCTCTTCTGCTTTAGATAGCAGATTTCAATACTTTGAAGTAAGTGTTATACATTTTTTCCATTTGTGTTAGATACTTGTAATGTTTCCTTTCTTGATGATGTAGATGGCTTTAATTTTGTATTCATATCAAAATAACACATCTGCTGTGTGCATTCTGAATGATTTTTTTCTTTTGCGTTCATTACTGGGTCTTTGTAGACAAAATTCAATAATAACATGTTAGCCCCTAACCTAAAGGAGATATCGAAAGGAGAAATGATTAAAGTGTTTAGTTACAATATAGTTTTTTAAAAATGGTGTTGTTGTTGGTTGTGGTTGTCAATGCGGGTACTCTGTCAATGAAGACATATCCATAAGAAACTGTTACGGGGAAGTAAGCGTAACATTTGAAATAAATTAGAGAAGGAAAATAATGAAATATAAAGAGGCAAGCGCGAACAAACGAAGTTTAAGGGGATAAATCTACGGGGAAGACTGCAATGAGGATTGATGAACACAGGAGATGAATAAGCGATGGACTTAGCTAGATTCTAAAGAAGTAAGACGTGAAAAGGCAATTATGGGATAAAAAGCGACGCCGCAAGGTGTAAGGTCTAGGTGGAGAAGCAATTAATGGTAGAAAAGGTACAGCACAGAAAATAGATTGCAGATGGGGAGAATATATGACTTAGCCAAAAAACAAGGTGAACGAAAACAGATGTAGTTCCTGGAACACGGGGAAAGAGTCGTGGGAACGAAGGAAGATGTACGGATGGGCGGAGAAAGAAAGGTCCCCCCAAAACATAATTAAACCAATGAAAGAAGGAGAAGCATTTTGAGAGCCAATGGCGAAGAAAGGCGTATCAAAGCGAAGAAGGAATAACGAGGGGAAGTAAGAGATATTAATGAAGGAAATAGAAAAAAGAGAGCAGATCAGATGATGCGGGGATCCTAAAAATTTATTACGACCGAGGAGCATCGAGGACGAACAGCTAGCCCGTAGTTAATGGCATGGGCCGACGAGTTAACTTAGAACGAGAAAGCTCAAGATGAAAATCAGAGCCAGCGTATTATAAATGAATATAGCCGGCCGACGGCGTGGAAGCGGAGTGCCCCATCCCAAGAATCGAATCGCCTGAGCAGTATGACCTACCGTATGCAACATGCTGAATTTACGGACCCTAGAAGCGTGCCTCAACCATAGAACGGGTTTGAAAGGAGGATTCCAAGACGACGCGAGCGCATCTGATGTACTTCAGAACGAGTTCATCAAAGGAGAGCGGGTTGAAAGTCTAATTCCCAGACAGTACCAGCGCATTAAATTGACTTTTTGAGAGTTCGTCAATGGAGGTATGTTTCATTTGTGCTCCGTATTGATCACTTGTTTTAAACGTGTGCCATCGCGATTTCTCATTCATACACCATATATTCCGAATGTACACTGCTGGCCACTGTAAATGCAACACCCTGAAGGAAACATGCAAATAACATGAAATTTACAACATGCATTAGCGGAGGTGAGATATGTAAATGATTAGAATTTCAGCGCAGACGCACATCACGCGCGCCTGTGGCGCCACTTCAAAGCGCTATTTAAGGCTTGGAGATTTCGACGATTTCAAGTTCCGCAATTGTGTTTTTCTTGTGGTTTTTTCAAAAAAACGATCAATTATGCCTCGTCGAAAACAGCGATCATCTTTTGATCAAGTATCCGAGTTCGACAGAGGAAGGATAGTGGCCTACCGAGATTGTGGATTATCTTTCAGGGAAATCGGTAGTCGTGTTGGACGAAACCAAACAACTGTAATGCGGATATGTGATCGTTGGATGCAGGAGGGTACGACGGACCAGCGTGTTCGATCGCATCCACCTCAGCGCACCACTTCACGTGATGACAGGCAAATTGTGCGCATGGCAGTGACGGATCACTCAGTCACATCACGAACCATAGCACAGCACATGCAGTCTGTAACGCATCATCCAGTGTCTGCGCGTACCATTCGACGCCGTTTACAGCAGAGTGGTCTGTCCGCAAGACGTCCATTGCTTTGTCTACCCTTGATGCAGAACCGCAGAAGTCTCCGCCGCCAATGGTGCGATGACAGAAGGATGTGGACGGCAGAATAGAATGAAATTGTCTTTACTGACGAGTCACGCTTCTGTCTGCAACACCACGATGGTCGCATTCGAGTCTGGAGACACCGTGAAGAGAGGATGCTGAACAGCTGCGTTATGCACCGCCACACTGGTCCTGCACCGGGTATTATGGTATGGGGTGGTATTGGATATCACTCTCGCAAACCTCTAGTACTCATTGCCGGTACTTTAAACAGCCAGCGCTACATCTCCGAGGTGTTGGAGCCAGTTGTCCTTCCTTACCTTCAGGGCTTGCCCACAGCCATATTTCAACAGGATAATGCGCGACCACACGTGGCACGCATTGTCCAACGGTTCTTCGTCAATCGCCAGATTGAATTGCTTCCCTGGCCGCCTCGCTCTCCGGATCTTTCGCCGATAGAAAACATGTGGTCCATGGTTGCTCTACGATTGACCCAGATTCCATTCCCAGCTGCCACAGCAGATAAACTTTGGCAACGTGTGGAAGCTGCTTGGTCTGCTGTACCCCAAGAACTCATCCAAAGTCTCTTTGAATCAATGCCGAGGCGTGTGGCAGTGGTGATCTCCAACAATGGCGGCTACTCTGGCTACTGATTTTGGCAGGAACCACACTTCACATAAGTCTATAAATTTAATCATTTGATACTTGGTCAACATGTTATCTACAAAATAAATTTTGTTGTGATATCTCTTGTCTTTCTTGGTGTTGCAATTTGGGTGGCCAGCAGTGTATATACGATAGATCTTTTTGTTAGAAATTGATATAATGTTGAATTATGATTTCAAGCTGATTAATGAAGGTCAATGGTATTTAAACGAATAAGTGTTAATATATGATTTAATATGAGTTGACGAACGGGTTATAAAATCCATTAAATGAGAAAATATTGTAGTAAAGGTTTAATAATTGATAAGAAATTACTAGAGTGATAATTGTATTGTAGGAAGTAAAAAAATGAAAAGGGTTATAATGATATTGAATTAAACTGTAAATGAAGTGATTATTTGTAACAACATAATGCATAAATATGGTTTACATGATTCCAATTAATAAATGTATCCATTATTATATCAATCAGATGGTCTGTAATTATTTGTAAAAAAACACAACGCAGTACTTAATTCTACATATGTCAATCATATCATCGGGTATCATAATTAATAACCCCAAATCCTATGCTATTTTGGTCTCATGACCAGTTACTTCTCCTTTCTCTCCCCCCAATCAATCCATTATAGAAACTTTGGTTACTTTCAATGGGGGCAACGTATAGGTTATCCAACACCACCTAGAGCCTTTTATAAAATGGTTAGAAAGAAAATATATCGCTATTCAAAGTATACATTATTTACATTCTAAATTCATAAAATTTCAAAAAATATATAAATTACTACAAAATTGTTTTACATTTCTGATCTTCAGATGTAATTTTTCCAAAATATTATTATAATAATTGAAAAAAGTTGTTTAAAACTTTCAAATTATATAAATGAAGATGGCCAAAAAATGTCTGTGATCGCCTCCATTGTTTTAACACATCTAAACGATCAACATTAATAATTTTAAAAACTTTTGGAATACAATTAAATTTTGCATACATATTTACTCTTAGATTGCTTCCCAATGTGGGCATATTATTTTTCAAGTTTATAATTACTTCGAAAGTTTTTTTAAAAAGGACCGTAATGCTAGATTTCAATTCTGAAATGAATAGTTTCGATTACTTTCGTATTTTTGATAGATTATTTTAAAACGGGGATTGACGAATGTATACCCTATTAGAAAATCTGAATCCAAACAATTATAGTTTTGAATACAGATTAAGTGAGTCACAATAACCTTTGCTGAAAATTTAATAAAAATTGAAAATTTAGAAAATTCTTGTCATTGGTAGAGAGTAGGATCTCAAATAAAAAGTGGAAAATCCTTATACAGTTGCAATCGACTACAATAAAAGTTCCTTGTTGAATATAAATTATAGAAAAGTGTCTTATATAAATTGCAGTGCACTTCTTTAAATGACTTTGGCTAAATTGAGGTTCCTATTTCACAGGATCCTTGGGGGCTGGCCGGTGAGTGAATAGCAATCGGGATGAAACGCCGATTCTTGCATGGGTGTTTGTAGCCGATCGGAAACTCGAAATCGAGGTTTGTTTAGCTCTCGTGCATCGGAAAATGACCATATCTTTCCCAAATCGATTTTCCTCCCTCAACTATTATTACTCTAATTAATTACCTATGTTTATCACAGCTGAAATTAACTGAGTTTGGCATTGATTTTCCATTACTTAACTATCAATTTTTCTCACGTTTTATTTTGTCTTATTTTGAGTGAATTTTAAGAAGTTTAGTCACTGCGAATAAATTCTCGACCCTAGAAATAAACATTTTTCCTTTATATCGATCCTGGCAATATCTTATGAAAATATATTTGAAATAGACATATTTGATGTCAAATAAAAGTCGAGATGAATCCTTGTCTCGGGATCGTTATTTTCAAATTAAAAAATGTTGCGAGAACGTTCCTAAGAAAATAACAGCGTACAAAATCATTAGAAGTTTGACATTTAAACAAATCAATTTCTTTCGAAGCAAGGGGATATTTTTGTCTTTAAAAATGTAACTGTTCTTGTGTAATCACATGAAAAATTCGGCTTCTTTTCTCCGCTAAACTTCTCTAGAAGAAAAGAAAACCGAAAAGGAGAAAACGCTGAGATATTTTCAGCTACAGTGTCTACTGATATGTTGTTTCTGGACTAGCAGACAGTATTTCTGATTCAATGACTCCAGTTATCATTTTGCTTCCCTAAGATGAACATGGCAGTTTCACCATTCGTGATTCTCATATCGAACTGAAAGAAAGGTACTGACGCAATAGCGCTGACTGCAGTTGATTACCGATGTCAGGAATCACTTGGTGTCACGCATTACAATAAGAAGCATACAATTGTTAGATTAGCTAGGATTTAAATGTAAACTCAATCAAGGGTCAAAATATTAGGTACGCTCTACATACATAATATTAAATAAGTTTTTTCAGTTAGTCGCCTATTGCCTTTACCCGTATATATATGTATTTCATCATCATGAATTTCAGAAATTTATGATAGGCACAGAACTGGAATGAGTATACTTTCGAAAAGAAAATTATGGAGAAGAATAAAAAATCTAAACACTATAATTTAAAATGAAATAAATCAACTTTTTGAAACTTGAATGTTAATAAATGAGATTATGTCGAAACGGATACAGTTAACACAGTTTAAGTATTGAGATTTACTAGAAAGTAAATTAAACAAGAAGCATACAGCGTTTCATTAGGCAAAGGGGATATTACAAAAAAATGCCATAAACTTGATCGAAAAAAAATTAAATAAATCCTAAATATCGGTAACAGGAATTTGATATGAAAATTGCGAATTCAATTTTTCTTCCTTGGAAAAGAGAAATTTCGATAAAGAAACTGATTATTGGTTAGATTAATCAATTTAGTTAGTGTCAAAATAATGCTATTTCTACTGACGGACTCTCAAAAAATTACATTTTATGTTGCATCATGGTGAAAATCAATTAAGTACATGAAGTGAACGAGACTATGCCATTTAGTAAAAAAATTAAAATGCGAGATTTAGAAAATGACCATAAAGCATTATTCCATGATGTTAACAACATTGGGAGGCACAAAATACCGAAGTCATTTAATTTAAAAGGGATATTCTATATGTAAATTACACAGTAACGCCTATCTAACATAACACGGAGTCGAATTCGGATCTCCAGATCCCGTTCTTTTACTGACTGAAATATCACAGTGCTAGCAGAAAGTGTTATTTTTAATGACTTAAATCAGCGAATCTTCACGATAGTAAATTACACAGACTAACTAAATAATGGAGTATGCTATTAATGGGTACAGTTTAGATTATAATTTAATAAGGCATAAATATTGATTACAGAGAACTGAAATGTTTTTTTTCCATTTGTTATACAATTTCGTTTATTGTCAAAGGAAGAGCAAAAGTCGTGGTCGATGAAAGATGGAGTGCTTTGTTACATTGAGGGCAAAATTAAATTACTAAGCTGAGATACAGGACCGATGTTAAGGGGACTGCCTACGTTCAGAGCATTTTTTTAAATAGCTTATTGATTAAATACATGTATTTTTATTTAAAATGTTATATGAAATGATGGAAATATATATAATTTTTCCTAAATTTGTATACAGTTTCAAGAAATAGGCAAATTTGTATAAAAATTAAGCTAAATTTAACACTTATGCTAGAAGCTCTACACTCAGTTCAAATGAATATATTTCAATTTCCTTGATACTGTATGCTACTATTACACTTACCTGTGAAAGAAACTAAAAGTTTTGTGATATTACTGAAATTCACTGAAATATGCCAAATTTCGTATAACAATGCAGAAGCATAGTACTAAATGTAAAAAACATTGCAGAAAAATTTCATTAAAATATCTTGAACACTTTTTGAGTTATGGAATTTATCGTAGAAGCAAAACACTTACAAATCAGTTTTTCACAAAATGCATTTAAAGTTTATACTTTAAAAAATACTAAGTTATATTGATTTGTCAAAGTTAAAATTCTCTACATTTATAAGTCAAGCCCTCCTTCATTTCAAGATTTGACAATTTTGCTTTTTTAGCAGCTCTTCTTTTTTTCTGGCTATTTTTACACTAGGTAATGAGTGACGTTTTGAGTTTATGATTCGCTCATTGTCAATACCCCAGTAATTATGGACCATCTCCTTTTCTATGGATAATCCTAAATTTTCAAAAACAGGTAGTAGTCCTAAATAGCCAGAATTGAACAACAAAACAGCAATATGAGCTCCTAACAACATAGTCTGCAGTCCAACAAAAGTTTCTTTTGGCAAAATTGTCCATATCATGTTGTTGAAACTCTCATTGTTATTCTGAGTCATACTATGTAAGCATTTTGAGAGGAGTGCTTGATCACATAGACTCATGTAAGTTGATTTTATAGTGTTTATGATGGAGTGTGGAAGGCCAGGAGATTTATCAGAAATCTGCTGACCAGCATGCATTGCTCTCTGATACTTGCACCAACTATTTGCCCTACTGGGCACTGTCCATGCATTTTATTTTTATTGTTAGAGCAACAGTGTAAAATTGCTGCTATGACAGCAGACTGCATATTTTGTAGATCTCCTGTATTGCTACGAATCGCTATACCATAATAATTCTGGAGTTTATCAATAAACTTATCAGTTAATTTTCCTTTACCTCCCAGCCCTTTCTTGTTTTTCTTTAATTTTCGTAAACGATTGCCAACTCTTTTTTGAACGTGACCAATGCACTCTAATTTTGTGACGGTATTCTTACCATAAATGTCTTTCACGCTCATATAAGCTTTAGAGTCCCCGTCACCGTAGTATTCAGTGTACTGCAGTCCTCGATTTTTCACAGATCTTTCAAATATGCGATATGCACCCACTACCTCCATACTTGCTGCTGATCCTTTGTGATTCGAGCATATGTGAATTTTATTTGTTTCAATCACTTCATTATTTTGGTCACAAACTCGACAATACTGAGACATGACCTCCAAGTCTAAACTTTTCCTGTTATAATAGATATGGCTGACACAGAACCATTTAGGGATGTGTGGCCAAGCCGCTGCCAAGTGCCATCTACAGACACACCACAAGAAATGCTTTTCTTCAGATCCAGAACTTCTCTCGAAGCTTCATTCATGTTTTTTTCAGATGCAGCACATACAGCTTCCAGCAGTTGAATTTCATGTCTTCTAAATGCTGCTTTAGAAATAAAGGGCAAGTTTAGAGTGAACAGCAGTTTTTTTCAAGCTGTATAACCCTTTCCAATAAGACCTAGCACTAAGAAAGAATTTAGAGTGTTTTTTTTTTGTTCTTGAGAGATGAAGAAAAACTGTTTCTATATCCACACTTGCAAACCAAGCAAAAGTTTGAGCAAAGTCCAAATTTTGTTTCTTCTATCAGCTGCAAGCCAGTTTCAAAACACAGTGGGTAACAGAGCATGGAAAACACAGAAACTAGCGTAGCGATATCGAATAGTATGTTTCCTTTCAGACCATTATCCTCATAAACAGTCAACTGTTCCATACCTGAAGGAATTTTTAATTTAGATGAGATGGCAGTTATCACTTCATCACCATCAACTCGCTTCGAATTCGTATAACGATTACCATGAAAAGATCTTTTTTTAGATTTTTTCGATCTTACTTTAGGCATTTTGAAATAAAGTAATCGAAATAAATAAGTTTAAAAAGAATTTAAATACAAAAGCAGTGAAGATCAATGTAAAATATAAGCAAGAATGAAACGTAGAATAAAGCGTCGAGCATGAAAGAATGTAAACAAGCATTGCCAAATCGCCGTTGTTGCATTTTATGAAAAACAAATTGAGAAAAAACTGTTGCCAGGTGCAAATAAAGGAATCCAGATTTAAAAATTATAAGATTTATTGATAATTGAATATAAATAGAGTACAAAAACGCTAAAAAACGGTGTTGTTTACATATCTGCTGGCATCTTAGAATAAAATGTGCATCTTAGAATGCAATTGCAATAACAGTAAATATTTTTAAATTCATTGCGTTAACAAATTGGCATGTCGCCTGTGAGGACAGACATGTTGTCGGGTGGGCCCTTGCAGATCGTAAATCCACATCAGGACCTTGAGTCAGGAAATGAGCTTGTTTGCACCACGACAATTATCCGCACGGGCAGTGCGGCGACTTTCCGGAGCTACACCGACTGTCTGCACGGTGATCATTATTGCAGCTTCGCTTGACACTGCAGCATAGAGACGCGCGGAGACAGTGGTGCACCCCAACGTCAGAACTGGATACAGGATGGCACCACGTCGTCTTTGTTATAAAAGACTCATGGAGTAGATCTATTAATATTCAGGTCTTTATAACTGTCTCCATAACTGCCATACATTGGAGAAAAAGAAAAATGATTTATTGCCAAAAAGGCGATGCACGCCAAATCTGGTGTATTGAGCCTGTATTGCGCAGGCGCGAAGTAAGCTTGGCGCAGGTCGCTAGCTTCGAAAAGTAGCGGTAGACAGCCCTTGGACGTGTAGGAGGTTGGTGAACTGTGGGAGCGTGTGTTGAGTATGAGCGAGGGGCATGGCATGGCATGGCTTGACTGTATACAATTAAGTATTCCCTTTTTTTTCCATTATGTTTAGTTTAAATAAACTTCTTATTTTGCTCCTTACGCCCTTGTCTGTAATCGTTAATTTACTGTAGTAGATATTGTTTCCTTGGTATGAATAATTGAGTATTGTAATATGCTTAGCACGTGGGTCAGGCTATATGTAGGGTTAATATTTTCTTGCTAAGCTAAGTGCTGTTAACCTAAAGTAAATACTCTACTTAGTCATGTTACCCGAGACAACCTAATCTGGGTTATCTTTCATGTCGCTTGTTACTAGAAGTTAATTCTGTAACTTATTTATACACAACGCATTTCTTGTTTCTCTTTTTTTGACTGGCTTAACTATTCGCTAAGTTGCTACCACTTGTTCCGATACGGCTTCCCAATTGGGAGTCGTAATTTCTCGGCTCACAACATTTGGTACGGGTGACCAGTCCTTAAAATTAATTTAATATTTAAGGGTTTTGTCTCATTTAGCGGTAACTTTTTTTTAAAATTCTGTAACCTATGTGAGTAATGAAAAAAATGCATCTTACTATTCCCCTTATAATTTGTCTCTTTATTAATAAGTAATATATGTATCTTAATAATGCTAAAAATTTCATCATTTTGCTATTTCTGTACCACATGATGCATTTTTTTTTATAATAGAGCATGAACGAAGCTAGTGTTTGTTATGTGCAATTATTTAATTATACAGTGATTTTATGAATATCTGAGTATTTACATTGAATATTATTTAGATTGGAATTTGTGTTTATTGATTGATTTTTTTATGTGTAAAGGATATATTTCATTGCCTTTTGAATGACAATTTTTGATTTAAACTTCGGTATTGATATAAATTCATTTAATAAAAGTGCATAATTTGTGTCATTCATGCAACCTATCAATCTATGAGTTCATATAATATTTCTGACTGATAGTTGACATTATGCTGAAACTTTTTTAATGCTAATTAAGCTATGGTGAACTCAAGCATAATATTTGAAAAGTGTATTATGAATAGTATCCCATTTTGTATATGCATAACCGTTATATACTTCTTTTCTAAATTAATAATTCATAATTCGTTACTTTTGTCATTTGCCTGGTTCATGTTATCTCCAATGGAATTTTGTCTTGGCATTTTATGGTTCACTGCATTCAGGAAATTTTTTGTTTACACGTTGAATGTGTAAAACTCAAGTTATGTTATCTTTTGTGTAAACTCCTTAAAATTTTAGTCCCTTCTTTACTTTGTTGCTTTCTTGGACATGGCTAGCGAGGTAGACAATAGATTCAATGTAACCATTCAACCTTTTGAAGGTGATGGAGATTATTGTCATTTTTCTCTAAGCAAGTCAGGGACTTAGCGAGAGTAATATTGGTCAGCGCTGAAACGTCTATATTTATCAGGTCGAAATTGGTAGGGCCTGCTCTAAAATATGTCATAAGTACTTCTGAGTTTGTGAGCACAGAAGATCATGAATTTTTATTGCAAGGGTTGAATCCTTCTTTGATCCTAATCATTCTGTAAACACTGCCTTATTGCACCCTCCAGAACACCATAACTCTTTTACCTGCTGAATCTATTAGAAATCTGGCACACAAAATTTCAGTTCAGGTTTCAAATTACATCCCTCTGTTAAGAATCCTGATGCCCTTAATGAGATAAAATTTGTCGAGTTGATTAAGGCTGTCCCTCAGAGTATTAAGGTGCAATTATTAGTGAAACATAAAATGTTTCCAGGCTGCAGTGATAGAGCTGATACTTTGCAGCAATTAGAATCTTACAGCCCTTCAGCCCAGTCTGTGGGGTAGTGCTTTGCAGTTGCAAGAGCTGCTCGCTGAAATTCAGGTTATCAAAGAACAGCTCAATTCACTGAATATGACTAAGAACCAAGTGAATGCTATTCAATCATCCTCGACTTTGTCATGTGACACTGATGCAATGAATATGTGGCAAACACCTTGTTCTTCAAATGCGTCCAGACAGAACGTTTCAAAGGCTGTCTGTCAATATTGCTATAAGTCAGGTCACACTTTGCAAAATGCTATAAGTTTCAAAAAGATTTTCGTAGGGAGCAATCATCTTCTGGTCCAAAATAATAGAAGCAGGCAGTTAAATGACTCTACTAGGCTGAACTCACACACTGTGAGAAACTCGAATCTAAATCCTGATGCCTCTTCCTTTGTTTATGATTCTTCTAACCATGCAATGAGACAATCTAATGCTGATGTACCTTCGGTCTCTCCAGTATCCTCATCAGCCAATGTTAATAGTCCTAATTATGACCTGTATATTCCTAATTATGTCAATCATAGTGATTGGTACAACAGTACTCAATTTTTTTCTGTAAATAGTAGAGGTATTGATAATCTTAATGTGCAGTGTATAATAAGTTCAACAAAGTTTTTCTTCTGTTTGGTTGTCAAACTTCTGCTGCTATCAAATTATGAACTCCACTGCTACTCAGTGTGAGATCCCTGTTAATGATAATGCATTGCATGCTAATAGCAAATTTGTCATCGAAAGGATATGTAGTGCTCAAACTTCTGCTAAATTACCTATGGTTAATATAAAATTTCCTCAAACAACTATTATTGGATTATTGACACAGGTTCTTCTATCTCTTTACTCGACCAGTCATTTTTCCACATGAACAAACAATCTCTTAATTATAAAACATTTCTAGACAGGTGTCTATATCAACCATCAACTCTTCTCTGTCAATTTCTCTTTCATGTATCAAGTTATCTTTCAAACTTGAGAAGAAATTCTTCAAACATCCTTTTTTTGTTACAAATTTGAATGATAAGTCTTCTTTTTCTGCCATAATTGGTTATGATTTTCTTACTAAGTTTCCATGTGGATATATCAAATTCGCAAGCTTCCATCACATTTGATGATATGGTCATTCCTTTTATTGATTCTGAAAATCAAGGTGTACATTCTCATGTTATTGTAAATGCTCAGAATGCTACTCTTGTGTCTAAAACTATAATCAAACCAAATTCTTCTTCCTTTGTTAAAATCAGTGCTCCAATAATCAATGCAAATTCTGATTTATTCTTTGAACCTGTTGTTAAAAATCCAAATCTGTTAGTTCATCCATCCATTATTGCAAATAATAATCTGTGATGAGCAACCAGATTCTATAAGTGATAATAGTTCAACTCCTGCTACTCAACAATCCTCTAAAGTGATTAAGTCATTCATTTTAATTGAAAATTTGTTCCAATAAGCCAGTTCATGTTAACAAAAATGCTGTGTTGGGTCATGTGTCTTCTTTAGATGAGCAGTTGTCTGTTTCCCATGCTCCTACTACCTCAGTCAGTGAATCTGTAAATCTTATTACTGCATCTCCTGAAATATTAAATTTAAGAAAGTCAGAATTTAATCTTAATGACTTTAAGCTTTCCCATTTGAATCCTGGAGAAAGTTCTCAAATGTCACAACTGTTGAGCAATTATGCCACAGCTTTTTCTTCGTCGTCTAAGTCTTTAGGACACCTGATCGTGTGATTCCAAATTTGAATTTTGATCATGACTTCCCTCTTAAGACTCTTCCATTTCCCATTCCTCAGTCTTTGCAAGCTGAGACTAAAAAGCAAATTGATGAACTTGTGGAGGCAGGTATCATTGAGAGAACAATCTCTGATTGGGCTTGCCCAATATTGCTTGTAAAAAGAAGCAATTAAACTCTTCTGCTCCACAAAGTTCAGACTTGCTTTGGATCTACGTCTCATTAATCAAATAATTAAGAATTATCTTATCCTTTACCTAAGATTAATGACATAATCTCTAATATAGCTCAATATCGCTACTTCACCACCTGGACTTAAAAGTGCTTACCATCAAATTGACCTACCTGAAAAATTTCAAGACCGCCTGAGTTTCACTTCCATGTGGGGTCAGTTTAAATATAAACGTTTAGTTTTTGGACTGCGTAGTGCAGCATCCTTTTTCCAAGCTCTAGTCGATACTCTCATTGAGGAAACCAATGAGTTGGGTATCTTTGCTTACCAAGATGACATTGTCATCTGTGCGAATTCCTTCAAGAGTCTTGTCAGAAATTAAAAGCTCTTTCTTTCTGTTTTTACCAAAATAATATTACTGCTTATCCTCCAAAGTGTTCATTCATCAAACTGAAGTAGACCTACCTAGGTTTTAAAGTGTCGCAGAACACTATAAGTCCAATTTCTTCTAACATCATAAAGGTGACTTCATTTTCCAACTCCAAAAACTAAAAAACAGTTGAAACGTTTCCTAGGTGTTTGTAATTATTATAGACACTTAATTCCCACGCTTTTCCAATTTAGTTGCCCCTCTGGTTTCAATGACTTCTATGTCTGTACCTTTTAATTGGACTGATGAAGCTTCTAATGCATTCCAGGCACCTACAAAAGATTTTCTTTTCTTCGCCTTGTATCAGGCAACCTAATTTTGATAACACTTTTATGTTAATACTGATGCTTCCAAAGAAGCAATTTCTGCAGTGCTATTACAAGACTTGATGGTCAGCTATTACCTGTCTCTTAGCTTTAGTAAATCATTAAATAAAGCTGAGAGGAATTATCCTGCTCTCAAATAGAACTCATGGCTATAGCAAAAGGTGTGCAATCCTTCAAACAGTACTTGTATAATAGAGAATTTTTTGTTTTATCAGATAGTAAACCTCTTATGACACTATAAGAAAACAACTTCTCCGCATCCTCACCACAAGATGGTTAATGTCTCTATCTGAATATTCCTTTAAATTTATTCATGTCAGTGGAACTTCTAATGTGTTACCAGATTATTTTTTCTCGCCACACTAATGTTATAACCCAAAGACCTTAATACCAATGCTAATTTAGTTAATGCAAATCAAATTTTACCTGTAGTTACTTTGGATTCTGAGGAACCCCTGCTCGTATGATAAAGTACTTAATAATAATAATAGTAATATGTTGTATGATAATATGGATTCTATAGTGGTAGATAATTCACCTCATAAGGTATCTCATGTAAATGCTATAAATAATGTCAATAGCAGTAACACTGGTATTTCTACTCATGTTGTAAAGCCTAGTTCTGCTCTAAATCATATTTTTCTGTACCTGATAATACCCATGCTAAGGTAATTCATTGTACTTCTGCTCTGACCATAATAGTAATGTTCTTATTAACCTAATTTGCCTCCCTTTGCTGCCTCCTCCCACTCCTCCACCACTCCTCAGGATGTTAAACACACACAGTTCAATCTCTAAGTGTGAAGCTGCAAAGCAGCTACAAAAGATATTTCACCATTATAACGTCAGAAGTTGCTGACCCAGAGAAGAAATCTCTTCTGCAACAATCCTGAAGGAACTGCTCAGGGATGAGGATTTGTCCAGCTTTTCAACAAAGTAATCAACAGGGCGAAGGATGTGCCCAAGAAACTTTTTTGTGCACCCAGACTCAAACCTATTGTTTTACGCAGGAAAGACGGGATTGTCGAGAGAAGAGTACATTGTGTTACCGTCAGCTCTCAGGCCAAAGGCACTTCGCTGGCCCATTGTCCCACTTTGGACTTGCAAGACGTACGAGGCTCTCGCCAAAAAGTATTGGTGGCGAGGCGCATACATGGATTGCGTCAATATGTAGCCTCATGCACACAATGTATGCTTCACAAAAAAAGAAGAGTGCTGTTGCTCCAGTCCAGTCTGCACCACTTCCTACTGCACCAGGCCAACTTGTATCACTAGATCTTGTTGGTCCCTTCCGCAATGGTCACTCGGTCCCTCACCATAATTGACCACTTCAGTCGCTTTTTGGTCCTAGAGGACATGCCGTCAACCACAGCTGACAGGGTAACCAAGGCTATATTTAGGTACATTGCCATGTTTGGCAGACCACGCCATATTCTTACTGATCTTGGCCCACATTTACCTCTGTGGTATTCAAAGGCTATTGGATATGGCTGAATCAGATTGGCACACTCATCACCTGGCCATCCTGAGGCAAATGGAGTCTCTGAAAGGATTAATGCCTCTATCAAGTCATCCGATCTCAACTTTGCAAGCCCAAGGTGTACCATTTGACACAGCCATCCTAATACATGCCTCACTATACAACTCTACCATCCACTCTACCACAGGTCACTCCCCTGCAGTCGTCCATTTTGGAAGAGCTTTAGCCCTGTTGACTGATTCGGAGAGATTCTTTGATGACTTTCCTCATCTTGACAAAGGGTCCCTCATTGATAATATTATGGCACAAACTAAAGCCATTTGGTCACTGTGTTTCAACAATACATCCATAAGTCAAGCAAACTCTCACAGGAAGCTCAATAGAGCAAGAAGAGACACAAGGCTAAAGGAGGGTGACATTGTGTATTTAAAATATAAAACTCACTTCAACCAATTTCTCAAGGGACCATTCACTATTGAGAAATTCCGCTCAAATGTGACTGTGGTCATTCGACCACTGGAAGATAGAATATCACAGGCTTCGCTCATCCATGTGAACAGGCTGATAAAGGCCCCAGCTCGTAAAGGGCAATTATTAGAGAAGCAGACGAATCCATCTCCCACTACTAATGATTCTGTGTGCCCTAGTTCTCTTCATCCAGTTGCCCAGATGCCTGTTCCGGTGTCCAATCCTTCAGATCCTGTGCTGGACTCCAGTCTTTCAAGGGTTCCAGAGGATGACCATTCCATGGATGCCACTGAGGGGTACTTTCCTGATGGAGAACTGTTTCCTCCTGCTCCAGATGATGAGTTCCAGGTCCCAGAAGCAAGTCTAGCAGACGAGCAGTTGTCATTCCACCAGCCATCAATGCTTCTTGAAACTCCTCAGCTCCAGATAGAATCGACTGAAATCCAGGATCCAGTTGGTCTCTCCCATGCCAGTCCTCCACCGCCAGAAACAACAGACCCCAAGATGCCAGAAATTCCTACTGCAGTGAAGAAGCCCTGCCCCTACAACCTCAGGCCGAGGAAATAGAGTTCTGGGAAAGATGTTTGCGCGCACGTCTTCTCCAGTTGATGGACAACCCAGCGATGGCACGTCCAACTCTTCTTCTGCCTGTCTTCCTGTATGGACTAGGACTCTTGCTGCATATGGTATACCTCTGTATCTTTTTAAAGTTTTTAATATCTGTGAAGTTACTCCATTCCTAATATATCTGTTAATTATGCACAACCTTGTTCTTTAACCTCTATAAGCTTATAATAGTATTCACTCTTAATTCTAAAGTTCTGTTGTTATTGAGTCTACCAATAGTAGAAAAGTAAAATGCTAAATTAACCACTTTGTTGATATAAAATATAATAATATGCAATTAAAATCATTTGGTTCTCCCATATGCCATTGTAAGTAACATAGCAATAGTTAATATTAAGTTTTGTTTCACACTTTGCCTGAATTGCAGGAAACATCATCTGATATCATCTATCAGTTTTTTATTTGTTATTTTCCTTGAATATGTTTTTTTGTACCTTATGTGCAACCTGTGATATTTTAATCATCCAAAATATTCTCGATTTTGTCATTTGGGAAATGAAGTTGTTTTTTTATTGCACAAGGCAATTTTTCCCATTTCTCAGAAATAAGTCCTCACATTTTTGTAAATATATGTATTGTATTAACTTATTCTTTTGTGTATTTTTTATGGGTGACCAGCTTTCCAGAAAAGTATTGAATCCTGTTATGTACTGTATACAGGTTTGAAGGTTCTCGACCTCAACATGGTCACTATCCCCTGCAGTTGTACATCACCTGCTGCATATAGGTGAAGTTTTTATAAGTTTAATATTGAATATAACTCACCTGTTAGCTTTGTGAAGTGGGTAATGCATCAACTGTTTCTTGTATATATTCATGTACTTTTGTGTTATATTGTATATTTGTTTGTGAATGTTATTATAGTGTCCTACAATTTATGATTTTAGGGTATATACTCACCATAATGTATATCCCAACACAAATTTTGCACTTGTTTTTTTAAGTTTTTATGCACATTTGTTTTTACTGTTTGTAATATGCATGGTACAGTGTGATACACTGTGTTACAAGTTATTTTCTTCATCCAAGGTATCTGGAAACTTTTCTCATAGTAATGACACTCTTGTGTATGACACCATGCTCTCTGTCACAGTGTTGACTGTTATTAGTGCTTCCACTTTGTCTATCCATGACACTTTGGCTATCTAGGATACATAATTTTTGCATTTGACATTAATCACTTTTCAATGTGACTGTAATTTTTTCTAAGTGAATTTTTACAGGGTTGTTTTTTGTGTTTTTTCTTTGTTTTTTCAATGGCTGGCCAGCCGACGTGAAGTGTTTCATGTTCTTTTATATAATGTACATACCCTGTGTAACTTGTACTTTTATGTTCATATAATCAAAATTAGGAGTAAATTTTTTTCCCTCATTTAGGATCTCCAATGTACACCATTGTAAATTAGACTCAATATGAGCAGTAATGATATTTTTCCCTCATCTAGGGTCTTCAATGTAATACATTGTAATGCACTGGTGTTATCACATTTTTCCAAAGGATCTTCAATGTAACTTTTTGTAAGCCTGCCAACTCCCACTCCTAACACATTGTTAATTCTAACTCAACTCTCTTTGGGAAATTTTCCCTCATTTGTTTTTTCTTCACTTGGTGAAGGGGGAGAGTGTTATAAAGACTCATGGAGTATATCTATTAATATTCAGGTCTTTATAACTGTCTCTCATAACTGCCATACATTGGCAGAAAAGAAAAATGATTTATTGCCAAAACAAGGCGATGCACGCCAAATCTGGTGTATTGAGCCTGTATTGCGCAGGCGCGAAGTAGAGCTTGGCGCAGGTCAGGCTAGCTTCGAAAAGTAGCGGGAGACAGCCCTTGGACGTGTAGGAGGTTGGTGAACTTTGGGGAGCGTGTGTTGAGTATGGAGCGAGGGGCATGGCATGGCATGGCTTGACTGTATACAATTAAGTATTCCCTTTTTTTTCATTATGTTTAGTTAAAATAAACTTCTTATTTGCTCCTTAAGCCCCTTGTCTGTAATTTAATTTACTGTAGTAGATATTGTTTCCTTGGTATGAATAATTTGAGTATTGTAATATGCTTAGCACGTGGGTCAGGCTATATGTAGGGTTAAATATTTTCTTGCTAAGCTAAGTGCTGTTAACCTAAAGTAAATACTCTACTTAGTCTATGTTACCCGAGACAACCTATCTGGGTTATCTTTCATGTCGCTTTGTTACTAGAAGTTAATTCTGTAACTTAATTTAATACACAACGCATTTCTTGTTTCTCTTTTTTTGACTGGCTTAACTATTCGCTAAGTTGCTACCACTTGTTCCGATACGGCTTCCCAATTGGAGTCGTAATTTCTCGGCTTCACAACAGTCTTTTCACACGAGTCTCGGTTCTGCGTGCAGCATCATGATGTACGTATCCGTGTCTGGAGGCACCGAGGAGAACGCAAGTAATGTGCTTGCATTCGACATGGTCATATGAACCCTGCACCTGGTGTGGTGGTATAAGCAACCATTGGGTACACGACACGAACACCTCTTGTTCGCATCGTCGGTAATCTGAACAGCCAACGTTACATTTATCAGATCTTAAGACCGGTGGCTGTGCCCTATCTTCGACTTCATCTTTAAACAATATAACGCAGAACCATACACTGCCCGTCGTGTTCTGACCTGCCTCGACACAAAGGGTGATCGACTGTTGCTCTGGCCAGCACGTTCTCCAGATCTCTCACCCATTGAAAACATCTGTTCATGGGTTGCTGAGAGACAGGGCCGCCACCGCTCTCCAGCGACTGCGATTGATGAAGTGTGCCATTGATTTGAAGCAGTATGGAATGACTTGCCCGTATCTCTCATCCAAGCCCAGTTGGACTCAATACGTAACCCGGTTAGAGCTGTTTCAGCTGCCAGAGACGGCAGCTGTGTGTAGTAATTTTGTACCCTGTATGCCTCAAAATTGCCTACAGATTTAATCATGTTTTCTTCCTACTATGCTCGAAATTTATAAACAAATATAGAATGTTTATAGTGATAGTGCTATGAACGAGGCTTCAGTGAGGAAATGGTGCACAACGTTTAATCAAGGAAGGACCAGTTGGCACGACGACGATCGGAGAGGGTGGCCATCACTCGTTACGAATGAGCTGAAAGCAAAAGTTGAAGACAAAATTCAGGAAAACCGGCATTTAACTTTAAGCACATTACATGAATATTTTCCTCAAATTTCGCGATCGCTCCCACATGAAATGGTGACAGCGCACCTTGGCTACAAAAAGAAATGTGCTCGGTGGGAGCCGAAGAATTTGACTGATGCCCATAAGATGAAACGGATGGGAGTAGGGATGCGACATCGATAACAATACATTGATATTTTGAAACATCGATATTCAATATTAAAACATCGATGCTAATAAAACATCACCCAAAAATCATCGATGTTCTTAAACATCGATGTTTTAGAACATCCATTTTTTAAAACTGGTTTAGTAACCTTTAACATTAATGTTACTTTGGTTAGTCGTGGGGAAGGAGGGGGGATTTTATTTTACTCTCTGATTGGGCTGACACAAATGACAAAAACTTGGTTACTTTTGCATTGATGACTCAAAATTCTCCAAAAATATCGCCATGTTTGGCCTTCAAATGTCCAGATAAATTTCTTGGTATTTCCAGAATTTTTGAGGGACTTGAGGCAAATATTGCATTTTGCCAATTTGTCAGAGGTTTTGGAAAAATATTTCCGAACGGTACTTTTCGGAGGCATCTTTCTAATAATATTAACGTCAACTTAAATAAAACCAGAACAAAACAAAAATTTAAATGGCTGCTCTCGTGTATATACTATTTATAAAATAAAACCCATGGAAGGCTCTGGAGTGCCAGGAACATTTCAAGCGCTCCGATTGGTTCATTGGTTGTTGATTGCCATTTGTCTGTTTGCTAAGGAATCGTTCCCTCTTTTGTATTCGTCCTTTTTAGAATTCACATTTACTGAACTTACATTTACTAAACTTACATTTACTGAGTGTGAAAATTACGCTACGTAGTAAATTTTTTTATTATGGTACTTTTTCATTAAAAAAAAATATCGAGACAACGTAAAACATCGAGCACAAAACATCGATGTTAAAAAAAACACCGGCTTCAATAAATCGATCCTTAGAACATTGATGTTTTGAAAACATCGACATCGATGTCGCATCCCTAGATATGAGCAGCGCTTGAATTTTTGAACCAATATCACTATGATGGTGACAAATTTCTCTACCCCACTGTAACGGGAGATGAAACTTGAGTTTCTTACAAAACTCCGGAAAACAAGCATCAGTCTATGGAGCGGCATCACACAAACTCACCCTCAAAACCCAGAAAAGCAAAACCACCAAGACACTGATTTCAACACCAGAAAATTGATGACAACTAAAGGAATGTTTGGGTGGAAAACAGTTCGCAAACGATGAAGACCTGAAACAAGAAGTGACATCCTAGCTCAAATCTTTGGCTGTAGAAGACTATAACATCGGAATTGAAAAATAGGGCCCACGTTACAATAAGTAACTGAGACAGATATGGCGAATCCATTCAAAAATAGTGTAAGGTACTGTGACTTTGTAAATAATGTTTTATGTTTATATCTCTCGTTTTCATTAAGTAATGCCAAAACGTTCTTTAATCTCTGGACAACCCTCGTATATATATTTACCGTCGTTGACTCTAAATAATCTTAAATTTCAGTCAAGGCAAATTTGAAATAGGATGGAATAGACACACCAATTATAAAATCAAAGATAATAAGTAGATTATAAATATTTAAGAGAAAATAAAAAAATCCCGAGCTAAATTTTAGTTTCTAGTTTCCAAGCAGGCTTTGCAATTATCCTCTCGAATATATTTCTCTTAAGGCTAAATAGGGAAATAATACACTGGTGGCCACCCAAATTGCAACACCAAGAAAGACCAGAGATATCACAACAAAATTTATTTTGTAGATAACATGTTGACCAAGAATCAAATGATTAAATTTATAGACTTATGTGAAGTGTGGTTCCTGCCAAAATCAGTAGCCAGAGTAGCCGCCATTGTTGGAGATCACCGCTGCCACACGACTCTGCATTGATTCAAAGAGACTTTGGATGAGTTCTTGGGGTATAGCAGACCAAGCAGCTTCCACACGTTGCCAAAGTTGATCTGCTGTGGCAGCTGGGGATGGAATCTGGGTCAATCGTAGAGCAACCATGGTCCATATGTTTTCTATCGGCGAAAGATCCGGAGAGCGAGGCGGCCAGGGAAGCAATTCAATCTGGCGATTGACGAAGAACCGTTGGACAATGCGTGCCACGTGTGGTCGCGCATTATCCTGTTGAATATGGCTGTGGGCAAGCCCTGAAGGTAAGGAAGGACAACTGGCTCGAACACGTCGGAGATGTAGCTCTGGCTGTTTAAAGTACCGGCAATGAGTACTAGAGGTGTGCGAGAGTGATATCTAATACTGCCCCATACCATAATACCCGGTGCAGGACCAGTGTGGCGGTGCATAACGCAGCTGTTCAGCATCCTCTCTTCACCGTGTCTCCAGACTTGAATGCGACCATCGTGGTATTGCAGACAGAAGCGTGACTCGTCAGTAAAGACAATTTCATTCCATTCTGCCGTTCCATTTTGACGTCTGTGGTTCTGCGTCAAGGGTAGACAAAGCAATGGACGTCTTGCGGACAGACCACTCTGCTGTAAACGGCGTCGAATGGTACGCGCAGACACTGGATGATGCGTTACAGACTGCATGTGCTGTGCTATGGTTTGTGATGTAAATGAGAGATCCGTGACTGCCATGCGCACAATTTGCCTGTCATCACGTGAAGTGGTGCACTGAGGTGGATGCGATCGAACACGCCGGTCCGTCGTACCCTCCTGCATCCAACGATCACATATCCGCATTACAGTTGTTTGGTTTCGTCAAACACGACTACCGATTTCCCTGAAAGATAATCCACAATCTCGGTAGGCCACTATCCTTCCTCTGTCGAACTCGGATACTTGATCAAAAGATGATCGCTGTTTTCGACGAGGCATAATTGATCGTTTTTTTTTAAAACCACAAGAAAAACACAATTGCCGAACTTGAAATCGTCAAAATCTCCAAGCCTTAAATAGCGCTTTGAAGTGGCGCCACAGGCGCGCGTGATGTGCGTCTGCGCCGAAATTCTAATCATTTGCATATCTCACCTCCGCTAATGCATGTTGTAAATTTCATGTTATTTGCATGTTTCCTTCAGGGTGTTGCATTTACAGTGGCCAGCAGTGCAGTTTAAAACTTTTTATGATTAATCATGCACACTTCGTTGCAAGGAGTTTGAATTTTAGCGTGACAGTTTAATTGTTTGAAGTTTTAGTGTTGTTCTTTTACAATTAATTATTATATTTTAAAATGTTGACACAGTAAACAACATACAATATAAATTTGACCAACTAATATTCGTCAAGAATATCATATTAATTTATATAAAGTAAGTATAGTATTAATAAGGTTTTTCTAGGATTAAATGTTCTATTTCTAGAAAGTTTTCAACATATCTACTTGAGAACAATTTACCATTTGAATCAAAATATGTTATTTATAAATTAAAATTTAACTTCGTGAAATACCTATTACACAAATGATTTACCGAAGTTTATTTGTCCTTAACATCTAATGGATATCATATTTAATATTTTCATTAAAATCCATGAATTGTCACTTATAATATATGATTTGGAATTCACTGATTATTTGATATCGATAATCACTCGACTTTTAGAGATTCACCACTGCAAAATTCTGTTCGCGATTTATTTTACAAAGATAATTAGCATTGATTATATTTCTAACTAATCTATCCTGTTTAGTATTGCATCTATATACTATATAAAAAGCGTAGGTATGCGGCACAAAAATCGACGATATTTCTACACTTCGAATGGCAACTGCTGCAACTACCAGATGTAAACATTAGTGGCCGTCCGCAATTTGCAACCGCGTGTCAACATGGATTTACGCACTGCAATCAGGAATGCTCGAAAGCGAGCTGCACGATTAAGCGAAAATTGGGAACAGTCTCAAAGAAAGCGAGAAGAAATAATTCATTAAGAGAGAGGCGTGAAAGAGAGAGAGCATAAATGATCGAGAGGTTACGCTTAAAAGTCGCCAGCATAGCAACCGATAGCCAGTAATAGTTAATTTTCTACACTTTTTTCAGTACTTGCTGAATTTTTACTCCATTTTATAAGTGAAGAAAATTTCCCAACAGTTTATTATTTGATATGATTAAGTGTAGATATCTAAATGGGGAACAATAGTACATACAGAGACCCACGCTATACTTTAGTACTTGCTGAATTTTAATTCTTTTTTTTAAGTGAAAAAAATTTTCCCCAACAATTTCTTATTTGATGTAATGATAAAGTGCAGATATCTTAATTTTGAAAAATAGTACACATATAGAGGTATGTAATTTATAAAATCATTGGTGTTGGATTTCTCAGTCTTATCTTTAACTCTGTTCTGAAGTAATGGAAATTCACATTTTTTAATCACGATGTTTTAGAATCAGCCTTATAGAGAATACCCCTTAACAACGTATATTTACGATGACAGGCAATGGCAACATTCCTTACATATGTTTCTTTCAGTTGAGTTGTTTTGCAAAAGAAAATATAAAACTAAAAGCGACCACGCTGGTCGCGCAGCGGCTAGTTATTTTAAAATTAATGAAACTATTATTTTGCATTCTTTCCTAATCCCTTTAGATTTATTACTTCTCAGAGTTCAAAACACATCTAAACTAATACAGAAAGTGTAAATATAGAAATTATATACTCGACCATTTCGGTAATAGTTATTTAAACGTATCATATCTATACTCTTCGAATAGCTTTAGATATTGAACAGCTATAAAATGCTGTGAAAAATTAAATTCACAGAATGAGATATCTAAAGATTAATTTGTGGTTAAACGGGGAATCACACGGTATGATTAAATCTATTGAACTTTGCATTTCTATAATTTTCCTTGAAAATGTACTTTTGAATTAATAAATGAAAAGAAAGCAAAGTCCTGTCATCGAAAAGTCCTCGGAAACTCCCTGAATATTAAACAAATTATAAGCTAAAATATAAAATAAATAAATCTAAGGCTGAATGCTTTGCATATTCATGATTTTATAAAATTTCGATTCTTATTTCTTTCTGAATGTATAAATAATTGCTGTTTTTTAATGCCATACAGAAAAGTTTTAGTTATTAAATCATTGTGTTGTTAAAAATGTTTATAATTAAATTTAACATTGTATTGTAGGAGGATGAGTTTTGTAAATAAGCACATTAGTATATTACCACAGGTTTCTTTTTTAATTCTAGAACTGAACCATACTTAAAAGATTTAGTTAGACTATATTCACTTTTATTATTAATTTGTCTAGGGCTGAACAATCAATATACTACTTGCTTTCAATAAGAAGAAAGAATCCTGGTTGTAAATTCTGGAAATAATTCAAGAAGGCATTTTGGTTTAATTGCTTTATTAAATAAGGAGAATTTTTTTTTTCAGAAATGTAGGCTAATGATTTGTGATTTTGGTGTTATAAAATGTGATAAACGTTATTACTACAGTGACATTTCTACTCCATATCATAATGGGGGTAGAGATAGGTACAGGATTTTGAGAATTCTTCACAACATTTTTATTGTGAAAGAGAGATAAAAGAAAAATTTTAACAATAAAATAAAGAAACAGAAATAAAGTGTCCATTCCCTTTATTAAGTTCGGAGATGAAAGTTTAAATGTGATTCACTTAATTTTTAATAAATTATTTAAATTCATTTTTAGCTTCAATTATGATGTACTTTCATAGTGTACTTTCATATACAATAAAAGCTTATTTGTATCAATTCGTTTTGCATACATCCATACTATTCCTATTATATATTTTAAATTTTAAATGACTATTAATATTTCTATTAAACTTCATAAGTCTATATCTAGAAAATTTCAGAATACACAAATTTATTAAAGCATGAAAATAAATTAAAAATGAATAATATTCTATCTGTTGTGTGTCAACATATATAACAAGAACTCCAATCTCTTAAAAGATTAAATTACGCCACGTTCATGAAAAAAGGACAAATTATTGTTAATCACTGTTTTTATTTATGTTGCATCTATTTAAAACTTGTAAAAAATAAAAAAAGGGCAAAGAAAATGATACACCTCTCTACAAGGTTAGAAATATATAATTTTATGTTTTGTTCCCATTTGCTCTTATAATGCCAGATGACGTCGTTGTAAAATCGTTTAAAACTTGAGAATTACATTCCTGAAACATTACAACTTAAAGCATTACTGCATTATTCAAAAGGGAGTATAGAAAACCTAAAAGGAAGCATAACATTATCAAGAAGTTTACTAGGTGTCAAAAATAGATTCCACTTAATTGAATGAAAAAATAAATAATGTGTAGTAAGATGTAATTTATATTATAATCAATATGAAACATTAAAACCACATTTCATAATAATACGAAATTCTCTGAAGAATTACTACTATTAACTGAATACACACATTAGAATTGGCTGTTATTACAACCTGCATTAGGCATGAATATTTACATACTACATCCAATTAGACTACACAGCGTCTAAAATAGACTTTTGAAATTTATTTTTCGTATCTCACAAAATATAATAGAAAACTTAGCAATAGTGATATCCATTTATATAATATAAATGGATAAAGAGCTTCTTCGAACTGTTTAAATTAGATGAAATGGATTGACGTGGTAATTGTTGACAAGGTAATACAGGGTGATTTTTTTAAGCTGACACTACTCAGAGCCTTCTGTAGCGCGATCTATCAGGCGGAATTCCGCCAAAATTAATGGAGGAACTAATGACGACATGGGAAAGAGTTTCCGTGAAAAAAAAAGTTCCAAAAGTCGCCAATAGGGGAAGATATGGCGCTTTTGTTATCGGCGCACCCTAGAATTTGCATAAAAAGCAAGTAAAAACATCAAAATACAAATTCACGACTGTGTAGTCGACAGCAGCACCAGTATTACGGGCTTTAAAGATAAGGGATGAATACCGAAAAAGTTGTTAGCAGAAAAAAGAGTAACAAGGAAATTTCACTACAACACCATTTTATGGAGCAAATTCAGTCCTCCCTCTTTTATTGTTACTACAGTCCTGGTGGACGACACATTGCATCCTGAACAATACGTTCTCAACGGCCGAGCGTAACATGTCACCAGAAATGTTCATCACAGTCCGGAATATATTATCTTTTAGGGCTGTCGAGTTTAAGACTCCCTCAAGATACACCTTAGACTTTAAATAACCCCACAGATAAATTCGCATGGGTTAGGTCCAGGGAACAAGTCGCTTTTTCCCCGTGGCCATGCCAGTGGAAAAAAAACGACTGATGACCCTTTCTCCTGTAAAGCGAAGGCGCAACAGATTCCTCAATGATCTTTATATCCCAAAATACTGGCGCTGCTGTCGACTACGTTGTCACGAATTTGCATTTTGATGTTTTACTTGCCTTTTATGTAAATTTTCGGGTGCGCTGACAATAACAGTGCCATATCGTGCCCTGTCGGCGACTTTTGCAACTATTTTTTCCCCCAGAAACTCTTTCCCATGTCGTCCTTAGTCCCTCTATCAATTTTGGTGGAATTGCGCCTGATAGATCGCGCTACAGATGCTTTGAGTAGTGCCAGTTTAAAAGAAATCCCTCTGTATGTGTAATACTATAATTTGAATCTTTGAATGGACCTACATAACTGCAATTAGTATTGAGGAATATAAATAAAAATATGAGTAAAGTAAAATGCAATTGAAAAAAAAATGGGAAATGAAACACAGTCTTATAAATCGATATTATGTAGTACCTGATCTGGGAAACAAAATAACTTATATTGACCTGAAGGATACCTAGTAAACATTGCTTTCTATCTCATACTTGTTTTTCGGAAATTTTAGCACCGCAGTTTTAGCTGTTTGTTTAGAATTGGAGACTGACTTATTGTCCACTGCATTTTAGACTTTAATTCCGATTCCCATCAAGAGTACACAGAAGTTTCACTCAACTAATATAGAGAGCATCTTTATAGAACATTAGATCTTAGGATAGAATTTCACAACTGCTTAAATTCTTTCATCTCAACTGATCACCTTTAGGAGCAGAAGGGACGATTCTCAGACACTTTTAGGGGACAGTGGAATTTCAAAATTGTGAAATTTGTCCAAAAATTCGATTTTTTTATTTTACTGAATTGTGAAACTACGAACGAGTAGGAATGTGTTGCAAAAATAATTTTTAATTTCTTTGATTACTTTCCTAGTTATGGGCATTTGTATTTAATTTAGATATTATGTGGTTACTAATAGCAATAACTTTAAATGTGTTTTTCTCAAAATAAAAATTTTCATGTCATAGGAATATTCAAACTGCTCCAGGCGCATTTCTAATTATCGTATTGCTTTGAAATTTAAGTTTTATATACTTAAATTTCAAACTGTAATAATTTTCACTGTATATCAAATAAATCTTATTGAAAATAATTATGCTTCGCAGCTCAGAATTTCTAAGTTTTGTACTTGAAAAGATGATTTATAGGTATTTTGCGTAATAAAAAGGGTGTTTTCACTATTATTATTTTTTTCTCTTTATATTTTTAATGAATGTTTAAAATAAGCAATAAGTTTCATTGTTAGTTCTATCAGGTATCTTGTAAATAAAAATTACCATTTATATGCAAAAGAAATGCGCATTGAACATTTTTAATGAGGCCACTTTTTGATATAATTAATAATTCATAATTCATAAATTATTAATATATCATCATTAAATTTTAACCACTTTTACATATGTATGATACTAATCACATATTCAAATTTCAAGCAAATTCATTCAAAAAAAAAAAGTTAGGTTTGAAGTTCCACTATCCCCTTAAAACTCGTCATCTGTTCACGGCGATATAAGAGGACTGAAAACTAATATCAGTAGTGTTTAATCAGACATTAGTATAAAGCTTACCCCGAAGATCATGTTTTATGCTGACAAAGGGTAATGAACAAATAAAGATGGTCCCGTATGGTATTGAAATGTGCATAGTAGAAGGCTGGGAATGACTGATAACTGAAGCTCGGTGACTTTTGGAAACACCATTCAAGGATTTGGTTTCATTCGACGATTTCACCTTAAAAGTCTACCGACTTTAATGCACAGATACCAATCTTACTCTATAAGATAGAGAGAAGTCTGTCTTGTTTTCAGGACTTAATGTCAAAGGGAATGAAATTGGACGCTAATGATATCCTCTTAGAAATCTGCTAATGACATGTTTATTAACTTACTCAGGAATTTTAGACTATGCACACTGCCAATAAAATTCGCATGAGACAGACTTGAAATGTGAAGCAGATAAAAATATACTCTGCTTTATGACAGGATTTCTAAGGCCGTGGATTCTCAAAATGGTGCGAAAAAGACGCTATAATTATAAATATTATTAATACTAATGGCTATTATCCACACTATTAACTTATTTTAATAATGTCCTTGAAATAAACAGAAATGCGTAATTAATTAAAAGTAACTTAAATCATTTTTCCCTCACAACTGCAGCAATAAGTGTACGCATAAGTAAAATAATTCTTACTGAATTCTATAAAAAAAGCTTACTTTCATCCTACATCTATAGGCATATTTTTAAGTCTCTAAATGTGCTTATGAATACAATTTATTTATGAATTTCTTGGCTATGGAAAAACTTACTTGAATAACTAAGAAGGTAATAACAAATATTTATATTGTTAACAAAAGAAAAAAATGTGTCATTTTGAATATTGAAAAATCTCTTACTAATAACGAGAAAATTAGGAATGAAAAGTTCTGGAAAAACTCAAATATAAAGGAAATAACTAATTTTAAATGGTTAAACTATCTAGAGACAGTAATACATTCTAAAATTTATTACATCTTGTCCCGATGATCTTGGGCAATGTTATTCTCTGTAATTTGCATCACACATTTCCTCTGTCTTCTTGAGGCCAATATAACAGGTTGCTGACCTATACACAAGCTATTGACAAAGGCGTCGAGCGTCGAGCTAGTGATCTGAAGGTTGCTCGTTAGATGCCGGTCGCTGACAAATCCACCGCCGTGTACACTAATGGCGGCTGGTACACGTTTAGCCTGTCGTGGTTGCAATGTCCTCCAAGTTCTCAAATTTACCTCTGAAGGTGTGGAGTCAAGTGTTCCAGTCTCGTTGTTGCAGTTAGATTGACATGGCTCTCACAAATAGAAGAGATGCAAGACAGGTGCAATGTGAGAAGAATGTGAGAAACGGACAGTGAGTGGTGACCAGATGGATTTAATGAACTGGTCAGGCGAAAATGGAGACGAGGGTGTGCGAAGTTGAAATGAAATAGAAGATAAGGGGGATCATGAAAGTGAGTGACATCATTAGTGGAACAGCAGGAGGTCGAGAGGAGCGTGAAAGTTTGGAATTCCAGAAGAGAGGGCACCGAAAACAAGGGCCTGGCAGCCCCTCAATTTAGATTGGAAGAAGAAAAATTATAAAATATATATGTGCAGCCAATAATAAAGATCCAAACTGGCCTATTGGTTAGAAGTTGGCCATCAATGGAAGCCCAGAGAGGAAGAGTTGAAATTAAGTTCAGAGGAGTTAAAATTAAGTTAAGAGAGAAAGTTTGGCAGATTGAGGTTAGAGATAGGCTGATATACTGTGAGACCAGAAATCGAGAGATGTAGGCAGAATTAGGAGCTGAAGAGGCCGCTGTTGAATTAGCATTGCGGGTAGATAAACCCAAGAGTTAGTAATGAACAAGGTTATAGCTGCAGTTATCACTTATACTTTGAGCCTGATTAAGCAATAGAGACTGAGCTCGCAAGTAGCGGAAAAAATTGATGGACATTCACTTATAAAAGGTAGAGCCGCGAGGTCAATGCGGAGTATGAAGGGGAAGTGAAAAGTCAAGCCGATAGATCATAGAGAACCAGACCGCAATCGAAAGTGTGTCCCATCCTTGAGCCGAATGATCAAGAACCGACTAGCCCCGCACCCGCCATGCCGTGGAGAATACGCAAGCATCCCTCCAAATGGTAGCCGAGAATTTCGTCCACAAAGTAAACCTAAGAAGGGATTCAACGAGCAGGTTATCGACAAGTGTAGCCTGATCCACGCCGACACCCTCGTCGATCGAGTACCGCTATCGGAGGTAGCATAGCCTGGTAACAAGTTTGACCAATAGGAGCGAGGTGCAATCCAGCCAGACCAGCTTTTGTCCTCACAGGAGAATCCATTGGAGAGCGACTACCCAGCTGTTACGAGAGAGAAATCGCCCGAGGTATGGTATTTTATGTACCTTGTTATTCCGTGTCATTTGCTCACTGGGTAATGCTAAATTAGGTGATCGCGCACAATAAGGATATGACAAATTATAATTAATATTAACATATATTGTCATAGATATATATCACGTAGAATTGTTGGTTAGTAATATTAAGCACATGATGTATAATGAAATGTCTAAGTATCTAAATGTATGCATTGTATTATTAAGTTTAATAAATTTATTTGTGTGTGTACATATGTGTAATCATTCTTAGTCGTATAACGAAACGTACCACTAATATACGTTACGGTTACACTCGTCACTTGACTCGGTTCAAAATTACGGGACCGGCTTGTAAGGAGTAGTGCTGACCGCCTATATGGTACCCAGTGAGATGTCTGGCCTATTTCTACTATTAGCCAAAGCGTGAAATAATCTAGAATTGACGACTACTTCGGGCTTTGGCCAGGCAATTCTCGAAACGCCCGATAATCAATCGCCAGTTGCTTTGCGACATTCAAAAATTCTGTGTCAAGAATCTATACTTAAATTCTAAATAACTATCAGAAGATCTTTAAAATTCTCTTTCATCGTTGAAGCGAAAGTGATTTGCTGGAATATTAATTCGACGAATAAAATTTCCCATTCTCAATGAATATCGCACTTCTAAATCAACTTTGACTAAAAGATTATCACCGCCATCAATAGGTATCGATATAGGACACTAAATTGTCCTAGTTCAATTTGACATATTTACTTGCATTTCTACAACTAAGTAAATTTGTTACAATAGAGACAATTTCACAAATAATTTTCAAATAACATTTGTCATGATCAGCCCCTCTAGTAATGACTCATAAATATCATTTATTAAGTAATTATTATCTCTTAAAATCACAGCTGTATAGAAAATCACAGCTGTATAGCTTTTATTAACAAAATGATATAGCTTAAAAATCTCAAGATGAAAGCACTGCAGTTATTTATAATAGCATTATCCCTGAATTAATGATTAATATTAATTCGTAATGACAAGAAAAAATATTTCACTGTTAATTATGTATTTCAAGCTTCATTTAACTGAACGAAAAAGTAGTAAAGATCTTCGATTTATCAGTAGGGCATTAAGCTATATTTTATTTTCAATAATTTTCTCCAGGAAAAAAAGTCCGTTATTCATTTCAATAAAATATCAAAGTCAATTTAATTCTAATAACTCAATACAGTGAAGGACTCTCGAGGGCATAAAGGAATTTAATCCATTTATACAAGCTTGAGTAATTGATTTCAAACTTTCATCATAAAAATATAAGTTTCGGAAAAAAACTGAAAATAATTTAACCAGTGTCCTAATGAGATAAAGTTTCTTGAGCATTGCTGCTCTGTTATTAGCACAAATTTCCAACTTAATTAGACATGAAGGGCAATCAGAAATAAAGTTGTTGTTGTAATGATCCTTTTAATTTAATACCAAGGGATTTGATTCCTTTTTCCTCTTTTACCCATTAAGACAATTTGAATATTTCAAGCTTGGAAGTAATAATTATTTCATTAAAGCAGAAAAAAATTATCTTGAATGAATTAGACTTTTCTTGTTCATAAACTAACAGCTTTGACACATGTATCTGATTTAACAATACACTGTTTAAAATTCATTCTTGTCATTTGTTTGAACACGGGAGGAGAAAAGTGCTATATAAATTCTAAATAAACAAGTCAAAAAGCGTATTTTACTTTTGAATTAATGTTTAATAGAATACTTTGGGTAACAGTGTCCGTGGTAAAGAAAAAACTTGTTATTCCTGCCATGTTACTCAGAGTGAATACATCCCATTAATAATTACATACAGCAAGCAAAAATGCTTCATCTCCTTATACACCCAAAAATTTGAAAAATGAAATTAGAAGTAGAATTTTGTATTGTAAAATATTGTTCGTCATTCAGTCATTGTGTTTCCTAAAGGTCATGCCAAAATAGCTGCAATTTTAGTACATTTACTATTTTTTTAGTTTATGCTTGTAAAAAATATAAGCTACAAAGGATTAATATGGACACACATTATGGAATAAATATTCCAGCTTTTGCATCTGTACTGAATTCCTGTGGAATAATAAAAAAACACCTAATTTTTTAAAAGATTTAATTTGTTTGGGACTTCAAAAGATCTAGGGCAAGTAATTATACTCAAAACTATAAATATCTAACAGAAGATCTTTTACGACTCTACTTGAATGTTCGACTGAAAATGATTTGCTTAAATATTAAATGGGAAAATCAAAAAATCGTTGCTTTTCGAGTTTTGCTTTTCGAGGATTCCAATGTTTTAGAAGATAGTCAATATTGTTTACTACACAGAGGCAATTTTAGAGTGAAATTTCTTCCCACCCTGGCCTTTTATATTACAAGGTACGCCCATAAAGTAACCGGACATTTTTTTTTTATAAATAAGAAAAATATTACTCACCTTCAAATAAAATTATCCCTTTTAGAATGATCGCCAAAGGAGTCTATACAATTTTTCCAACGCTTCTGCAAGTCATCGAAACACTGTTTTTAGGCGTGGAACTAACCGTTCGTAAAATACGCGTAACATCTATATATATAAAACGCGTAGGTATGCGGCACAAAAAACGACGATATTTCTACACTCCAAATGGCAACGGCTCCAACTACTGGATGTAAACATTAGCGGCCGTCCGAAATTTGCAACCGCCTGTGTGTAGCACGTAATTTGGTAAAATTCAGTTGCTGTATTTCACTCGTGAATAATTTTAATTTATTCATTTGATATGATTAAGTAGAGATATCTGAATTGTGAACGATAGTGCATACAATAGTAAATACAGAGTGATGTAATCTACACTATATTTTAGTACTTGCCGAATTTTTACTCCACTTTTTTAAGTGAAAAGTTTCCCCAACAATATGTTATTTGATGTAATGATAAAGTGTAGATATCTTAATTTTGAAAAATTGTACATACAGAGAGGGATGTAATTTTTAAAATCATTGGTGTTGGGTTTCTCAGTCTTATCTTTAACTCTGTTCTGAAGTAATGGAAATTCACATTTTTTAATCACGATGTTTTAGAATCAGCCTTATAGTGAATTTAGCAATGATTATAAATTTTTTGGCTGAGCTCTCACTACCCCTTAATAACGTATATTTATGATGATAGGTAAAGGTAACATTCCTTACTTATGTTACTTTCAGTTGAGTTGTTTTGCAAAAGAAAATATAAAACTAAAAGCCACCATGCTGGTCACGCAGCGACTAGTTTAATTTAATTTAATATCCGAGCCGTTTTCAAATCTCTCTCCTTTCATGGCCATCTTAAGCTTCAGAAAAAGGAAAAAATCAGCTGGCGATAAGTAACAACTCAGCAACTTTCAGACATGCTTGGGATAAGCAGAGAAAGCTGTAGATTAATTTTGATTGAAGATCTGAAAATGAAAAAAGTTTGTTCTTGATTTGTGCCTAGGATTTTGACAGAACACCAAAAAGAAAACAGAAAAGCTTGCTGTGAAGATTTGCTGACAACAGCGCAACAGGACAACAATTTCTTAAAGTGTATTGTAATAGGAGATGAGACCTGGTGTCTACAATATGACTCAGCAACAAAAAGACAAAGTGCACAATATAAAGGACCGTCTTCTCCCATACAAAAAAGCGCGGATGTCAAAATCAAAGACTTAGGTGATACTGATTCAAATTTTTTTATTACAAATGACTTATTCACCATGAATTTGTTCCTGAAAATTAAACAATTAATCAGTATTTTTATAAGGGGATGCTTTTTCGATTAAGAAACAGGATAAGGCGAGTTAGGAAGGAACTGTTTGATTCTGGACAATGGTTTGCTTTACACCAAAATGCTAGACCCCGTATAGCAATTTCTGTACAACAATATTTTGCTAAGCATTCAATTACAGTGATAAATATCCCACCATATTCTCCCGACTTATCACCAGCTGATGTTTTTTCCGAAGCTTCAGATGGCCATATAAGGCCAGAGATGTGAAAACGTCTCGGATATTAAATTAAATGTGTGGTTAGTTCCAACGCCTATAAACAGTGTTTCGATGACTTGAAGAAACGTTGGAAAAATTTTATGGACTTCTTTTGGGATTATTTTGAAGGGGATAAATTTATTTGAAGGTGAGTAATATTTTTCTTATTTATAAAAAATTGCCCGGTTACTTGATTGGCGCACCTTGTACTTCTTGCATTACCCAATTTTACTGAATTAACGCTTGTGTTATACGCCCTAAGAAGTATGAAGAGTAAAAACGTTTTCCATTCTTTATCTACGTAATACTTTTGTAAGGTTTTTACGAAAATAATTGGGAAGTATTGTGAATAGAATGCAAACTTTAAGAGGGCTATTCACATGGAAGAAATAATAATCTTACTCTTTAGAAAATGACATCTGTATTTTTTTGTAAAGATCTCTTAATACACTTAATTTTTCGTCTTAATGTTCATACTAAAAGCACTTTTTAGTACAAAATAGGTTCATACTATAAATTGACCCAGTTTCCACTATGAAAAGTGGAACCTGGCATACAAAATTTATACAGTTCCCACTATTGTTCGTATTCAACAGCTTCTTTGCTTAAACTACTGAGGTTTTATACATGGTGTAACATAATGAACTATAATTTGTTTTGTCTATTGTAGTCTCTCACCCCTACAAACTTCTCAGTGGACCTCTCCGGCCTACAGATTTAAGGGGTGCAGGACACAAAATTGTTTGAATTTTCGAAAAAGAATTATTGCATTAAAGATTTCTGTGTTCTTTTACGCTTAAAATGACGTTTAAATCATGTTTCTATCTTAATTAGAACAGGATAAATTATTATTTTTTTTGCAACATTCTAATAATAGTCAATCGTTGTTTAAACCTATAAGCGCGTTTTCTGCATGATGGGATTTTCCCCCATTTCTCGTCTTTAAATTGTTATAAGTCAAGGACCGTTAAAGATAAATGGTTGAAACTTGTAACATGTCTTTTTCAACTATTTTACTTTAATTTTAATTCAGCAAATTTGAAAAAAAATTTTACTTTTGAAAATATGATTTTTTAAAAATATGTTACATATTTTTTTTTATAATTTTTAATCTAAATATTTTTATTTTTTTTAAAAATTGATATTTTGAAAAATGGTGAACCAAAATTAAAACTTATATATTTCTGTTTAATTAAATGAAAAATTTTGAATTTCGACAAACAATATTTCAAGTTATAACGATTTTAAATTACCCCACTATTATTAAAAATTTAAAAATTAAATTTTCTTTTAACTTTATAAGAAGTTTCATGATGTGATTTTAGTTACAAATTATATGGTTAATCACCACAAAAAAATTCAAAATTTTAACTCAATAAATTTAAAAAAATTTTAAATGTGTCCCGGACCCCCTTAAAGGGCCAATACCCGCCGTTGAGGCGAGAGCATTCAGTGGCACGTTTCGAGACTCGAACCGATATCCCTCAGGACCTAAATCCGACTTGCCTACCAGTATGGTTCAACAGACCCATTTAGGTAAATATACTCTCTCGCTGGATTAACCCTTTGCCCGTTCAGTTTTCACCTTCCGGTTCTTTCCTAGCGTTGGGGTTTTTTTTTTGGAAGCGTGTTTTGGACGATGCGTGTTTTGAAGGAACGTTCAAAAACACGAGTCTTGAAAAGTCTTTGAAAGTCTTGCTGTCTTGCGAAATTTTGTTTGTAATTTAAATGTTTAATTTTTCCTTGTTTTGTTTTTTTCACTTACTTCTGTAATCCTCATGTTATACCTTGTGGTGCGTGAGGATATTTCAAATGAAACAATAAAAAAAATACAGTTAGGTTATTTAAATAAAAATAAATAGTGCAAAATAAGTGACACATAAAATTTTTAAGAATACACACACACACACACACACACACACATATATATATATATATATATATTTATTTATTTATTTATTTAATAAATAACCCAACAGATATAGATAAAAAATTATACTAAAATAGACAAAAAACAAACAGAAATCAAGCACTCTGGGCATCCACGCACCAACGGCAAGATTCTGTATAAGTGCCGGAACTGAACCATAATTGCCATAAATTACCACAATAACCACAACACTGAACCATAAATGCCACCCTTATTGCATCCTTGGGGGACTCGGGGCCTTGGGATGTCTTTTGGGCTTACCTGCATCCTATTCAGAAAGTTCCCCTTGAGGTAATTGACTTGGTTAGGCTCCCTGATGACGAAGACCTGCCGATTACCTCTGTCGTTTTATGGCTCAGTTCCGGCACTTATGCAGAATCTTGCCGTTGGTGCGTGGATGCCCAGAGTGCTTGATTTCTGTTAGTTTTTTGTCTATTTTAGTATAATTTTTTATCTATATATGTTGGATTATTTATTTGTTTTTTCATTATGGGGATATGAAGCTTCTGCGCTATCCTATATTGAAAATGTTTTCTTTGCAGGATATGTTTTATGTTATAGTGATTTAGCAGTCTATGCTTGATTTTTAATTTTGTTTTATTTCTATTGTTTACTTTTTAAAAATATATATTTATTTATTTATATAATGTACAGATTTTTTGTTCATAAATTTCTTATAGTATGATATGCATAAACCCACTTCACAGTCTTTACACCATATAGTCTATTCATCACTTAGTCCACTATAGTCTTTTCATTCCTTTTTTCATCGAATAAATCTGAATAATCACTCGGAATCACTACAAATGTCAGTTCGAATAGCCCTTAGCTCTCGAAAACAAAACTCTCGCCATTTTATACTGCATGTATTCTCAATGTAATCACCTAAAAATCTACTTCTTATCAGGAGAAATGTATTCGAATGTAATTAAGAGTTGTCATCTATTGATGAATGAAAAAATCAACTTAGAACGCGTTAAACGTCTTTGTAACGTGCAAAACATTGGAAAATCCAGATAGACGCGTCCGTAACACTGGGGATGCGTTGAGCGCGTTCGTAACGGTCTAAGGGTTAAAAGAATTATCCTAAAGATCATATCATTGTAAATAAATATATAATTATTTTAATTATCCTTTTCTCACTCTGTACTGCATTTTTTCCATTATGGATATGTCTGTTATCTGATAGAAAGAGAGCATTAGTTAGCCCCCAAAAATAATATTTTAACAAAAAATACTTTTAGTATTATTTTAAATGTATGGCAACATGACATAGAGTACAACGACATTGTGTCCGCGGAATTAGAAATTGGAAGAAGGAAGTGCAAAGAATAAACTAATTGGAGGAAACTACAGCAAAACGTGCGTAAGTTAAAAAGCGCCAATTGTAAAGAGGGCTATAAAGATAACAGAAGAAGATAGAGAAGAGAGACGCACATACAGACAGATCGACATAAAATAAATATGCAAGAGGGCGGTTTGTGTAGAGAATAAGAAGGAAAGGTAAAAAAGAGGAGTAAAATTATGGCCGTAATAAAAAGGGAGCCCACACGCAATAGTCTTTAGCCCGGGCCAGGTTGTAAAAGGGTCCAGGTCCACGGAACGAGGGGAGAGGGGTCACGACGAGAGATACGCCCACGAAGCCCAATGGATGGAGTAAATATTAAGGATAATCCGCAGGCCAATCAGATGGTAAATTGTAGAGACAATATAGCCAATACTAAGAATTAAACTGGTAGGGTGCGATTGCATTAAAATACATAAATGAGTTGAATTATTATTATGTCAGTAAATTGAGCCAGGTTAATATGAGTAATATTGATGAATTATAAGCGTGTCAGTAAATTGAGCCATGTTAATATGAATGATATTTATGATTTATTATCATGTCAGTAAAATGAACCAGGTAAATATGAGTGATATGTGTATAAGATGATATCATAATAATTGAATGAATTAAATATATGTGTCGTAGATAATTAACTTAGTAGGAATGAATTTTTAAGTAATATGTGTAGATGAATTATGAAATATTTAGTTGGAGTGTATTGTATAGTATTATCTGTGTTAATCAATAAATTAATCTGTCGGTTCAAACCAGAGTTGTTTTCAATTGTGAAAGGACAACATAATTCTAATGTAATAATGACTATGTGCTAACGCTATACGAGAAATAGATATTTTGATTTTACGTAACATAGTGAAATATTTTATATATACATTAATATTTGATACAATTATTAAGAAATCTTCCCAACTGTACATACTTAGTTTAAACCCATTTCCCCGTCACACAACCATTTAGAAAAAACACTACAATTTTACTTTTATATAAATCCGGTTCATTTTATTCTTATTTAACACATTTTCGTTGTATATCACCAATAATGAACCATTTCTACTCAGTCGATCTCTAAAACCATTTCCTTTTTTACGAGAATATTTGAATAAACCATTAAATCAGCGGAGTGTTAAAAATAATATATGCAAACAGATGCTCTGATTGTAATAAATATCGAGAGAATGTTTCATTAACCAACTGAATGGGGTAAACTAATGTCTTTCTGTAAAGTATTCAAAAAGATCTTTTAGCTTCTGCAGCATTATACAAGAAATAATCTGATATTTTTTCATTTATTTGCCTCACACCACAATAAAAATTGCCTTCATTATACGTCAAAGTTTTTTAAAGAGAAAATATAAATCCAAATGAAAGTTAATGTGCTAGAGGGATAGATCAATATAGTATAAATTAAGGGAATGGTTAAAAAAATCTTAAAATGTCTTTATAATACATAAGGCACAGAAGTTAAGTAAAAATTAATACTTCTGATATTTACTGAAATCGCTGCACCAACAGACGGAGTTACTACAGTGAAATGGTTTTGAGAGATTGCATGTGGTACAATGTATAAATGAATGAAATTACATACATATTAGAAAGGGAACAGAATTATTCCCCTTCATCAGTTATAACTGCTAGCATACGACTTGGTATTTAGTGATAAAAACGCTGGAAGACTGAATAAACCGTTTTTAAACGCATACTCAACACGTATAAAAAGTTCTGCCATTGAGACTGCCGGTGAGGACTTACTAGTGAATTTCAGAGCAATCATATTCCACACGTGATCTATGGGATACAAATAAGGTGTCCGAGCTGGCTTAGGAAGAGGTGTTACGTTTCATATTACCACACTAGTCACCGATGGAGCGTTGAACGTTCAACGATTCGGGTGGCATGGGGACGAAAGCGTAGTCCTCGAGCATTCCCGATAGATGTAGGATACGTCTTTAAGAACAGTCTGAATCTAAGACATCTCTGATGTACCGTTTACTGTAGAGAGTATCTGTTATCCTAATAATGACACTATACCCCAAAACATTACGTTTGGAGTAAGACCGATAAGACGTTCTTCAAGGTGTTCTCTTACATGCCGTTTCCAAATATATCTAAGATAAATCTAAGAAGGATACAGCTGGCAGTCATGGTTCTCGATATTAAATCTAGACACACCAGAAAATATGATTCGCTCCTAATTGGCGTGCAAATGTTTTCACTATTGGCGTCATTGAAGCCTCTGACTTCTGTGGTAGTCGCAGTAACGACTGCGATCTGCGAGTCTTAGTTGCAGCATTTGTTGGTATGTAGTGCTGGTAGACATTGCCTCGTGTTTCATCATTGTTGTAATAAACTTTCTGAATGTCGTGATAAGATTCATCATCTCCATGCATAACTGGTGCCTCACTTCCCTTTTTTGACGTAGCCATAGGACGTCTGACTTCCCTTTTTGACGTTTCACTCCATACCCCTCAACATGATGCATAAGCACTTCTTGAGAAATCTGTTCCCAAGTATGAATAAATATTCCAGCTCAAAGCGTGTTGAAACATCATGATACCACAAATTACCTTCTCTCAACTCAATAATTCTTCTTGTCTAAACCGCTGTCAGCTGTTCTTATTGTTTCATTTTGCGACGAAGCATGTTTAGATACTAGTGGAGAGATACCACTTGAATTCATCGACACAGTGTTTCTGATTTGCTTTTCAGGCCATCTTTCATATTACCATACGAGTCACATACATAGGAGTCAAATTGTTATCTATTGAATTTAACATGAAAAGCTACCCCTCTGCACAATTTCGTTTCAACCAACAAATCATTCTTGAGTAAACAGCAGAGTTCAGCAATTGCAGTACACAACAAAGTTTTTTTAAAAATAGCATAATCATATAATTTTATGAATAAATCTTAATTGATTGTGCAAGTATTTGAAATGTTTCTGAACGACTTTATTAAACGCACACTTCATTAAAAAGAACAATAAAGGTGCACTCACACTACGCTTACGTGTCGTGTTGACACGTCAGCGAAAAAAATTAAACCACTATTTTAAAAAGGAGTGTGCATACTACGCTGTCGTGTCGTGACGTGGGAAAACACGCTCTGGCGTGGGAACTGACGCGTCAGCTCCAAATATAAATTCCCAGATCTCGTCAGCAGGCGTCTGGTCGTCAGCTATGAATACGGAAGAAGAATTCATCGAGCATGTGAAGAAATACCCTATTTTATTTGACCATTTCAACAAAGATTACAGAAATAAATATGCACGCAATGAAGCACGGGAAGAAATTGGAAGAATCCTGGAAATAGCTGGCAATATTTACATTTATTACTAATTTATTGCAAACTTAGGCCGTTTGATTGATTTAACCAATATTTCAAACACTTTAAAAACACGTTTATAAAATCAGCGTTTTCTTAACATTGTTATAGCATAAAATTTGATTTCTTTAATAACTGGCGGTAAAGTTGGTTGCTGATCTTGTAAAATGTAAACAAAGAGGAAGGGGTGATCTAACAATATAAACAGGTGTTCGTCCCCTCGGTTTGTTTTCGATTTTCGTCTTTTAGATAGCAAAAATAATTTATATGTGCTTATATTATTTACATTTATAAATATAGTATTTTATTTAAATTTTTCATGATAAAAAATTTATTTTTTTTAAGAATTAGCGGCAACAGTTGGCTACTGATCTTGTCAAATGTAAACAAATGGAGTGTGCAACAATACAATATAAACAGGTGTTCGTCCCCTCTTGTTTTTGAACTTCCATCTTTTAAATATAAAAAATCATCTATATGAGCTTAGTTTATGTGTATTTATAAATTTATATATATATATTTTGATTGATAATTACTTTCAATTAAATATTATAGGCAGACGACGGTCTTCGACCAAAAATTACCTACTTAGTATTTGAATTATTTGAATACTAGGCAGAAAAAAAATTCACTACAGGTAACTTATTTACATTCTTTAATAACTCAAAATTATAGCAACCAAAGTGATAAATTTGTTTATAAAAACAATAATAAAAATGTTCACAAAAAATATTAATGGGCCATTCTGCCTTTATGAATGCTCTCCCATTGCCATGAACATTTTGCAGCCCCTTCAGGAGAAAGGAAGTATTTTTTCATCGCACTTTATTGAATTCTTGCTGTAAAGATGCATCAAGTATGTTTTTAGTGTGTAAGCCTCATCAGCGACAATAAATCGATTGGCCACTATTTATAGGGTGCCCCCATATTATTTATAGGGTTCACCCGCAACGATATGCACCTTGTGGGAACCAAACAACAACGAACTTGAATTCGTCACGACATGTCAGGTCAGCGTAGTGTGCCCACACCGCCTGACGCCGACGTTTTCCCACGTCAGCTGACGTTGCGGTCAGCGAGTGTCAACACGTCACGTCAGCGTAGTCTGAATGCAGCTTATAAGTTACATTTTTGGAAGCTATAGATAGTAAGAATTTATATTTTTAAGACAATGATGTAATAAATAAAATATCCCTCTTGTTATTTCAGTATATGTAACAGAATAAAGTCTAAATTATTGGCAGGTCTAAAGCAGAAAGAAAATTGTTAGTTCTTTAGTGTTTCTCATGAAAAATATGGCGAAAAACTGCTTAAAACTTGTTTAATTATTTCTTGTTCCTTGTTTCTACCGTATGGAAACTTAATTACAATTAGGCTATTCAGAGTTTAGTGATATCAGTAGTTAAAAATGTTAAAAAACTGGATTAAGCTTAATCATTTAAACAAATATTGATGTAATAAAGGTAATATTTAGAACGTTATTTAGGAAGAAAGATGTCAAAGGTATATACTAAGAAATAGTTCTTACAATAATTTGTATTAAAGGTTTTTAGCCTTTTCTTATCTAGGCATTTTGTTTTTCAAACGTAGGTTCAAACCACAGGTTTCTAGATTTATGATTTAAAACCGTTAATGCAATAAATAGCTACACAGCATAATACTTAAAATTTCTTTTCTGGCATTTAACCCACCCATTTTCATTTTAACTTCTAACAGTAACAAAAGTCTTATCACGATTCAATCTGCGCACTGCCTATAACAATCTTTCATATTAAAATTTGAATTAGCCGCTTTTCGGGAGAGTTTTCCTTCCTAATTTCTTTTCTACAAAACTTCTGTTTTGTTTTTAGATTGTATTAATGTTTACTATTTTTTAAAATTGTTTTGCATACTTTCACTTGCATTGTTCATTATTATCTATTCTTTTTGGTTTGAAAGTAACGTATGTTGAAATAATGTTAGGTCAGTAGAACGTTAAAATGCAAAGTGAAATTACTTTGTAACAATACAAAGTTCGTAGACTTATGTGGAAGGAAAAACATGTATATAAGGTAAATGCACCTATAATGGGTCATGTCCCTATAATGGGCCACCTTTTAGAAATGTCGAGAAATTAAGGATCTATCGTTACGTAAGGCAGTAGAAGGGGTGAGGGTCATTGGCTGCTAGTAACCAATGACAATCGCCCTTTCTACTGCCTTAGGTAACGATAGACCTTTAATTTCTCGACATTTCTAAAAGGCGGCCCATTTTAGGGGCATGGCCCAGGATAGGTGCATTTACCTTATGATATATTTCTGTGAATTAAGGAATTCTTTGCAGTTGGTTCATACGTCAGATCTACTTATAATAGAAAATACCAATAGGATGAATTATTATCAGTATAGGAAGAATTATTATCAGTATAGGAAGAATTATTATGAGTGTATTAATATAAAGGGAAAAAAATAAAATTCTACTTTAATGAAACTGGTGAATGGTTAGTTTATAGTAATTTTTGTATGAAATTTTTTAATAATGAACAGATATGTATAAACTAGCATAAATATAAAGAAAAATCTATACTAGATTTTCAATAGGTTATTTTTAACATAGAAAATTGAATTAACTTTCTATCTGAAATAACTTGGTCATGAAATTAAATGTATATATTGCTTTCATTTACTTGTGACATTTAAGACTGAAATACATTTATATTTTATTTTTCTCTTTAACTAAATATTACACACAAAAGTTTCCGAATGAATAAGTCACTAAATTATAGTAAGAATATCACATACCGAAATTTATTTAAATAAAAACATCAAATTCCATTTAATTCAGAAATACTTTTAAAATATTAAATATCGTCCAGTTTCATTAGCTGCTTATCATTTTCTTCATATTTAATGATATTGTTCCTTCCCAACTTGATACAGTCTTGCATAAAATTTTATTCTACATAAGCAGATATTTCTTGAAGTTTCGTGTCCTAAAAATGTTGGGCCTAATAAGCCTTTAAAAAATATTTCTTGTATGTCTGTGTAAATAGCTTTACCCGGTATTTCATTGGTATAAATTGTTTTATAAATAAGAAAGCTTTTATGTTTTTAAGTTTATATTGAATAGAACCATTTTAAATAATAACGAACAATGAAAAATCAATATTTATTCATAAAGTTTTCAATCTTTTCAAAAAAAATACTTTCGTATTTATTTAACATTAAACAGAGTATATAACTGTGTTCTAAATTAAGTTTTATTAAGATATATAATATAATTTTCATGTTTGCTTTTTTAAAGTTTCTTTAAAAAACACATTAAAAATATATTCCGCAAATGTATTTTATCGTAAATCAGTAGTAGAAATTGAAATTTCGTAGGAAATGAAAAGACTTTGATTCCCTTCTTTGAACTTTTCTTTTTCTCTAAACAAACAATGACTGGTAAAGAATTTATTATGGTATATGTGGAAAAAATTAATGCCTAGAAAAAATGCTTGCATGTGAATAAAAACAGCATTAATGGATGTAAATCTTTTGTACTAGACTACGTAATTTTTTTTTTAGAATAAAATATTTATTATGTTCAGAAAAATTAATGAGATTGTAGTATTCCTTATTATTTTGAAATATATAATAATATAAGTTACGATAAATATCGCCCCCATAATAACTTTGTATTGTACTATACAAAAAAGAATTTACTAAAAAAAATTGCGTTTTTCTTCATTACTGATTTCTCATTTCATAGTATTGTGCCGTAATATATATTGACTTTAAACTGTACCCTCGAGCACTTATAAATTTTGAAAGAATATTAACATAAGGAATCGACAAGAAACATTTCGTTGGAAATTTTTCAAATTGAACAAGTAATGAGAAGGACAAATGTAAGGTATACACAAGATTCGATTCACAAGAATCGAACTTTTGAGTGAATTAATTAAAGAAGCTGATTTAGATATGCTAATTTCGGCATACGCGCTTAGTATAAATACCATGCAGCGTCATTAATAAAAAAGGTTGTTAAGGTTGAAAAGGTGTTATCCTGCGCTAGTGCTTAGCAGGCCAGAAGTTTACGTGGCAGTACTGCTGGTTTGACTTACTGTTTGTGAGTATTGAAAATATATTGTTCTTGAAAGCTGTTTATATACATTCCGTACAAGTAGTACGTATGCTTATTGCTGTAAAAGCCAATTATATATGTGCAACGAATTCAATAAACATTGTTTCATGTATAAACTGTGTTTGTTTCAAATTCAAATAGAGTGCCACTTCAAATTATATACACCCAAGTCTGGGTAGAAGTGAGCTATTTTCTCTATACTGGCGCCCGAAAGTTTATATATACCCTGGTTGTTAGCGTTACATTTATAACGAACAACATAATTGAAATTAAAAACTGTGTACTGTGTACTTATATTGATAAAATTGTTGCAAGTACTTATATACTATTTAAAAATGAGTGTTGTAGAACAAAACCCTGCTGGAAATTTTCCTCGGGTAATTATGGTTCAGCAAATTGCGCCATTCGAAGCCACATTCAATGGCGGCCCCTCAAGCCAATTCCTAAAGAAAATTGAGCATTACTTTCAGCAACAATGCACCAAAGAGGGGGATAAACTTAAAGCTGCTCTAGCGGCTTTAAGAGGTAGTGCATATCAGTGGTACACGTGTATGAAAAGCAGTAATCTGATTTTTGACTATTTGTCATTCAAGCAACAATTTCTTAGCGTTTTTCCAAAGACCTATAATCAAAGTGAAATTGAAGCGGAAATTTATTCGCTAAGGCAACGTGAAGGTCAGTGTGCGTTAGATTTTGCTACGGAAAAGATTTCCAAGTGTGAGGAATATTTAGAAGGGGTAACGGAAGCGGTAATCTTAAAAATAGTTATCCAGCGTTTGAAGCCAAGTGTTCAAGATTTTTTAGATAATCAAACAATTACAAGCAAGGTTACCCTCCTTCAAGCTTTAGCTAAACATGACAATAGGCATTTCTTCGCTACCCCTCACCGTCATCCAGGTACGAGAAGTTTTATACACCAACGCCAAAATTTTTCGCGAGTTTCAAACCAGCAGCGTAAGCAGTACCGCAGGCAAAATAATAGATGCGCACGGCGTTATAATGAAATTAGTGCACTTAAAGTAAATAATATGCAAGCACCTTACTTGCACTGGCAAGTTGTTTCAGATGATATGGTTCAACCTGTTGAAACTGTGTGGTCAAATGGATTAACTTGTCCGACCAGTAATCATTATTTTGAGAATAGTGAAAGTCGGGATATTTTTGTGCCTTATAAAGAAAGTGAGTCTAGCTGGAATAATGCGGTAATTCCAGTACAATTTCTGAAAATAGTGCCGATACTAATGCTACTGGTTTAGAAAATAAATCATCTGACACTTCTATTAATGCTATACCTGATATTATTAAAACTATACCTGATATTTCAGATGATATTCACACATCTGTTAATAAAGGAAATTTAGTAGATGACGAAGTATGCGTTACGGAAGTTAGTGAATACTTATTAGTTGACGACAATAAAAATTCTTTAAACGATAGTAAAAACTCGCTAGGTAATGATGATATTATTTCAAATTTTCATCCGAATGAGGATTGTGTAGGCCAGGTTGATAATATGGTTTTAAATAAAGTACATGAAAACCATACTGAGAGTCAGGATGAAAAGTTGACACAGAGTTATACTGTAAGTAGTTTAGCTGATGCTTCGGAAGTTATAGACGTAGGTTGCATTAAAACGCACCAGTACGAAAAGCTTAATCTTCCTAAAACTGAAGCTGTGTTAAAGAATTTAAATGATAACGATTCTGATGTCGCAAGTTTCAAAGAGACTTTTTCGTCAAAAGAGGATAAAACTAAAGTTAAGGGGGATAAAAAACGTGAAAAAGCGCCTTCAGGTTCCAGCATTAAAACTGCAAATACTGAAGTAATTAAGGCGGTAAACAAGAAGTCGCATAAGCACCAATACCAAAAACAGAGTCAGTTTGTTGAAAAACATGACATAAGTAGAGAGATAAAGCCAGTAACTAAACACGTTGGTGCGGCGTATAAATTTGACAAAATAGAATCTGCATTAAAATCTAATACCGATACAAGCAAAAGTACGAAGAAAAGTAAAGTGTGCACTACAAAAACTCCATCAAAGGATGAATGCGTCGCTGATAAGGTACACAAGGTTATCAAAAGGAAGAATGACAATTTTAAAGTTCCTTTGCATAAGTACAGGAAACGGAAGATTTCTGCCGCCCAGCAAGGTTGGCCTCCTCCCAAGAGACCTCCTGTCCATCGTCAAGCCGGACCAGCGCCTCAGGACCTACGACCTGCTTCACGAAGGATGACCACACGGTCAACGAATCCCTTTACTAGGACTGCGACCATCAAGAGAAGTTCCACGGATTGGACAGACTGGTGCAAGGAAGTTGCTGCATTCATGGGGAACAAGTCTTGTATGAACTTTCTTATTCTAACTCCCACCCTTTAATAAAACCGAACCATATTGGTTTGAAATTCCCCATTGTATATACCGTGTAAACATTTTGAGGGGAAGGGGTGAGCCACTGAAAAAAAAACGGCATACTGTTGTTTTATAAATTTTTGAAGGGGACATGTAGGGAATAGAAAAAAATACATACTGCATAATATAATAATTAACCACTAATATACTAACTTCACAAAACATGACACATGTGCATTATAAATTGGGGGAGAGCAGATACAAACAGTCAAGAAATGTCATGCTGTGCAATTGTGTTGTCACTTTTAACTAAAATAGTTTATTTAGGGCGCAGTTGGCAGCCCAGTATCCGCAACTCTGCAAATCCAATGTGTGTTGGTGTCACCTGGACCCTTCGGGGTTAGTTTTGTAAAATGGTAGTGGCGTTTTTCCTCCACACAACGTATGGAAGGTTTTTTTGACTTTGCCACCCATTATGTAAAAAGTCAGACCAGCACGCGTTTTCAATTAGTTAACTGAAGCCGTTCAGACCTCAGTTACCTAATTTGTTTTTCGAGGGAGGCCAGTTTAAGGTATACACAAGATTCGATTCACAAGAATCGAACTTTTGAGTGAATGAATTAAAGAAGCTGCTTTAGATATGCTAATTTCGGCATACGCGCTTAGTATAAAAACCATGCAGCGTCATTAATAAAAAAGGTTGTTAAGGTTGAAAAGGTGTTATCCTGCGCTAGTGCTTAGAAGGCCCGAAGTTTACGTGGCAGTACTGCTGGTTTGACTTACTGTTTGTGAGTATTGAAAATATATTGTTCTTGAAAGCTGTTTATATATATTCCGTACAAGTAGTACGTATGCTTATTGCTGTAAAAGCCAATTATATATGTGCAACGAATTCAATAAACATTGTTTCATGTATAAACTGTGTTTGTTTCAAATTCAAATAGAGTGCCACTTCAAATTATATACACCCAAGTCTGGGTAGAAGTGAGCTATTTACTCTATACAGACTTTACCAGGTTTTTTTCATCTTTTTTTTTGAACAGGAGAATATGCTAAAAATTTATTCAGTGTCAAAAATAAATTGATTTGTAACCAAAAAGAGTTATATATCCCCAATACCGGAAATAAAAATTTGTTTAATTTATAGGATTGACTGCCTCGTGTTTTAACTCACACCTCGTTGAAATTGATTCCAAAAATTAGAATACCCTATGGCGATAAACAGCATTTCACCATGCTTACTGCTTTGACCAATGACTGCTGATTATACAATTTTCATACTAAAAAGTAGTAATTATTGCAGAAAAATACGAATGTTTTTCGAAAATCTCTATTTAATTTTTTTTTAAACTTTTAACTTTTTTGTGAATGATTTTGCATCCAATAATATTTGTTTCCATATTTATCCATATCGTCATTTGATTATTAAGAGAAAGTTTTTAATACTTTTTTATCAAATCCTAACATTTCTTTTTTTGTTGCTGAAACATATGAAAATAGAAAACATAAAAATCTCATTTTTCTTGTCGTAGTGTGAAACATGTATTTTCTTATTCCTAACTTTTCCTGTGCTAAGATTAGCGGGAGAAGTTTGAAAAAGAAAGCAATATTAGGATAAAAAAAAAATGCCTCTTCAAAATTACCTCTTCTGTAAGCGTTTAAAGAAATTTTAAGAATTAAAAATTGAACCTTTTAAATGAGCCTCAAAACACTTTACAAACACTTGGATATAGAAGCGTTTAAAAATACATGTATCTACATCTTTTATCTAAAGCAAAACCTTAAAATAATGATTTATCCATGCATGATAAATTGTCTGCTGTAAATTATTTTTCTTTCCGGTTCAGTCAGAAAGATACTTATTCCATTTTTTATATGTATAATAAGACTTTATCCTAAGTATACTCTTTTCCTCTTTTGTTCTTTTAGAAGAACAGTAAGATTCAGCTTGGTTGAACTATTTCATAAATTCCGTGACCTATTGGTCACGTCAAAGCAATTTTACATGCCGTTGAGCATTTTAGCTGTTAGTAGGAAATGGAAAGTAATTTTTTATTTGAAACAGCGAACGTTTACGTATTTCCAATTTAAATAACTAAAATCATTAATCCCTTTATATTGGCTGTTTCATTTTTATGAGAAATTTTGTTTAAAAATTGAAAAGAGAATAAGTATTTCCTGATGTTTTATTTTAGAATTTCTTCCTAAGAAAATTGGAATAATATGCAGTTAATATTATTAAAAATTAAATAGTCGTAAAAAGAAAAAAATTAGGTACTAACTTTTTTAGATTTTTAGGCAAACAGTATGATTTGACTTAAGTTCCTCTATACATCAGTTCGTAATCAGCATTAAGATACTGTTTTAAGATTTTGTTCCGTAACTATTGAAACACGGCAACATAAATTTGTATTCAAGGACAGTTTTTTTTCTCTTTTTATAAATAAAGCTTTCATACATCTTGCAAATTGACAGGTTGTCAGTTTCAATAAAGTTCAGTATAGTTTTTTTAGCTGAGAAGCTATGAGGAAGGAAATTCACGTGTATGAGTTTGAGGATACATTGGCAACCTCAAAGATTTCAAAAGAAATCCCGGCTGATGTTAATTAAAATCGTCTAGAGGCAGTTTTTTCTAGAAGAACTAAGAAAGTATCATGACGGGTCAACTTAAACCTATGAGAAATAGTGCAAACCACTTCATTACGTTTAAGATTTCCTGTCAAAAATGGTGAGTGACAGTTTGTCACCCACTCCGAGTTAGGGATGCGACATCGACAGCAAAACATCGATGTTTCGAAACATCGATATTCAATATTAAAACATCGATGCTAATAAAACATCGCCCCAAAACCATCGATGTTTTTAAACATTGATGTTTTAGAACAGGGGTTCCCAAACTTATTTGACCTACCGACCCCTTTTCAGAGAAAAAATCACTCACCGCCCCCCTAGAAGCTTACCATTTTATGCGAGTAAACAAAGATACAATAACAAATTTTCGGCCTTTTATGTATCTGTTTTTCTACCTATATAGAACATAGTAAAGAAATATGTTTTTGTTAATAAGACACCTTGAAGCTTGAAATTATAAAAATATCCCTTAAAATCAACCATAGTTACATTCGAATTACACACCAAAAATTAAGATGGCGAAGGATAATAATCATATAATAAAAATTACAAATAACAGTAAGACTAATGTGAAGTGTGAACTTGGTGCATAGCAATCAATTTATTTGTGTTCGGCTCTATTTTAGTCAGAAGCATTCTTAAATCACCGCTATCAGTAATTTGCAGTTGGTTTCTGCTTTTAGTTCACAGATTTGTGACCACACTGAATCAACGTTCCACTAAATATGATGAAAGAAACGCTATTAAAAATATTTGTAGACTAAAGCTCATAATCCAGGGTAAAGTGTTAGTATCTCTTTTTGCAACCAGAACTGTTGATAGCTATGCTTAAATTTAAATTTAAATTATTCATTTGTTGATGCTTCTATCAGTTCTTGTAGTTTTACAGATTCTTCTGAATTTGATCCTGAAAAAGGATCCAAAACCCAATCAGATATGTTCATTTTAAGTATATCTTCAAACCGTTGGTTGAAGTCAGAATGGAGAGCCATAAAGTGCTGACAATAGATAAGCATGTCTTCATCATACGTCCATTTCACCAGCCCCCCCACCAAACACTTTTTAAAATCGAGTTGTACGAAACTGATGCCAATCGCTTATACCTCGTTTGTACCCGTTTGTACCAACAAAAGTTTCGTTTGTACCTCATAATTTAAAAAGTTATAAGAAAATCAAAGTGGGGGGGCTGGTGAAACGATAGCCCCCCACCATCGAATTTTGAAACGAAACTGATGCCAATCGTTTATACCTCGTTTGTACCCATTTGTACCAACAAAAGTTTCGTTTGTACCTCATTATTTAAAAAGTTATAAGAAAATCAAAGTGGGGGGGCTGGTGAAACGATAGCCCCCCCCCACCATCGAATTTTGAAACGAAACTGATGCCAATCGTTTATACCTCGTTTGTATCCGTTTGTACCAACAAAATTTTTGTTTGTACCTCATTATTTAAAATGTTATAAGAAAATCAAAGTGGGGGGCTGGTGAAACGATAAGCCCCCGAACATCAAATTTTCAAACGGATCTGGTGCCAATCGTTTATACCTCGTTTGTACCCGTTTGTACCAGCAATTTTTTTCGTTTGTATCTCATTATTTAAAAAGGTAAAAGAAAATCAAATTGGGGAGGGGCTGGTGGAACAATAGCCTCCACCATCGAATTTTCAAACGAAACTGATGCCAATCGTTTATCCTCGTTTGTACATCATTATTTTAAAAGTCATATGTAATTGAAATTATGGAGGCTGGTGTAACGATAGCCCCCCCCCCCCCAACTATCGAATTCTCAAGTGGAACTGGTGCCAATCGTTTATAACTCGTTTGTAAGGAGGGATGGGTTGCAAAAACAATAGCCTCAAAATAAAGATTTTTTAAACGAAAGTGGTGCCTGTCGTTTGTACTTAGTTTGTACCAACTATATTTCGTTTTTACTTTACTATTATAAAAGATATAAGTAGGTCAAAGTGGAAGGGGGGAGGCTGGAGACGCGATCGCAACCTCTACACCCTATGTCGGCCCCGACTAACTTGCTTCACTGCCGAGGACACACAATAGCGGAACCGAATTTGTGTATTTCTTTTCGTTTCAGATGAGCAGGGCAGAGACGGAGTTAAAGCATTAACAAGCTTTATTAACATTAAAACTGAAGACATTTAACACAGAACTACACATCATAATAAACGAAAATATACATAGAGCACTTCCCGTGCGTCGAAGGCATTACAGCCAACGAAACTTTCCGCTAAAACGCGGGCACCCTTGAAAACTCCGTCTGGAGTATGTATCAAAATCTCTCTCCAAGAGCAATGACATCTAGTTCCCTAATTCTATGTGCTCTCCTCTCAGTTCGGACGGCGCACCCACGACCTGTCGGTCTTATCTGTCCATGACGTCATCACAGCTCACCGCTGAATATTCAGTCTCCCCATATCATAAACAAGACGGGGGTCGCCGACGTCACACCCCAAATGAACAAATTTTTAATCCTTTATATCCCTTTTGTACCCGCTTGTAACAACAAAATTGTTTCTTATATATGACACAAGAAAAAATAAAAATGTTTTTTTATTCAGAACTGCCCTTATAAAACAACATTAAATGAAACACTTATATACAATATACATACAGCAATTGAACACAAAATCAGTTATTAGTTATCTTTAAAATGATAGATCTATTTTTAACATGAAAGAAGAAAAAAGTTAATCATTCAGAACTGCCTTTATAAAACAATATCAGATCAAACAGGCATACACTATGTACATATGACAATTGTAAAAAAATAATTATTAGTTTAAAGTAAAATGTTGGATACATTTTTAGCACGCTAAAAGAGAAATTGTTTTAAATAAAAACTGGCCATATAAAACAAGATTAAATGAAACAAGCATACTCCATGTATTTATAGCAATTGAATAAAATCAGTTATTGGTTTTCAGTAAAATGATGGAGACATTTTTAACACAAGAAAAAAGAAAATAATTTATTCGGAACTGCCCTTATAAAACTAGATTAAATCAAAGAAGCATACATCATGTACTAATACCATTGAACAAAATCAGTCATTAGTTTTATGTAAAATTATGGATACATTTTTAACACACGAAAGAAGATTTTTATTCAGAACTGCACATATATAACAAGATTAAATCAAACACATTACACTATTCACAAATAGCAATTTAAAATAAACAATTGTAAGTTTTCTGTAAAATGACGAATGCTTTTTTAAAAGCAATAAAAAAGAAAAATTTAATTCATATCTGCCTGTATAAAACAATATTAAATCAAACACACATACACTAAGTACTCATGGAAACTGAACAACATCAAATATTAGTTTTCATTAAAATGATGGATGCATTTTTGACACAAAAGAAAACTGCTTCTAAATCTAAACTTCCCTTATGAATCAAGATAGCAAACACCACACATATATACACATATTGGCAATTTAATAACATCGCTTACAATTCTTAAAGATATGTCTATCTGATGTAATCTAAATATCCGTATCTGACGGAAGTACAAGCACACCAGACAACTTTATAATTCTGACACTGTATATATTGTAATATAAAAATTTAGATTAAACGCACTCAAGAGCAATTTAAATAGTATAAACAAGTATTTCACAATTTACTCGTTTCTCATGAGATATGTCATATTTAAAGTCTTTTAAATCGTCATATACTTCCCATTTATCGTTTTGTCTGAAACAAATTGCTGTATAATGGCCTATGATGTCTCTTGAACTTATTTTTTCAGGAGAAGAAAAACATATGACACCTCTCAGATGATATACACGATCGTGTAGTTCCAACAGTCGAGGAATACTGCTTAAACGCACCGCAAAGGGCTGAATTATTTCATTATCAGACAGCTTGTTGGTTACATTTATGTCTATTAATTCGATGAAAATATGATTTTTTAAAAATGATGATCTTATGCTCTTGCTTTCGCATCTTACTCTGTTTTCATGGATACAATCACAAACCGTCTCTGATGACTCCACATTTTGTAGTACATGTTGCTGTAAATTTACAATTTCGGTTGATTTTAAGGCTACAACAATGACTGTTCGTTGAAATATTTTCTTATCATCTGACTGAGTACAGCGAGAAATTTCTGTGACTGATGGCTCCTTTGTTAATAATTTATCAATGAGTTCTTTAGCTGTTGTTTCACAGGATATTTGTGACACATTATTTGGGAGCAATTTTATTTTACTGATTTTGCTTAATATATCAGCACGAACTCGGTAACTTTTTGCATTTATATTTTTCGAAATATCTAATATAAAATTAAAAAACTGTTCATCACACTTGGCTTCGAAAATTTCTCTATACGATATACTGTCAACCACGGCAGAGGATAACACTTGTACAAGGGCATCGAATGCACATGTATTAGTCAGAATAAAATCCTTTTTTTTTAAAGTTTGTGATTTCAAACTTAAAAATCTGTTGCCATTTTTCAAAATTCCTATAGGAACTGATGTTCCTCGAGAAGATAGATCCATGGTTAAAATTTCTGGGTGAGGATTCAAATAAGATTTTTGTTTCCGCTTTCTTGGTGTCAATGCTTGGCCTTTCCAGTTTTCAATATCTTCTTCATGCTTATCAGAATATTTTTTTTACTATTTGTTGTTTCTGAATCTGAAGACTCTGTTATGTCGCCAAATAGATATTTTCGTTTCCCGATATTAACCTTGCCAGCATTTGATTTGTCGTCACTCTTTTGTATCGTGCTGGATGTCTGTTGTTTTCCCTTCGAAGCAGCAATCATCATGCTTCCCTCTAGAGATTGTACGTGCTGAGAAATAAAATTATCTACCGAAATTGGCAGTTTTTCATGAGCAAATATTCTTTGTTTCACATCGTTGAAGCTGCTTTCTACAGGTGCACTGCTAGCGGTGGTAGACCCATACCTAAATATAGGCACCATTAGTGCTGTCCATAGCGGTAATTTTTTTGAAAGATGGACACAGGCGTTTACGATTGAGGGCAAGTATTGCAAATTATCGTGGTCACCATCTTTGTTTATGATAATATTCTCTGCTGTCTTTGCTATTCCCTCAACCCAAGAGCTAAATCCAGTCGGCGCCTCTCCGTTCTTCAATACTTCTTCTGAATCTTCCAAAACTGTATCCAAATTCAGTACTGTGCTTTCAACATCAGGATGAATCCCTCTCGCTATTCTCTTCTTCAATCTCCTTTTAGAAGTTTCGCAATGAGTATAAACACGTGTATTCATGTCTGTACCTTCGGTCTCGCTCAGAGCCACAATGAATATATCTAAAAATAATTCTTTGATGTCATTTATTTCAGTAGATAATACGATCTGAGATATAGAACATACGTAGAAAAGTTTACTTCGTTTGCTGACATTTTTAAAAATGTTCCAAGAAGTAATCAATTTTATAGTGTGGGCAACATCAACTCTTAAGAAACATGGGGTAACACATTTGATGTCACATTTTGAAATACTGCCTTGAAGCAAGCATCGATGTAAGCACTGATATCAGTTAGATTTGTGAATGCTTTAGCGGCTGCTGAAAGTAATGCAATCGATTGGTCCATTACTACATCTTTAGGTGATACATCTGCATCTTTCTTCCATTCGGATAGCCAAAAACAAATTATGCTGCTGTCATGTTTTTCAGACAGCATGTTTGTTACCGAATACTGTGAATTACATTTGCTGTCGTGAACTGTTGCTTCGTATAAAAAAATTACTTTTGATTTATTATTGCCCGGTTTTTTTGAGTTTTTTCACAACTCCACCAGTGGCATCAATACTAATTTTAGAAATGTTGTGCTTACAGTAAGCCCGAAACACATATATCTGACTTGGAAGCCAATAAAGCACGTAGAATGGATCCAGTCCAATAGCTTTTATAGCACTACCAAATATTGTGCTATACTTCATTTTATGGATAGTTGTAATAGGATCTTCATTTGGTTTTTCTCTGGCTATAGCTCTTGACTTTTGAACACGAAGAGCATTTGCTGAAGGCAAGTCACTAGGTTCAGGATCACCAAAATTCATTTTCCGCCTAGCTTCAAGCCTCCTAAATGCGCTGCACGACATGCGATCCTTAAGGACAGCTGCGAGGGCTGCATCTTTTGAACGGCCAGTTAGTTTCCGTTTTTTGCTTGTTTGGCACTCCCTGAAATTTCCCATGTATGTGCAGATCAAAAGAACTTTTGAATTTTCAGTGGGTTCACTTTCTATTCTAATAGAAAGTTTTGAAGAACACGCTGAGCATATGGCTTCTGCAACAGCATAATATTTTCCACTTTTGTATATCTTAGCCCTTTTAAAAGATAGACAGCAAACTAATTTTGTATGGGCATAAAAATGCTCACTTATTATCGATGTCCACCTGTTTGGAGTAAACACTTTATAGTTTCTTGATAACCTATTTGCATCTGAACATTTATATAGTACATCCGAAGGCCGAATATCATTCCATTCTTCCGGAGTCAAAGTAATAGTGAATATCAAGTTTGCTCCAGAGCCATCGCAAGAAGACACAGAATCACTTTCATCAAGAGAAACGCAAGGCATTATTTCATCTGATTCATTTCTCGATAGAGAAACATTTTCCTTGCCCTCAATTTCTGCGCCTTCCTTTGCGATATTAGACCCAGTATTATTTTCTGAGATGCCTAGATGATTTAAAATATTGTGCTTGTTGGTTTTAACCATAATATAAAGAGATTTAGGCGTATACTTATAACCTAAAGTACTACTGATTTTTATCCAGATATCGCTGGATGGTGGCGAAACGCTACCATCTTCAGTAATGATATCACCTTTGGAGTTGCAAATTGCTTCCACAATCATTTCTGGAGGTAGGTTTTGTTTTTTGGGCATTTTTGCTTATAAAAAAAGCTCTTTCAAAACTAAATTAACTTTAAATGCGACTTTTACAAAGGCTTTATTCTAATATCTTGTTTCTATTTATAAATTCTTAACCGGTCGTTTGGAACCACAAACAAAACTGACTGAAAAGCATTTCGAGTATGTCCTCAAAATGGAAAACTGGGAATCTCCTGAAATAAAAAGAAATAACACCTACTCCTAAACGGGTGTCTTCGAAAGCGCCGGAGAAATTTGCCTTTTTCTACTTCCGACAGCGGGCGGCCCGTAACGTTAGAGATAGTGTACTTGCCTGTTTACTGCCAGTTGAGTCAACTGCCTCCACAATCTACAATAAGTCTTAACGTTTAAAAGTTGGCGAATGCGATACATGTTCAAGCCCAGCGAACGGCTCATTTAGTAAAAATTCATTCCCCCCTTTTTCAAGCTGCTGACGTGTACTATTTTTATAGCATTGGAGGCATTAGACTCGAATGTAACTATTGCTACCCCATAAATCCCGCTAGCATAAACAAACAACAGTTCATGAAATCAAACCGCGTTAGATATCGCGACCCACCCCACTCCACTTTTCCAGACGATTTATTAGACATAAAAGTTCTGATCGGAGCCGACGTTTACTAGGATGTTGTGATTAACAATAAACAACTTTCCCATAAACAACTGGATAAACCCATTCGACACTACTTTTGATTGAGTCATTATTTTAGTTGAGAAAAAAGTATCAAGTAGTGCCTCTCAAAATACAGCAATTTTAAATAAAATTCTTCCCCCAATTTGATTTGCTTGTAACTTTTTAAATAATGTGGTACAAACTAAAATTTTGTTGGTACAAATGGGTACAAACGAGGTATAAACGATTGGCACCAGTTTCGTTTGAAAATTCGATGGTGGAGGTCTATCGTTTCACCAGGCCCCCAACTTTGATTTTCTTATAACTTTTTAAATAATGAGGTACAAACGAAAATTTTGTTGGTACAAACGCGTACAAACGAGGAATAGATGATTGGCATCAGTTTCATTTCAAAATTCCAGGTTGGAGGGCTATCGTTTCACCAGCCCCTCCACATTGATTTGCTTATAACTTTTTAAATAATGAGGTACAAATGAAAATTTTGTTGGTACAAGCAGGTACAAACGAGGTATAAACGATTGGCATCAGTTTCGTTTCAAAATTCGATGGTGGGGGGGCTATCGTTTCACCAGCCCCCCACTTTGATTTTCTTATTACTTTTTAAATAATGAGGTACAAACGAAACTTTTGTTGGTACAAACGGGTACAAACGAGGTATAAACGATTGGCATCAGTTTCGTTTCAAAATTCGATGGTGGGGGGGGCTATCGTTTCACCAGCCCCCCCACTTTGATTTTCTTGTAACTTTTTAAATAATGAGGTACAAACGAAAATTTTGTTGGTACAAACGGGTACAAACGAGGTATAAACGATTGGTACAACTCGATTTTAAAAAGTGTTTGGTGGGGGGGCTGGTGAAATGGACGTCTTCAACATGTTTTTCTACTGTTGATAAATGTGGAAATTGGCTGAATTCCCCTCTTCCAAAAATTTTGTTGTACAGTAGAAGTTTTGCCATAAAAACGGAAATCACAGTTTTGTTTTTATTAAATTCAGCTCATCACCTTGGAGTTTTTGATTTGCGGCATTGAATTTAATAAACAAGTCTGTCAAATAGGCTTTGTCATTTTTAGAATCGATTAAGTTGACTCGAAAATTATCATATTGTTTTCTAAGAACTTTAGCACTGAGTCAAAGAGTATAAAAACTATCCAAACAGGCACCTTTTGACAGCCAACGAACTTCTGTATGAAGCAGCAAGCGATTGAATTCAACATAGTTTTTAATGCAAAGTTGTCCAAACAATATGTCATTCAATGCATTGCATCTGATTTTGTTGACTTCTTGAACAACATGCTGCAATGACTTATGCAGACATTCATTCAGATTTTTGTTAACTAAATGTTGCCGATGAATGACGCAGTGCATGCAAGAAAACCCCTGTAGCGTCCTATCATCGCTGGAGCACCATCAGTAGTAATAGATAAGACGTCTCTGAGAGGGATTTCTTTTTCTTTGAAAAAATCTTTTAATGCATGAAATATTGATTCCCCCTTTGTATCAGTTTGCAAATTTTTTGCAAATAATAATTCTTAGCATATTTTTTCTTCTTGTATGAATCGCACATATGCTAAAATTAAGGCCTCATTTCCTGGCAAAGTTGACTCATCAACCTGAATAGAGAACTGGGATGTTTTTAAATATTCACATGAGTCTTCAACATCTTGAGCCATTTCATCAATTCTTTGGACATTATTATTGCTCAATCGAATTTTCTTTGTAATTTCAGAAGCTGGCTTGTGTAGCATAGTGCGTATTACTTCAGTTATAGCCAGTAGAATTAGTTCTTCCCCAATAGTATGCGGTTTTCCCGATTTAGCAGTCATTAGAGAAATATTACATGAAGTACGTAACCCATCGTCACAACCTATGGATTCTACTGAGAAGACTTTTGCTAATGTCGGCTTTCTCAAAAAATTTTAATTCATTGCTTTAAAATAAGATAATGTTTCATCTTCCTTATCAGCATGTACTTTTTAAAATGTTCTATTAATCTTGATGCCTTCACCGCTAAAATTTAAAACTATATTTTCAAGCAATGAATTAATTTTAAAAAAGAATTAATAGTCTTAATTTAATTTTCCTTTCTTTAAATAATTATTCCTTATTAACGCACAACTTATTTTACAATTAACACAGATTATTTGATAAATATAAATAGAATGGCGTAACTATAAATTTTCGGCAGTTGCACGAAATGTCAGTATTCTCCACTTCTAACTCTACACTTAAATAAAGAAAAAAATTACAAAAGGAAGAATAAAAAAATAAAAAAATCCACAAAACTTAATTGGAGACTAGTTAATATGTGAGCCATACAGAAAATAATCAGAGAAAAAGAACTTTAAGTTCTCGTTTGTCTCTCCTTTGATTTTGGAAAAGGATTATGGTAAAGGAGTTGTACATCAGCAATATATAATTCGGAACTCATATATATATCCTGTTTGGATCAATTTTATAAACTCTTTGACTCAGTGCTAGAGTTCTTAGAAAACAATATGATAATTTACGAGTCAACTTAATCGATTCTATACATATACATATAAATAAATAAATAAATAAATATATATATATATATATATATATATATATATATATATACACACACACCAATAAGTATTTGGACACCTGTGATAGAAAAGAAAATCAAAATTTATTCTTATTCGATACTTGGTACATCATCCATGAGAAGCAATTACAGCCTCAACTCTCCGAGCATGCTTTCCACAAGTTGTTGTAAGACGGTTACTGGTATTTTCTTCCACTCAGCTTGGAGAATCACATGCAAGTTCCTTCACCGATTTTGGACGGTTGTTGCACCCCTCAATTCGTCGATTCAACTCGTCCTAGAGATTCTCGATAGGGTTCAGGTCTGAGCTCTGGGCAGGCCAGTCCATTCGGTTAACCCCATTTTCACCATATCAATCCATGGTGGACCTTGCATCATGGCAGCTGCCGTTGTCATACTGGAAGTAATATGGGTCCAACCCGTAAAACTGCCACAACGTAGGAAGCACACTGTCATCCAAAATAGAGCAGTAGTCTTCGGCGTTGAGCTTACCATGAATTGGGACCAAGGGTCCCAGTCCATACCAGAAGAAACACCACCAGACCATAATTCCGCCTTCGCCGAACTTTACTATAGGCACAATGCATTCTGGTAGGAGGCGATCTCCAGGCAGACGCCAGACCCAGACTCTGGCATCCAAACAATAGAGGGTGAACCTTGATTAGTCACTCCAGAGAACCCGTTTCCACTGATATAAGGTCCCCTTACGACGTGCTTTGCACCACATTAACCGAGCAGCGCGGCTGGAATTTGCGATCAAAGGCTTATGGGCGGCAGCACGACCATGAAAACCAAGCAGGTCTGCTTTCTTACGGATGGTATTCATCGAAACAACACTCCCGCATGCATGTTGGTACTCCCGGAGTAAGTGAGCCATCGGTTGGGTGCGGTTCTTCCGAATTTCTCTTCGACATCATCCGTCAGTCTCTTTCTCCCAGTTTCGTGGGTCTGCCGACTCGGGGCACATCCTGACAATCAAAGCACACCTGCCACTGCTGAATCAAATAGGTCACTGTCGATTTGGGATAATTCAGCTCGCTAGATATGCCCCTTAACTAACTAACTAAAGGCGTAACAGTCCATAGATATGTCCCTTAAGGATCGCTCATTTCTGTGATACCCGACGATTACAACTTTTTCGAAATCGGATAACTCTGCACTCCATAGTACCTTGCATGTGACTAATGCCAATGTTGTTTCCTACACGATATTTAACGGCAGAGGACGTGACGTATATCAGGACCGCAGATATCGTCATTTGTACGGTTGTCCAAATACTTATTGATATATATATACTATATCCGGACCATATGGCTTATGAGTACCGCTAATGCAAAAATAATAATAATATATATATATATATATATATATATATATATATATATATATATATATATATATATATATATATACAGTGGACGCTCGTTAATTCGAACTCAAAGGTTCTCAGAAAAAAGTTCGAATTATCCGATGTTAAGAGAAAATATATAACTTTAAATGTGTATCACTGAAGAAGAAAATCTCCTAGTATGTATAACCCCAGAAAATATATTATACTATGTTATCTAAAGTTAAACATATTAAAAAGCAATACAGACTTACCTTAATCATAAAATGAAGCAGAAGATATGCAGTATAAAGTAAACTTTTGTTAAAAATATGAATTACACTTTGGGGAAAAACTGTAAAATGGATGTTTGGTTCTGTTTATGATGCCTACATTGTTCAGCCAGGTTCTCAATTTGAAGTAAAAATTTCAATTCATTTTCAGAGGAAGGTTCCATCTGAATAACTGCTTTCAGAGTTTTAATAGAGTCCATTATGGCTTTGTCCATTATGGCCGCATTAAAAATATCTTTCGACAGGTAAGTAGAGAAAAGCCCTGGCAGTTTCGTACCGATATTAGTGCATACGTCTTCGTTTACATCAGAGCTTTGGCCACATACAGTTTGATAAGAAATATTTTGCCTTGACTTAAATCGAGAAAGCCATCCATTACTACATTTAAAATCTTCAATACCCATTCGACTTGCCAATTCATCAGCCTTCGTCAGCACTAGGGGTCCATTTATTGGAAAATTTCGAGATCTAATATCCTGGAACCATAGCAGTAGAGCTTTTTCTAGAACTTCTTGGGACGCCTTTACCATGCGTTTCCTTCCTCTAGCAAATTTTGATTTTTCCCATGAATCTAAAATTGACTCCTTGTTTTTCAAATTAGTTGACAAGGCATTTTTTTTAATTCCATAGTCAGCTGCTAACTTTGTTTTACATTCGCTATTCTCTACTTTCTTTAAAATTTCTACCTTTGTCTCCAAAGTTAGGGTTTTGTATTTTCCACGTGTAGACATCCTGAATTTTTACACGTTCACACCACACAATGAGGAAGAAAAACTAGACCACATTAACTTGTCTGCACTGCAGTTATAACTGACGCAGCTTCCTAGAATCTTTAGTAAAGACTAGTTTTTCTGAAATTCTAAGAAAATCGATCGAAATAAAGGAAAATTGCTTTTTCCGTTTAGCACTAATAAGAAGGACAATAGCTACTAACGTTTAGCGGACATGCAATAGTCTAGGAATGCAGGCATGTGCCTCTTTACACAGAAAAGAAATTTTGACACACAAAATAATAAATACAGTGTGCATTTTCTCCATTAAACGAGGAAAAATATTTTTTTTTGTCAAATTTTTAGTTCGAATTAACCGAAGTGATAAAAATTTAGTTCGAATTAATGAGATATTTTTAACATTAACTCCAATACAAGTTTTTTGGGGCCTTTGGATTAGTTCGAATTAACCGAAAGTTCGAATTAACGAGCGTCCACTGTATATATATATATATATATATATATATATATATATATATATATATATATATATATATATATATATATACATATATATATATATATATATATATATGTAGGATTTGATTATCGCTCTTAACCACGCCCCTCAGCAGGAGTTCCCGTACTCCGAGAGGTTACTCCAGAGTGTAAGATGTTTGAGGCGAAGAGTGGCAACAGGTGGAACGACAACATATAAGTAAGATGATGGTGGGTGTGTAGGGAGGCAGAGAGACGAAGTTTGACGTGAAGACGCCATTGACGTTTGGTTGTGCTTTTACTTACTTACGACGTATTGATCTTTCAATAGATCTGTTTTAGAAGGAAGGTGTTTTTATTCATCACGATCGACAGAGCCCACAAGTGGTGTCAGAAGTGGGATTGTGGCATAGAGCTTACTGTGTTTTGGATTACGACGCTAGGAATAATTTGAAAAAAAAGTGGTGAGTAAATCTTGTTCTTGTCCTGTTTGCTTGATTTTGCATGTGAAAATGAAGCTTGGTGATATTGAGGATATACGCAATGCACTCAAGAATTCGAAAACAAATAAAACTAAACTGTTGCATAAATTTATATTCGACGTTGAGGGAGACAGGAAAAATAGAGAGCGACTTAGAAATTTTTCCGGTTTTGAATTCAAGTTGAATGATTCTGAATTTAAATCTAAATTAAAGAAAGTTAACGATACATTTTCTTTGAACGAACTTATCATAATTTGTGATATTTTGAATATTCCATCTCAAGGTGCTCAAACTGAAATCAGCGAATGTATTTTAAATCTGTTGTGTGATGTTACTTATTTGGCTGAAAGCATTCAAAATTCAGAAGAATCCGAATCGGAAAGTGAAATTGAAGAAATACAAGGTGATTATTCAGCGCTGTGTGAAAATACTCATGCCAGTAAATCTGTTCATTCTGATAGCGTTTTTAACTCGGATGAATCAGCAAAATTAAAATTTTATGATGTTGATAGTCGAAACAATATGAGATTATCAATCAATTTTAGTGATATCGAAAGTGTTGTACCTAAATTTAATGCTGAATCTCATGAAAATATTGTTAATTGGGTAGAAAATTTTGAAAGTGTTGCTGGGTTATTTAACTTATCTGACATTCATAAGTTTATTTTTGCCAAAAGATCTCTTGGTGGTAACGCGCTTCTGTTTGTCCAGAGTGAACTGGTTAACTCATGGAATAAGTTAAAAGATTTGTTAATTAACGAGTTCGGCACTGCCTGCAGTTCTGCACAACTCCATGAAACATTGGCTAAAAGAAATATGAAAGATAATGAAACGGTCCAGCAATATTTTTTAATTATGAAATCTATTTGTAGTCGCGGTAGTGTTGATGACAAATCCCTAATGCATTACGTAATTAATGGCATTCCTGATACCGTTCAAAATAAAACAATATTATATGGTTGTCACACAATTAACGAATTCAAAGAAAAACTTAAAATTTATGAAACTATAAAGAATGATATTGCAAGAGTTAAGTGTAATTTTGATAATACAAAAAGTAAATACAGTTTGGATAAAGTAAAACCGAGATCAGAAAATTTTGTTGATCGGAAACGCCCTATTATAAGTTATGGCCGTAATGATAAAGTTTGCTTTAATTGTGGAAACAAGGGGCACTTGTCTAGATTTTGTATTCACAAAACTATGAGGTGTTTCAGGTGCCAGAAATTCGGACACGTTTCAAAAGACTGTAATTTATCAACATTTGTGACTGCGAATAGTCTAAAACCCAAAAATCTGATGCTTAAAATAATGATAATGGGGAATGAAATTGCGGCAATTTTTGATACTGGTAGTGATGTAAATTTAATTACTTTAGATTGTTATAAACATATTGGTAGTCCTGAACTTGTGAAAAATATTTTGACATTAAATGGATTGGGAAATAGTTCAGTATATACTATTGGTTCATTTTCTACAAATGTTAATATTCAAAGTAATGAGTATAAATTGACATTTCATGTAGTCAGAGACCATACTGTTTGCTCTCATCGAGTTTTATTAGGACGAGAAATACTCAAGTTTTCTGAAGTTTTAATGAAAGAAAATGATATACTGGTCGAACCATTAAGTAATAAAAATAATCTTGAAGTATTCCCGGTAAAAATTGAATCTAATGCAGACATTCTTGAAATAGGCGATATGCATTTAAAGGATGATATTCAAAGCTTAATCTCTGATTACAAACCTAAAAACATTAAAAAGTGCAGTACCGAAGCTATGTTCGTACTAACAGATGATATTCCAGTTTATCAAACACCACGACGTTTGGCTTTACCTGAAAATAATGAAGTTAAAAGACAAACAAATGAATGGCTTGCAGAGGGCATTATTCAACCAAGTGCATCAGAATTCGCTAGTGCCATAGTTCCGATTAGAAAAAAAGACGGTAGTATAAGGATTTGTGTAGACTACAGAAAACTAAATAGTAAAGTTGTTAAGGATCGATTTCCTATGCCATGCATCGAGGATCAGATTGATAAACTTTCGGGGGCTAAGTGTTTCTCAACTATTGATTTTAAAAACCTGTTTTTTCATGTGCCTGTTCATAGAGATAGTGTAAAATATACGGCCTTTGTGACTCCAACTGGTCATTATGAATTTCTCAAAATGCCGTTTGGTTTTTGCAACTCACCAGTAATTTTTGTTCGTTTCATAAATCACATTTTCCAAGACTTAATATCCGATAGTATTGTGTTGATATATATTGATGATTTAATTGTTCCATCGCAGACGTGTTACCAAGCTTTAGAACATTTAAAAATAGTAATCAAACGCTGTGAAGAATATGGTTTGAAAATTAATTGGAAAAAATGTAAATTTTTAATGCATGCTATCGAATACTTAGGGTATACGATAAAAGATAATACAGTGATGCCATCACCTAATAAAACCAAAGCAGTGGTTAATTTCCCACAACCACGTAATGTTAAACACATGAGATCTTTTTTAGGACTGACGGGTTATTTTCGCAAGTTCATTAAGGATTATGCGCTTAAAGCAAAACCGCTGAGTGATTTAACAAAAACGAATTGTGACTTTATTTTTGGTCCTGAGCGGTTAACTTCATTTAAATTGTTAAAAACAAAGTTAGCGGAAACTCCTGTTAAGTTATACGACCCATATGCCGAAACAGAATTACACACTATATTTACCACTTCAAAAGAAGTCATTTCTAAACTGGAGCTTCAAAAGAAAATTTTTGGGAATCCCCATCGCATTGTATCGGATAAGGGATCAGCTTTTACTTCTGACGAATTTCAGTCGTATTGCCAAACCGAAAAAGTCCAACATTTTATAATAACCACGGGTTTGCCTAGAGCAAACGAACAAATTGAGCGTTTGAATAGGACTATCATTCCAGTATTGACCAGATTATCCTTGCATGATCCAACAAAATGGTACCAACACGTCGATAAGTTACAAACTGTTTTGAATTCTACATACCAAAGAAGTATTGGTACAACGCCCTTTGAACTGTTATTTGGAGTGGAAATGCGCAATCCTGAGTTGCTTAAATTAAGACAGTTACTTGAAGAATTTTTAGCTCAATTTCAAGAAAATCGTAATGACTTAAGAGAATCTGCAAAACAGCAAATTTTGAGGGTTCAGGAAGAAAACAAGAAATCCTATAGCAAGCACCGACGTAAGCCTGCTCGGTATGAAGTGGATGATTACCTTGCCATTAAAAGAACTCAAGCCTGTCCTGGTCGTAAATTAAGAGGTCAATTTTTAGGTCCCTATAGAGTGACAAAGGTGAAACCCAATGACACCTACGATGTGCATCGTGTTGGACAACATGAAGGTCCCATAACGACTAGTTCATGTGCTGAATTTTTAAAACCATGGGCATCTCCTACCCAACCTACTTGATTTCATTTATGTGCACTAACTGTTATTTTTTTTGTTTCTTTGTATGTGATGTCGTCGTCCATTGCCCTGTGACTGTTGCTGCATCTACTTTTGGCCGGCTTGTGGTCAAGCCGCTGCCAGGATAGCCGAGTTGTAGGATTTGATTATCGCTCTTAACCACGCCCCTCAGCAGGAGTTCCCGTACTCCGAGAGGTTACTCCAGAGTGTAAGATGTTTGAGGCGAAGAGTGGCAACAGGTGGAACGACAACATATAAGTAAGATGATGGTGGGTGTGTAGGGAGGCGGAGAGACGAAGTTTGACGTGAAGACGCCATTGACGTTTGGTTGTGCTTTTACTTACTTACGACGTATTGATCTTTCAATAGATCTGTTTTAGAAGGAAGGTGTTTTTATTCATCACGATCGACAGAGCCCATATATATATATATATATATATATATATATATATATATATATATATATATATATATATATATATATATATATATATTATTATTTTTGCATTAGCGGTACTCAAAAGCCATATGGTCCGGATATAGTTAAGGCGGTCCAGTTTAAACTTTAAAGAAGATTTGTTAGGCGGAATCATCAGTGACCGCAAGTGATAAAATCCCGTGGAAATGGGAGGCCTCCTCGTGCAAAAAATAGATTCAGGGGTACTGCCCAAGATGCTCAGGGCTGTAAATACGACCAAATATAGAAACTAAGTCACTAGATACTTAAGAAGTCTCACAATACATGATTGTTTCCCACCTAGGTCTTCCCGTACACTCTGTGTCAAGTGTCCTCGGAATGTTTTAGAATTGTCTTGTCTTCTTTCTTTATGCTTTCACCGCCCCCTTATTTTCGTTCACCGCCCCCCAAATGTCTCCAGAGGTGATACCGCCCCCTTGGATCGTTCCAGCGCCCCCCGGGGGGCTGTATCGCCCACTTTGGGAACCCATGTTTTAGAACATCCAATGTTTAAAACTGGTTTAGTAACCTCTAACATTAATGTTACTTCGTTTAGTCGTTGGGGGGAGGGATTAATTTTACTCTCTGATTGGGCTGACACGAATGACAAAAATATCACAGAATTTTTATGATGCATATTATTACTTTTACCAGAAAATTGAGGATGAACTTATTTCTATTAAAACAATTGATAGGACCAGAGCCATAAAAAAATCCGTGATGTTTTCTAATTTAAATTGGTTGAGTGTGAAAAATTATTGTAACATTTAATTACAAGTTGGAGAATAATTTAAGTACAGGAGGCTAAAATAATTTGTTAAAAAAAACCAGAAGTTGTTACATTTAACATGTGTTTAAAACCCTCGTGTTCAATAATTGAAATCAGCTGAGAATCTCTACAAATCATGTAAAGAATAGTTTGAGAATATTTGCTGTGCATATCTCCACCAAGTTTTTTTTTATTATGGGGCTTTTTCCTTAAAAAAAAACATCGAGACAACGTAAAACATCGAGCACAAAACATCAATGTTAAAAAAACATCGGCTTCAATAAATCGATGTTTAGAACATCGATGTTTTTTTCAAAACATCGATATTTTGAAAACATCGACATCGATGTCGCATCCCTACTCCGAGTTATTGTTTCGCAATGTTTTCTTGTAGAGAACGATACGTATTCCGGACATTCAACTATCATATAGAATATAAAAGAATATCCAATTTTAAGCAGAAACTGTAAGTGATACCTATATTCTAGAAATTTGTTTACGATAAACTTAGAAATAGTAAGATTTAAAAAATATACTGAGCAAACAATAGGTTCATGAATCTAGTGTACGATAAAACATATATATCGTTTGCTTTTATTTTAAATAATTCAAATACACTTCAGTTATGAAAGGTACGAAGCCTATTACATCATTCCTCGCAAGGATATTTTTCAGTTGATGCAATAAAATAATATTTACTGCCTTAATTTGCGAAGTATACATCTTCGAAACTTGCTAAACTTGGAGAACACGTATATTCTTGTTTTATGAGCGAGATATAAAAACTAATGAGAAGAAAAATTTCGTTTTCACATTTACTAATTCTCATATTATGACTTTGGCAGCTTTAACAATTTAAAAATCTAGTGCGCTTTATTTTCTTCCAAGATGTTTAATGAAAGAAGAAAGATTTAATTTTAAATTTCGTTAGAATGAAACATTTTGAATGTCGTAAATTTAAAATACAGAAAGTTCACTTTTCATATATTACATATTAATTTAAGAACTGTTCGATATATTACATTTTCTCGTAAAATTTTTCTCTTAAAGTTTAGTTCAAGTTTTAAATTCAGTTTTTAAAACTCTTATGTTACAAACGTAAATATTTTATTGCTACGGATATTTTCTTTGTTTCTTAGAAAATTATCAATATTTTTCAAATTAAAATTTTCTAGACATGGATTTTTTTAAATTGAAAATATGCCCTGAATCTATAAAAGATAATTTTAATTAAGTACATTTGCTTTATAAATGTAAAATTTAAATGTATTAAAAATGTATGCAACATAACTAATTACGCACTTATGCAAAGAATACTTTTGCAAAAATGTAATAATGCTCTGAAAAGTAATAGAATATTTTTCCCATCAAAACACATATTCTATATAATAAAGTTTCTTTACTAAGTATGAGTAAATTTTTGTTCATACTTATGAAACAATATAAATAATGTAAATTACGATTCTCCCAGAAATCTTGCTTCGGGTATTCTCCATTTAAATAGTGCTACGCGTAATTGTTAAAACATAAAAAAAGTAGAAAATATGTTGCTTCCTAGGTTAGCTACGCAACTGAACTAATTCACTTACTTTCAAACACTATCCGATGGTGTGGTACATGCAACAAACCTCCTCAAAAACCTTATAACAATTATTTCAAGTTTCAGAGAGAAGAGTTGTTTTAATTGTTGATTATTAGCTTAATATGATGCAACAATTGACTGTTTATTGCCTGGAAATATATTCTGGGTGTTTTAAGAAGAACAGTCAAAGACTCAAGTCTCCGTATCATAAAACGTACTGGTTCTAGAAATATGCGGTGGAATACGGCTTCGAACTGTAATTATCCCACGTCAAAAAATACGTCTAATTGTTTTCCCTCTCCTTGAGCGTCCAGGGAATGAATTATCCGTTAAATCGAAAAATGCTGGGGCTAAAATAAAGTCACCCCCTTGAATTCCTCCACTTTCCGAAGATTTTCTTATTTAAATTTCCAATATATATATATATATATATATATGTGTGTGTGTGTGTGTGTGTGTGTGTGATAATATTACTAACTACCTATAATCGCCCATTCTATACTTGATCTCTGTCCTGGTAACCCGTCCTTCTTGTCTTGGCGTAAACACTTCGCCTTCCCACATACTAACTTCCTCCGCCAATACTGACAACCTCTCTGGCCTACTTCTATTTTGGCGTTCTTTGCGAGAGACGCTGGACAGGCTCGAAGCAAGTAAGATGTGTGGCTTTACTGTTTAATAAATTAGTTTGTTCCTGAAGCTGATTTTATTATTTTCCGGCCACGATGTAGGCTATTTTCATGAGATGCCCATCCGGACATTTCAGAGAGCTCGACAGGATGTTGACCTTTTAAGAAATACAACGAAAATTACGACTGCATTTTTGAAAGTGAGGACGTCTTTGCTCTACAGGACTTTTGGTTTCGAATCCCGCATGCGTTCCTGAATTAACCAGCTTTAAATGGCCAAAGCTAAAATATTCCTCATCCAACACCATGAAATTGCTACAGAAGTCGACTACATCGAAACAAGTAAAGATGCCATTGTTCCGGTTCGTTCCAGTTTGGTTTTCGAATTCTGTTTCCCGCCTGACCTCACCATTTTTTTCCCGTCTCGGACTACGCCATCTTTGTGTAAAGTACCAGTTCAACTAGGCCTTCAAGAAGTCATTCAACTTTTAATATATGTGAGCGACAGTCATAAAAAAATTCAATTTCAAGGAAATAATTAACGATATCAGGGTGAACACCGAACGCTTCTCTGAAATCAAAGAAGCTCATAAAAACAAATTTTCAAGTTACCTTCAGAGTGCTTTACATTGAAAAAAGTTCTTATTTAGTATTGTATTTTATGCCACAAAAGTTGATGCTTTAAGCAGGTCAGTTATTATATTATTTTTTTTTTGTAATTTCTAATATAAGTGAAGCAAAATGAAAACTGCCAAAATAAATGTCGAACATAATGATAACTACGAAATATTTCAGATGAAAATTAAAAATCGGAAAAATAGAAGTTAAATTTAAGTAATGAAATGATCATATAAGTCACCAATATGTAAACCATTCAGCTATACTTAATCTTTCTATTTTAGCATTCCTGTCCTATCGCCATCCTAGTTAATTTTGAAGAAACCCCGTGAGTGTAAGTGAAACTCACATATTTTTTTAAAAACTTTTTGAAGCTTACTACATTTTATATGAAAAATACTATGTACTAGATAAATATTATTGATTTTTATACTGGGGTTTCCACTCACTGTCCTCCCTGTCTCTTCGCACTTTTCAAATTTTCCCGTTGAACAGTTGCTTTTCCCTCTCATGTTTGAGAAACTTGCCTGCCCCTTTTCATTTTGTGCAGTTTGCTCAACTTGAGTTTCAGGTTGGAAGCACCTTCCCTTTGGTAAACGCTCACGAGGATGTACTCACAACAGGTCGCATACCTCAAATTTATGTTTGTATTGTCTTGCTTTTTTTCATTTCTTCACAATAATTGAATGTTAGTGTCAATTGTTAGAATTTGTTTTTTGTTCGAATTTTTGCAACATCAGGTACCAGACATTTGGTATTGATGTTGAAAGTTAATTTTGACAGCATTTGGTAAATTTATTCTACTAATAGCTGAAAGAATAATTTTAATATTTTTGTGTACATGATCTAGAGAAAAAAAATAAAATATAGATAGTGTTTTGCTCAAAGAAAAGTCAATAACTAATGTCAAACGTAATAATAATAAACAACAAAGGACATTATTTTTCTAAAAAAGTGACTACAATCCAGGAGATCTCCAAAAGAACTAAACATTATTCAACGACTAAGACTGTGAATAATAATTACTTTATGTTTTTACAACTAGTTGAACTGTACCCGTCCAGGACTCTGAATACTTTCAAAGACTGTGAAACATATGTCAGGGACTGAGACATGAACAATTTTTTTTTTTATTGTATTTGTATTTGGAACATCTTTACATCTGTTGTTGTTACTGTTTTCATTTAAGTGTACCATTCCATTTTTATTTTACTCCAGCTATTTGTTTTTAAAATTATGCCCTTTTTCATACAATTATGTCTTTCAATTGTACATTTTAACATAAGAATTTGTGATTTTCGAGCCCGCTTCAACGTAATATTCAAATTAATAATTTTCATGTTCTCACTATCTGGAGTGTCTTGGAGTCGACGGCCACGGCTCAAATTCATTTTAGATGGGGGGGATATTCTATGATAATATTACTAACTACCTATAATCGACCATTCTGTACTTCATATCGTCCTGGTAACCCCTCCTTCTTGTCTTGGCATAAACGCTTCGCATTCCCACATACTAACTTCCTCCGCCAATTCTGGCAAACTCTCTGACCTAATTCTACACTCATGGACAAAAAAATTAGCGCACCAAGAAGGAGTCGTCAAAATGAAACGAAATTTTACATACGTAATGACTACTTTGATATAAGTAAATAATAAGAAAATCAAAGAAAAAGGATAATTTATTTCAGAGAAAAGGGCAAAAGAACGGAGGAGTTAATACTCCGTTCGACCCCCTCTAGCGCGAATGCACGATGCGATACGATCGGGCATTGAGTCATACAAGTTCTGTATGATGTCTTGAGACATTTCGTTCCATATTTGCTGTAACCTTGCCTCTAATTCGTTCAAACTCGTGGGATGCCCAACTCGTCGTCCCAAATGATCCCAGATATGCTCGATTGGAGACAAATCTGGGGATCGGGCAGGCCAAGGAAGGGTAGTAACAGTGCGGAGACAGTCTTGTGACACCCTTGCCGTATGAGGCCGAGCATTGTCTTGTTGAAAAATGGCTCCTGGGAGCCGTTGTATGAGTGGCAACACATGTGGTTGCAGGATTTCATGAACATACCGCTGGGCTGTCATGGTGCCACGGAACAATACTAGGGGTGACCGTGTATTGTAGGCAATGGCATCCCATACCATCACACCAACTGTGGGAACGATGTGTCGCTGTACAGCAAAGGCAGGTTTGAAGCGTTCATCACGGGCTCTCCACACACGAACACGATTGTCATCACTGCCGAGATTGAATCTGAATTCGTCGCTAAAGACGACCTGGTTCCATTCAGCTGCAGTCCAGTTTCCTCGTTCGCGGCAAAACTCCAAACGGAGGCGTCGATGGCAGCACACGTAATGGGCGCCGCGATACCAACTGTCCTTCAGCCAGGCGCCTTCGTATGGTTCGCGAAGACACAGATGCCCCTAGTGAAGGTGCTACCTGTGCCTGGATGGCGGTCGATGAAGCAGTTGGCTGTACGCGTGCATTTCTTACGATGTGGCGGTCTTCTCGACGACTGGTCTGTCGAGGACGTCCTGAGCCCGGTCTTCGTGTACATGACATCTCTCGGGTCCACTGGTCCCAACACCTCCTCACAACACAATCAGAGCGGCCTAATTGACGAGCTACTCGCCTAGCTGACCAACCAGCTTCCATCATCCCGACGATTCTCCCCCTCTCAAACTGCGACAACAGCTTATATTGTCTTGGAACACGGCGTAATGGCATGTCTATCTCAGCTCTTCCTTTGTAAATGATTCAGCACACTCAAACAAGCTTTGGTTACCTGTTTTATACTCCACAGAGTACGATGTTCAACGCCCTCTACCGGCTATACGTAATGCGCAATCACGCTGCATTTCTAATCATTTGCATATCTCCCCGACATGTACCTTCATTGCAAGTTTCGTTACGATCCTACAATTATTTCTTGGTGCGCTAATTTTTTTGTCCATGAGTGTATTCTGGCGCGCTTTGCGAGAGACGCCGGACTGGCTCGAGCGAGTAAGATGTGTTGCTTTACTGTTTAATAAATTAGTTTGTTCCTGAAGCTGATTTTATTTTCCGGCCACGATGTAAGCTATTTAGCTATTTTCATGAGATGTCAATCCGGACATTTCATATATATATATATATATATATATATATATATATATATATATACATACATATATATATATATATATATATATATATATATATATATATATATACATACATATATATATATATATATATATATATACATACATATATATATACATATATATATATATATATATATATATATATATATACATACATATATATATATATATATATATATATATACATACATATATATATATATATATATATATATATATATATATATATATATATATATATATATATATATATATATATATATATATACATACATATATATATATATATATATATATATATATATATATATATATATATATATATATATATATATATATATATATATATATATATGTATGTATGTATGTATGTATATATATATATATATATATATACATATATATATATACCGGGTGGCCATAATTAAACTGACAGTGCTCACAGTGTTCTGTAGCGCGATCTATTTGCGAGAATGACGCCACATTTTGTAGGAAGATTAAACAAGACGGGGGAAGAAGGATTCCGAAAAAAAATAAATTTGTTCCAAAAGTCACCGCTAGGGGAATATTTGGCGCTGTGTAATAGAAAATAGAGTGGTAACAAATGCAAATTAATACGGAAAAAAATTACCTTTTATTATGCACATTTTCTTATTTAGTTCAAGTGCAATATGGCAACACTTTTAAAAAAGCGTAAAATCTACATAAACACCGATAAAGTCTCGTGATCTGCAATATCACGTACGCTGAGCAGAAGAAGTTCTTTATTCAAATTTCACGTTACATCCATTGGCACAGTGCCAGCTGCTTGGGTTTTAAAAGGCAATGTGTTACTTTTCGAATCAATCGGATTGAAAGTTTATGTGCAATGTCTCCTTCTTTAGTCGAGCGTGCGTTACTGGTCAAATTCTTTTACCTCAACCAGTGCAACGCGTCAGCCGCTCTTCGTGCTTTTAGAACGCACAAAAAAATGCGTAAAGGTAACGTCCTGTGTCAGTTAATGGGCTAAAAGAAACGGTTGCGACGTTTGAGAAAACAGGTTCTCTGAAGGTTCAGTCAGGCAGAGGACGAAAACCACAGGATTGTACCACAGGATACAATCGAAGCAGTCTGCTTCTAAACACAAATTGATAAAATATGTTAACACATTCACATTTTGATCAAAACTCACAATTCTACCAATTTTAAAAATTAAAACTTCAGACCTTACATCTTGATCAATAATACTCAATTCCCTACCTCACAAAACATTACTTATCAAAATAAATTTATATTAAGACAATAAAAATACACTTATAAAATTATATCCAAAATTTTCAATTATACACTTGACAACCCATATGCAATATACTGAAAATAGACACATTATTAATCATTAAACCTTAAAAATTATTTACAAAATGCGAGACTGACAACAGCAACAAAACCAAAATGGACAATTTAACTTTAATATGTTCTAAAATTTTCCAATAACTATACCAAAACTCATAAATTTTCAAAAAATAATGAAATTACAATTTTCAAAATTCTACCAATATTTATTACTAAAACTCTGCTATCTAGGTCCCCCCCCCCCCCCCGAAAACAAAACAGGATTGACTGGAGTGATCATCCCCAGAAAACAATTTCAAAATGTACTTAATTCTTTTACAATATTAAAATTTTCATTTTTTATTACCAATAGTTTCAAATTGTCAGAATTTTTTTTTTTTACTGAATTTTAACTTATCACCACAATTTCCAAAATTTACACAAAATTTTCACATTTTACATATACTAGTTACTTATTTCAATTTTCATCAATACCATTTCAATTTTAAATTTCAAAATTTAATTTAAAAATAATTCAATCTTCATTTTGTAATTGCAAATTTAATTATTTAATTTAATTATCATCTTTATGATTTTAACATTTTTATCAACATAACTTTTCCCACAACATATCTTTTTTACAACATATCATCATCTGCATATTATCAATTTGCATGAAAATTTCTTACCTAAATTTAGTTAATCCTCCCCCCCCCCCAAAAAAAAAAACCCTTTATATCACCTATTAAATTTTCCAGCAGTTATTTTTCGTCTTTTTTTTTCTTTTTTTTTTGCAGTCCCGGAGAGCCATGGAACACTGTTTTCATTCACATCCTGGAATCTTCCGAAAAGTTCCTTGATAGTTTCCGTAATACAAAATACTTTCGTTGAACAGCTCAAATAATACCAAAATTCACTATTTTTTAACGGCACACTTTTAACGGCACACTGGAGCTAGTGTTAGAGCGGGGCCAGTCAGTATATGGGTAACGTCTATGTCCTCTGGTCTTTCCGAAGATGACCGGCACAACCGTTAGACAGCAACCTGAGTTTTAGACTTCAGGTCATTCCCAATCTGAAGAAAATGATGCGATCTGCAGGAAATGACCAATTAAGTGACGATTTCCTGTTTTAGGCTGACATCACTTATAACCTGAAAGAAAAAAAGGGATATCGTTTTTCTTGGAGCCCCACTTAGGTTTACACTTAGGCCCACTTAGGCCCTAATTGACAATTAAGTTTCATTATGCTAGAATCCACATCACATCCTCGAATTTAAGCCGCCGACGATCCGCGAAATTCATCACTAGCAGAGTGCGGCGTGATACCCTCTCCCACCCTCACTGACGTTCATAGAGGGACTTTCCAGTCTACAGATTTAACGTGCCCATATCCGGCGCGGACACCTGTATATTACGGAACGCGCCGGCAGTCGATCCGAGTACCCTCATCATCGAAAACCAGCATGTTACTCAAGGTCACCTTGAGCCCACCAAAGAGTAGAATAGCAAAATGTAATAATAAAATGTAATGAGTTATAATAACAGAACATTTACATTTAAAACAAAATATTGTAAACATTCCATTTTTAATGTAATCACCGAGCCCGCTTTTTCGATATCTGGACATCTATATTGGGTTTAATAGAGGTTGTAGCGATGCGAAGATAATTTTCAAGATACTCGTCTGAAATTTTTCTTGCATTTTTACTTTTTGTATGCATCATACTGCGAATAAAAAGGTGCTCGCAAATATATGTACACCACAAAAGAGACGTTATAAACAGGGTATGTTCGTGAAATGTCGGATATTTTTCTTTAGGCAGTGCAGCTAATAATTCTAAAGGTTCCGCCGACCCCAGCGATAAGCTTAAACGGCAAATTTAATTCGAGCCAAGTCGTCCCCCCAGAAATCCGGCAGGCAGGGACCCGTTGGCTCGGGGGCGAAAGACTTACTCGGATACCACCAAGCCGATTTATTTTCTTTACAATTCGCAACCCTAATCTATCTGTTTAACCAATTTATAATGGCAACCCCGCTTAAGTTTCACACCAGTTCCCTATTGCTTTCTTTGCTTTTTCCCTTTACTTATTTATACATAGATTTCTTATCCATACCCTGAAAACTAATTGCGCTTTACAGTTATAATTTACATTATAAAATTGCCATTTTACATTCAAAATGCAGCTTCAATTGCAATTACTTGCGAACATATTACAATTTACAATTACAACTTACATTATATACTTGCAATTTTACATTTAAGGTGCAATTTCAAATACTCTTACTCTTACTATTAAATTTACCATTGCATTGATAACATATTACGATTTACAATTTACATTTACATTATATACTAACAATTTTGCATTTTTGATGAAATTTCAATTATAATTTCAATTACAATAACATTTACCACTACATTATGGACACATTACAATTTTGAATTACGATCTACATTGTGTACTCGCAATTTACATTCAAGGTCAAATTTCAATACAATTACATCACCCTTACAATTTTACATTTAAAATGCAATTTCAAACATAATTACACTTACTGTTGCATTAAACAATTACTTTACATACATAATACAATTGTATTACTAACCATTTACAAACAGGCTTACTGGTAAACATTTTTTATAATAATTATTTCTTCTAAAAGTAATTACAATCATTGTTTTTTTATTAATTTCAAGCATTAATTTGCTCATATGCCTCCAATGCACTTACCATTACATTTAACAATTACACTACACACATATTACAATTTACAATTATATTTTATATTATATGGTTACAATTTTACATTTCAGCAGCAATTTCAATTACTATTACACTGACAAATAAATTAACCATGACGCTATAAACATATTGCAATTTACAATTACGATTTACATTATGTACTTACAATTTAACATTTAAAGTGCAGTTTCAATAAAATAACATTTAATCTTACAATTTTACATTTAAGTGGGTGTTTCAAATACAGGTTCAGCTTATAAAAGTCCAATAAAGGTACTCGAATAAATTTTTCTTAAAGTTGCATATCTGCTTGCAACTCTATATATTCCATCTTTAAGTTTTCAGGCAACGTGTTCACGTCGACAGAGAATAGCAAATATATCTAAATGCAGTTGATGTTTTTTTTAAATCTTGAACTCTATTCTCAAAGTCCTATGACAAACCAGCAATTAATATTACAAATTTTTCATTGTTTACGTTGCTTTGTTCAGATAGTGTTTCAAAGTGAATGGAGCTATTATTCTTAATCTGTGATTGCTACAATATTAGTTTCATTTCAAATGTCGTTCCTGTTTGAATCATATAATTTATTAGTTTTGTTTTCACCTTCGAGAAACTTGATCAGTTCATTTAAACGAGCAGTGATATCTATTATAAATGCTAAATTAGCCAACCAGTCATCATTTCCAAAGGAAGGTTCAGGTTTTCTTTTTAAGTCCATAAAACACTTTATTTCATTTCTCAAACTATAGAAACATTTGAACATTTTGTCGAGACTAACCACTTTACTGCAGTAAAGTACATAATGCCTCCACAGCAGGCTTCTATAGTATTCAGAAAAATCTGAAATTGGCGGTGACTTAATTCTTTTGATCTTAGAAAATTTATTGTTTTAATGACAACGTTCACAATATTATACATTTTTAAAGACTTCACACATAAGTTTTCTTGATGTATGGTGCAGTGATACCCATGAAACGCAAATTAGCAACATATTTTTACAGTCCTTCTTGTTAGCACCGCCAGTGGCTACATCAAATAAGATGTCGATGGTTAAAAAAAAATAAATCTTTCTGATGTTGCTTTTACTACTTCATAAAATCAACAGACTTAGTCTCACCCTTCAATGGAATTAAGAATGCCAGTTTCTCGATCATATTAATTCTGTTGTCAGTTCCTCCAATACGTACATCAAGTTGAACCGTATCTGTGCCATCAGTGTTTTTTCTCCCGAGCTATGGAGTAAAACTTCAAGCAGCAAGCACACTGAGATTCAAAACAGATTTCAATGGTTTTCGTTATATCATCAATTCGCCTAGCGATTATTTGGTGTGATAAACTTATTTTACAAAAATCAGATTTTTTTCAGGACAAATTATGTCTGCTACGCTTTCAAAACATGCTTTAAAAAATCCATCATTAAATGACTTTGATATTTTCAGAATTAAATTTGCTACCCCATAACTTACCTTGCCAAAAGAATCATGTTGAGGAGTCATTTTTCGGAATAGTTGTTGTTGAGACCCAAGATTTTTTTCAGATCCAATATTTTTTTGTTTAAGCACCTTGCAAGTCATTAAATTTTGAATGCAGTTGAGCATAATGCCTTCTCAAATTATAATCTTTAAAAGCAGATACTATATCCTCTGCATATCAAGAACATAGCACTTTATTATCAGCTTCAAAATGAAATGGCCGTCGGTTCATTTTTCTCGAAACTCCCCTATTTCCTTTTCCTTTTACCACTCTCATTATGAGATGCTGAAAAAGCCATGCTCAAAAATAAATGAGAAATGTTAAATATTTGATTCCAAGTTAATTTTTATTTACTTATTACACTGAAGAGCCAAAAAACTGGTAAACCTGCCTAATATCATGTAGATCCCCCACGAGCACGCAGAAGTGCCGAAACTGGACGTGGCATGGACTCAACTAATGTCTGAACGTATCCTGGAGGCAATTCACACCATGAAACCTGCAGGGCTGGCCACATATCCATAGGAGTGCGAGTGCGAGGGGGTGGAGATCTCTTCTGAACAGCACGTTTCAAGGCATCCTGGATATGTTCAATAATGTTCATGTCTTGCGATTTGGTGACCAATAAAAGTGTCTAAAGTCAGTGATCCTGGAACCACTCGGTAGCAACTCTCGACGTGTGGGGTGTCGCATTGTCCTGCTGGAATTGTCCAAGTCCGTCGGAATGCACAATGGACATGAATGAGTGTAGATGATAGTACAGGATGCCTATGTACTCGTCACCTGTCAGAGTCGTCTCTAGACGTATCAGGGTCCCCATATCACGCCAACTGCACACGCCCCATACCATCAACGAGGCTCTAGCAGCTTGAACAGTCCTCGGTTGACAAGTAGGGTCCATAGATTCATGACGATGTCTGCCTATCCGCACACGTCCATTCGCCCGATACAATTGGAAACGTAACTCGTCAGAACAGGCAACGTGTTTCCAGTCATCAACAGTCCAATGGAGTTGTTGGCGGGCCCAGGCAATGCGTAAAGCTTTGTGCCGTGAATTCAACAACGGTAAACGAATGGGCCTGCGGCTCCGAAAGCCCATATCAATGACGGTCTTTTGAACAGTTCTCATGCTGACACTTGTTGATGCCCCAGCACTGAAATCCGCAACAATTTGAGGAAGTGTTGCACGTCTATCTCGATTAATGATTCTCGTCAGTCATCGGCGGTAACGTTCATTTCCGGCTGTACATCTCCGTTATTTGCACACACACGGCTGTACCAGTTTTTTCTCTTCAGTGTATAATACCAATCAATAAATACAGTAGTTTTATACATCTTTATTAAAAAAATCTAAAAATATTTTTTCACCAATATATAATGCTAAACGGCCAGTGGAAAAGTGGTCCGTCAAAGCATGTGTGTTGACCAGGCCTGTGCTTGAAAGAAACGCCCACTAGACAAGCCACTTCTAAACTTAACGAACCCGCAATAACCGCTTTACTATCTATCTATACGCATACTGTGTATTTCTCTCTTTGTAGTATATACACAATATTTTTTGAAAATGAAATATGCAGTTAGTTTCTCTTTCGTATACCTTTGCAAAAGCTTACAGACATGGTTGCAAAAGATCAGCAATCGTATCAAAAGTTTGTAATCAGGAGTTACACACACTTAAAATATTCATTGTAGCAAATATTTTCATATCTCCTTATTTACTCGACAGCACTGTAATTAAAATTCATATCCTAAAATCCTTCTTTAAATAACACAATGGTGACATCGTTAGTATACATCCTACACGCTTAGCAAAACCCTTTATGGAATCCTTCTTAAGTAACATTCAAAGTACAATGAGAATGCGAAGACAGTCATTCTTTCGGCTCCTAAATTAACTTGTAAGATAAGAAAAAAGTCTTTGCTAAACACGTCTCTAAATCAGAGATAATCGTTAAATTTCAAAGAAACATGAGTAACGAATAAAATAAAGTAGCTTAAAATTCTTTAGATAAAAAACTATAAATGTTATGGTCACACACACAAAAAATCCAATACATTTTCTTCTGTATTCCAAATGCTTAATTAAAAGAAGACTTCGCTGATTTAGAAAAATTTAGAGATCCTGAAACCATTATCTTCCAACGTTCAGTGAGAAAATTAATTCTATGCGAGAAAGATGTGTTTGACGATAAGTAACTTTTCGATTCACCAAATGTCAGAAAAGGAATTTTGAGATAACCTGACGAAAATTTTTTTGCCGTCGTTCCAATTTAGGATATCCATTGATTAAGACAGAGAGCTGAATGTTTGGATGATTTTTCAGTGCCGCGAGTTTCAAATAAATTATATTTATCATTAAAGCCTGGAGAAAAGTAATGTTCGGAGGGCATTTATTTACATTAAGGGTTTCAAGCTCACTATTTTTTACATACGTTGCACATTTATAGAAACAAGATGATTCTAAAATTGTATTATCGAAATTACAGTTTTCTTCAGAATACGTTGACGATTTGCAGTTTAGAGTTTTGATGGATAAGTATCAAGTTTTATTTCAATGTTATAGATGTAAATATTGAATAGTATCTTAAATTGTGCACTGTTCGATTTTTAAGGCACAAATCTATGTTGTTGGAGACATTTCCAAAGCCACTGCATGTAATATAGTTGGCATTATAAAATTATAGCAACCAAAATGTCAAGAGAATTCAATTTTATTGTTACTTAAAAAATTATTAATTTTTAATGACATTTTAAAAATATTAATAAATTGTATTTTAAATACATCTTTCTATTCAAATATAATCCTACACCAACATGCCACGCCTCTGCAGACTCTGTATACAATGAAGAAATCGGATGTGTCAGTTTGGTATAGGAAAAACACATTTAATATGGCGTATGATCCCCCCGAGAAGCAATACAACACATACAGCGATGTGTGAGGCTGTCAATTATGCGGTCTATGATTTCGGTAGGAAGTGAGAGCCATTGCTCTTGCAAAGCAGTTGAAAGCGTGGCTAAGGTCCTAGGAAGAGGATTGAGAGCAGTTATACGTCGTCCTAAAGCGTCCCAAACATGCTCGATAGGACAAATTATAATTTATTCATTTATAACTCTATAAAATTACAAGAAGGCCTAAGCTTAGCTGAAAATCTTGAATCATTTTCACCGAATGCAGACCCTTCCGCTGAAAGAAGCCGAAAATTCAAAAGAAAGCTACAAAATTGTCTATCTCCATACCATTAATCTACAATGACCTTGTAAGTACCAGAAAATAAACCGAAATTACATTTTTTAAAGAGGATAGAAGGTGCAAAAAATCTAAATATGAAGAAAAAGGTTCTGAAAGTGAAGGTGATATCGTTCATTCGAAAAAACGTTCTCGTTTGATTGTACTGAGCGGTGATGAAGAACAAATTTATTAAATTAAGGTCGAATTAAATGAAAATAATATTTTTTTGTTTCTTTTCATTTCGTGTTATACATACATTTTTATTTTTAATAAATATTAAGTTGCTTACATGGAATTTTTAAAAAAAGTTTACTTGTAATAAGTTTTCAGAACGTAACCCCCTTTTTTGAACTGTCTCTGGGTCTCATATAACATGGTTTCACACAACATGGCATTTTCAAGGAACCTATCTACCGTGTTATAGGAGGGTTACCTGTATATATATATATATATATATATATATATGTGTGTGTGTGTGTGTGTGTGTTATGTCTGTATGTTTACATGCATACATAAATCTTTTAATTTATTACATTAATACAAGGACATTTAAAAATTACGCAAAAAGTAATGAGCATGTTTATATATGCCCCTCCCTCCACGTCCCAACAGACTGATGACATCAACTTTTGCATATTAGAGCTATGAAATATTGCCAGCACCTTTACAGGAAAACAAGAAAAGAAAATAATTATTTCACTAGGAATGTTATTTTTCTAAACTTAACTAAATGGATTTTTTTATCTGATAATCTTAGTGAAATCTGGTGCATTATCTTTAATTAAAGTATCGGAATTTTCTCACATCCGCACTAGCTTCAGTGAGAATTCTGCCTTTGTATTTTCACATGAAGCAGTCAAAAATGTTCAAGCAAGATATCCTACCAGTGTAGCAGAAAAAAATATATAAAGCTCTGGAATAGTACATGGTAGATTGTTTGCGAGACTCAGTCAACGTATTTAGTTAATCTCACTCATGTGATTTTTTGCATATGTTGCGCTGTGCTATACGATTTTCATATAGTCCAAAATCTGAGTTCTGGAAGCACACGCATTATCGTCCCTGTATGTAAACTCTGTACCAACGACACTAAAGAAGTTTCACATAATATTTTAGGACTTCCTTAGGTTAGAATAAATTTCTGTCGATGGTGTGAGTCTCTGTGTGCCCAGTCAAATGTAATGCTTGCCCGTATAATGACTCCATTTTTACATATTCCTTTTGTGCTTAATCTTCACTCAACTATGCAGAATCCCTCGATTTCTCCCGAGAGCAGTTCGATGAGAGGTGAAAAATATAAACTCAAGTGGATGCATCAGAGCAGCACGTATTGCTTATCTATTCAGAAATTTATTTTGAGGCTCTTGAACATAGTTTAAACGTAGTATCCTATTCAACGTCGTGAGTGGGAAAACAAATTGCTAGATATTTGACATATAGAAAAGTCACCTTAAAATTACGGTTAAAAATAATAATACTGATCGTGGAACGATTGATACAAGAATACTTTTTAATGTAAGATACCTGCCATAGTAAAAGTGTTAGACTCTTGGGCTACCATGTGATTAATTGATGTAACACTGGACCTTCTCCAAAACATCAAGCTTGCTGTTCTGCAATTTAGTGAATATTTAGCAATAAAGGGCACAACTCATAGATATCTTTGTGGCTTCTTAAGTATGAGCTTTCTGACTATTCTATACAGTAACAAATAGTTTTCCTCCATTATTTACTCCAAATTAAGTTTCAGATGAACAATAAAAACAAATCATTAAAAGGGAATTACATGAAAAGGAATTTTGGCACTTTAACCCATTAACGCCCAAATTATCAAATTTTGAAATTTTCCCTTGAAATTGATAGACATGCATAGAAATGCATAAATTAAAAGTATTTCAAAAGCATTTTGAAAAATTTTAACTGCAACCATATTTTTTAAGCCGTCCTAATTTGATGACGCTGGGCGTTTGTATGTAAAAAATGTAAAATTTTTAAAAATAAAAGTTTTTTACATAAAATTATTTAGTTTTAATATATAAACAAACTAATAGGCAAAATAATGTAAAAAAATCAAAATTTATTTTATAGATGTAAGAAAACTTTTTTTTTACATTTTGAAGGTTAATTTTTTTGGTGAAAAAGAGGAAAACATTGTAAGCATAATGGTGCATTGCGTTTCATACAACATGTTCTTGGCTTTGAAGAACAGTTATCATATTGGTAGCGCCTTTGTTTCTCCCTTTTGCCAATAACATGCTGTATTTTGTCGAATTTTATGTCAGGAAGCACATTGGATCTGGATGTTATCTGCCTCTGTACTGGTCTTCTTAGGATTGCTTTTGAATCGGTTTCCTTTTTTAAATAGGTTACTGCAATATACCTTCTAAAGTCTTTGATTGACATCAACTTAGAACCATGGATTTTTTTATAAATGACAGCCATCTACAATAGCCATATTTATCATCCTAGTAATAAGGTAAAAGCAACATTTCTTTCCTCGTATGTCTATAGAATGTTTCTCAAGAAGCCAATCGTGAAGGCCGACACCCCCCATAAATGAGGTATAAGAACTTATAGCATGAGGCTGATTCACTTTCACCTTTTCTTTTTTTTCTACACTCCATCTTTGTACTCAAGAAAACTGCAATATGGTATTAAAATTAGAGGCCAAAGGAACACACTTATTGTCCTTCCATTTAACAGCAAGAATTTCATTTGTTCTGTCAAATTTACTATCGTAAAACCCTCTTTCTTTTTTACTCATTTTGTTATCATCCATTATTGGGCATTTTTCAGTACGATTTTCTCGTATTGTTCCATTAGCTCTGTTCTGTATTTCTTTTAGTTTTTTTAGCAACGCATGACTGGTAAAGAAGTTGTCAAAATAAACACAATGGCTCTTTGGATCTTCAACAATAGATAGTAAATTTAACACCACTTTTGTACCTAAAGGAAGTTTCTCAGATACAGAAGTATTTGATTCTTTCCACAATACAGTGTACAGTTTTAACAGTAACCATCGTTGCCACACAGAGCTCAGAGTTTATACCCAAATCTAATAGGTTTAGATTTTATAAACTGTTTCAGTGTATGATGACCATAATACCGGACAATCATTTCATCAACGGACAAATTTTCATGGAAAATGCCCCATTTCTGAAAATTCTTAGAAAGCAATTATAACATGGGACGTATTTTAAATGTTTTATCATGTTTATTATACTGATGTAATTTATTATCTTGAAAATGTAATAATCTCTTGAGCTCTATGGTAGAAATTTCTTGTCATAGCATTCTTCTCTATTGTTACTCCTAAATCATCTGCTTCTGCCCAGTAGTCCCGTTCACTGAGTAAAGTATGATAGCCCGAAAATATCAGAAAGCCTATAAATGCTTTTTATTTCATCTTTAGTCACATTAAAATTTAATTTATTTTTCATTTCGTGAGCATATCGGTTAGTTTCCTCTACGATCATATCATAAACACTTTCAGTAAAAAATTCTTCAAACAGCTCAACTGGACTCATATTATTAGTTTCCACTGTCAATATATCATAATTTCTCTTAGAAGAATTTTCCAAAGTCCCAAATGTGTAAGCCGGGGTTTCATTCGTACGTACAACTGATATTTCTCTTTTACGTTTACGGGAATTGTTTTCCTTTTTTCTACCCGAAATAACAGAGTTATCATTATCGTCTGGTATTATAATTTCTAATGTACCTACAATATCTGATACAACTGAAGTACCCAAATCATCATCATCGAATTGCTCTTCATCTGTTAGATCATCTACATCCTAAGGCATTGATATAATATCTGCTTATATTTCTTCAGAAAAAAGATAAGCAGTTGACTCTTCTTAGTCTTTAAATGTTTTATTTCTACTCATTTTTCAGTGTTTATTTATAGTTTATCTGCAAAAAAATCTAAGAAACATTTAAGAAACAAATCTGAATACTGAATAAGAACTATACTCAAACGCCCAGCGTCCTCAAATGATGACGGATAAGTTTTCCTGTTTATTACGGATATATTAACAACAATAAATATTAAAAAACATGCTAATGGCATAGCATGGACTATCTAGATTACATTTATACCAAATTGAAAGAATTTACCTCATAAATCCAATGTCATACAGTAGTATAAATAATACACAAAAGGAATACCAAAAAACCTGGAAATTATACTGCATCATTCCCGCCCATTTTTACTTTACTCCAAAGAAATTGCATATGTCACATTGCATAGTGCTGTCATCTATCAGACCAATTTGTAAATAAAAGAATATTTTTTAATTTAATGCCCGGAACAGCATTTTTTATAGCATCATCAAATGAGGACACTGGGCATTAATGGGTTAATTGTGGCCTATTTTATTCTTGGACGTGATATATATTTGCATTTCTAACGTAAAGTAGTGTCATTATATGATGGTAAATGTAAACAATCTTTTGCATATGCATACATGGCGTACATGGGCCTCGTTTATAAGCCACGCCCCTTTTTGGATCTTTATGAATATTAGGCAATATTTTTTATTCTCAGGTGAAATAATGCAGGAATACCCGATGCGTCTACATCTTCGAATTTCCATTTCCTCTCAAGGGTATTTTTATTAAATATTGGAACAATCTTGATGTAAGCTTATTAGATGATCGAAAAATTATAAATGTTGAAACATCTATAATTTCCCAAACCTTAATATACTTGCTTAGATCAATAATCTAAGATTGAATTACGATATTTACTCTATGTTATATTCTAGTGGTAACTGAATACTTCAACAATTTTCTCTCGTTAATAACTGACACAATGTTTTCCAAAATCATTTGTTACATGAGTTTTTAAGGAAATTTCAAGACATCATAGTACCTTTATATATTACCTTCGGCCTTGTTCAAATTTCAGACATCATGCTTAAAAGAAGAATAATGTTATTTTGTTGACGAGCTTTCTCCAATACGAAACTTTAAATAACTAAACACTGCAGGGAATTTCACGCAAATTTACATTCACATTGACATACTGCTATGGAATGGAGATCCTCGTTCCTGATTTCTCTTCGTTGAATTTGAATGGGAAATCAAATCGATCGCCCACACTTCAATGCGATCGAAATAATTTTAAAAGGTTTTTTTTCAGAGAGGCTCCATTTTCATTGATGTGAATTTACATCCACAAAACATACATAATATGATGGTCTGGAATTAGGTTCTGTTTACACAACTGCATCAGTATATAAGAAATTTTAAGAAGATATGAACAACCCAAAATTAACCATTAAATATATTTGTAAGTGCGGCAGCGTATTTAACTAAAAACATTAAGTTTCAAACAGAGAATTTATAACTTCTATCAATCTACCAAACTAAAACAATTGATCAGAACATTTGGAGTAGGGAATTTCATTTTGTGTGCATGAACCCCAAAACTTACATTACAGTGAATAAACAATGAAGTCAAATTTCTTTACTGACTTACCATTTCCATATTACGTCTTGTAATAGGCAAGTCTTGCATCCTTGAAAATTCTATAAGTTGAGTAATATTCAAATATGGAATTTAAATCCTTCACAAAGGTAAATATACTCCTTTCATGAAAGGCCATTCTGATATAATCTTCTATTGTTTTATGTGCCCTATGTTTTTAATAAAATAAAACAAAATACAAAATATTTTGTGCGTAAAATTTTTGCATTTTGTATAGTTAGAAATCCTCTTACGTTAGCTTATTATTATTGAACTGTTTTAAATTTTTTCCCATCGCCGGATTTGTATAGATTGAAGAATACCGGCCTTGAAGTTTAGAGACCAGGGTTTGACTCCCGGTCCATGCTTGAATTCATTATAATGACTTCTGACCATTCGAAAGAATCACAACAGTCAACTGAAAAGCAAATGACAAATGTGTGTGTTACGTAGGGCTTTATTCCGGAAGTTAATCCATACAGATCAAGCAGCCCACAACATTACAAAGGATCAGGAAACAAAAGAAAACAAAACAGCAATATAAACTAGAAACAAAGAATAAAAACTAGAAACAAAATAAACTAGAAAAATATACACAATCAAAAAGTTCAGAAGCTGTAGAGAAGGTTGCGCTTCAGGTGGAGGAGGACAAAGCTTCCAACGAACAGGCTAGTACTAGTGTCCGTCGTGTGGCAAAAGCATTGGATCTGCCCCGTTCAACTGTCCAGAAGGTCATGTGGAATATCCTCTGGTATTATCCGTACAAGCTTCAATTTGTGCAGAGGTTGCTTATACATGATTTCGGAACTCGACAGTGGTTCTCACTTCAGTTTCATGCTCGCTTTAAGGTTGATGCACAATGGACTTGGAATATCCTCTAGACAGACGAAGCACACTTTTATTTGACCGGTTCGGTGAATACTCACAACTGCCGAATTTGGGAACCAGAAAATCAGCGTTTAATCTTAGATGTTCCAATGCATTCACCGAAAGTAACCGTGTGGTGTGTATTTTCTGCATTTTTTATTATTTCAATTTTTATGCAAGATGGAGCTCCTCCACACATTAGCCTTCGTGTTATGAACGTTCTCAAAAATCACTTTACAGAAGAACGTGTCATGAACCCTAACTTTCCTAATGTGTGGCCTAACCGATCCACAGACCTCAACCCATGCGACTTTTGGATTTGGGGGCTTGTGAAACATCTAGTCAATCTTGATATACCAAAAACTATACCTGATTTGAAAGACGGCATTCATGACATGTTCTCAGCACTTTCCCGTACACACTGCGGTCAACTTTAGAACATGCTATTTTACGATTTCAAATGGTAGCTGAAAATGATGGCCGTCATGTTGAACATATCTTGTTATAATAAATTTTTTAACTATAGTAAATGTTGGCTAAATGTTTAATTCCTCAAAAAAGCCCTCTGGTGGTGAAATATTGAAGTAATTTTTCTATTCGCTCAAACAAATTCACATCCCTTCAATATGTCTTACACAAAATTTCGCACCTTTCTGAACAATAGTTTCGACTGCAGAAAACTTTAAAGTAGGGAAGTTTAAGTATGGACACCCTATATATATATATATATATATATATATATATATATATATATATATATATATATATATATATATACAGAGGCTGTTCGCACATTTTTTAGACGAATTTGATAAGCGGTAATAAAAAATCGATTGCTGCAAAAGAAATAATTGCAATTGTACTATGTTTTTAAAAGTCAAAATTATCGTCTGCGGGTTGAAAATTTTGTTTTTATTCAAAATGGTGTTTTTAACAAAGCAGTGGTTCGAAGACTACACTTAGGCTCTTTCCGAACAGAAATATGTATACTCCGTTATCCAAAAACGATGTGAGAGTCATGTTTTTGTGATATCTAAAGCGTCGATAGGTAATATCGTCAACAAGAAAGGAAAAAAAGTCAAATTGGAGCCTCAAGTGGGACAAAAATTCCAAACAAGTATCCAAGGAAAAAAGGGACATCTTCGACTATTGCAAAGGGGCGTTGTTTAATGTTAAAAGAAAATCCCCCTAGTCAAAGGACAGTTGCAATATCATTAAAATGCTCGGTGTCCACTGTAAACAAAATGATAAACGTTGATTTAAATCTTAAGAAAGCGAAAAAGCGCAATATGCATCGTCTTCTTCCAAATCATATCGCTGAACGCAGGACACGCTGCAGAATTCTATATGAGAAACACTTATCCAAAGAAAAATGGAAAACAATTGTCACAATAGATGAATAATGGGTGTATTTAAATGATTGCAACAAAAAAAGAGCCATTTATTATCATAAAAGGGGAGAAAAAAATTTAAGTACATGGTTCAAAGAATCGAAAGAAAGTTTTTCTAAGGGATTCATGATTGTTGCTGGTTTTTCTTATAATGGCAAGTTAAAAATAAAGAGAGTGGAAAAAATGTCAAGATTAACTCCAAATACTATCAGGAATATATTTTATCGCCAATTTTTCTGAATAAAATACCATCGCTTTACCCACAGGGCCATCAAACTGTGAGACTCCATCAGGACAAAGCTAGCAGTCACACATCAAAATACACTGTAAATTTCCTAAAAGAAATGGAACAAAAAACTGGTATCAAGGCCATACCCTTCACTGATATCCCTGCTAAATCTCCCGATGTATCACCTATGGATTTTTGTGATTTCGGACTTTTATAATCTGCATTATCCAAACGTCGTCCCAAAACCCTTACACGACTCTGGAAAGCTGTTCAGGAGGAATTGGAAAGAATACCTCTTCTGACACTTCAAAAGGCATTATTATCTTGAAAATTGCGGTGTCGAAAGATAGTTCAGAATAAGGGATGTCAAATGGAACATTTAAAACACAAGAATTTTATGTAATTTAGTTTTGTGAATACAATATACATCGTCTAAAAAATGTGTGAACAGCCTCTGTATATATATATATGTATATATATACAGTATGCCCACTAAAGTCCCTTCCCACCCTCTTAACTTCGGAACGGCTGCTGCTATATTCATAAAAGTGGTGTCTAGGTATAGTAAAGTAGCCATGCGCTACTGAATAAAACCACCTACCGTGCTACCTGGTGGAAAACTGCGGAGTTAGCAATCCTATGTCGAAAACGGAAAGAGATAGGGGAAAAAAGTGATTTACAAAGTTGTAGAAAATCATTGATTTAGTACAAATAGATACTTTGAGGACATTAACGCAAAAAATAGAACGGTTAAAAAGCGCATTTGTTTTTCATGATTTCCTACATTGTGACGTGACAAAACGATCTGAGAAAGAAAAAAACAACTAGTTTTAACAATATACATTTATTTGAGATGTTCAAACTTCTCACCGTCATTGCGGTGTCGTGGTTTGCCCGAAAGATAATCATTTCTCCTTCCGTTCAAGTTTCGTGACGTCACAGTGTAGGAAATCACGAAAAAACAAATGCGCTTTTTTACCATTCTATTCTTCGCATTAATGTGCACAAGGTGTCTTTTCTTACTAAATCTATGATGCTCTACAACTTTGTGAATCACTTTTTAACTCTATCTCATTCCGTTTTCGAGATAGGAATGCTAACTCCGCTTTTTTCCACCAGGTGGCGCGGTAGGTGGTTTTATTCAGTAACGCATGGCTACTTTACTATACCTAGACACCACCTTTATGAATATAGCAGCAGCCGTTCCGAAGTTAAGAGGGTGGGAAGGGACTTTAGAGGGCATACTATATATATATATATTTGTAGTGGAAATTCCAGCCATATATATAGAAAGGACATTGATAAGAGTCCTTCCATATAAGGCTTTGTCCATATAAGTTGAGCTTCATATGGACAAAGCCTCTAGTCACACGTCTTAATTAACTGCCGCTTATTTAGCAAAGAAAGAATCGGAAACAGGAATAAAGTGTATCCCATTTAATGAAATGCCTGTAAAATCACTTGACTCTTCTCCAATGGACTTTTGCTCTTTCGGTTTATTAAAACGAGCCTTACGAAAACGGCATCCAAGAACACTGAACGGACTTTGGAAAACGGCCCTAGAGGAATGGGGTAAAATTGACATGACAGTACTAAAAGAAAGTTTACTTTCAAGGAAAATTCGAGCTAGAGCTATTGGTAAGAACCATGGCTATCAAACAGAAGCAAATCGCCGTGAAAAATACGGCATTTATACATAAAACGACTATCAAAATCGTTTCCATTAAATGCGAGTGAACTTCTATATTTTGTTTCTTTTATTTCTAAAAATGAATAATCTCAAATAGGTTTTTAAATGTAGGATCTAGTGAACATGATTTTGAGATTTAGAATTTTTAATATTTAATTTTATTTTTGTCTCACAATGAAATCTTGAAGGATCTGAGACAATAGTTTAGTTATAAAGTTTAGATATTGAACAATCGTATAACAACAGTTTATCCTTGGAACTGTGCATATCTATTAAGTTAGACTTTGTTTACATATTTTGTCCCATTTGATGCCAGTGTGCTCATTGCTGTCGTCTTAGGTGAGGGTAATTACTCTTACTTTTGATTGTTAAAAAATAAACGTTCAAATTCTAAATTTCAAACTAAATTACATTTTTACTTGGCTTTAAAGCTCTTTAAATGCCGCGTAACTGATTTCAAAATAGTATGCCCATTTTATCAATATGAATACCTGGCCACTCTCACAGGAAATTACTTGCAGTATTTTTAAAATAAATTTACAGTATTAAGTATTTTATTTTATTATTAAATATTTTTACTGGTAACTTGAACATTTTTACACGTAATTCTGGTTATTTTTACATGTTTTTTTAAGATGTATTTCTGGAAATAAATATTTATAAAAATTTCACTTACATTAGAATATTAAATTATTTTAAAAACTATTTCCTTCCTCTTATTTTCCTGGGAAAAATTTTAAGCGTATAGTTAGTTTTTCGTAGTCATATAGATGTTTCTGTGTGTTATAGTTCGGTCGGGGCCATTTTTTTTGTTTTCATTTAAAATAAAAATTGTTTTTTGTTAGTTGTGTTCGATTGAAATTACAGTCCACCAACGACCCCCAACAAGCGCTACCTCGGAGATGCTATTTCTCATCCCTCGTGCGTCTACTATAACGACACGTTGAAAGTCACATAAATCGTGATAATCTGCCATTGCAGCAGCAGGAACCGATCTGACAGCTACAGCAGACACCTGTTGTCTTATATAGCCGCTGCCGACCGCATCGCATTACGCCGATTGGTCGCGTACGCCCACCTGTACCAGCTTTTTTGGCTCTGCAGTGTATTTAAGAGATATACTGAAAGAAAAATATCTTGCAGAAAATACACCAATGTTAATCAGTTTGTATTTAAATTTTTACTAGTTGGTACCTGTCAAAACATGACGGCTAGATAGTAAATAAATGTACTAATATACAAATTATACTCAACACATCATTGCCAAATGTTGAAAATCATAATGCACAGAAACTAATGCGTTTAAGCGGCCTCATGATTAGTGAGTATCTAAAGCCAGGTTTAAAAATGCCACTGAGCATGCACAGGAAGCAATTTTTTTTTTAATTGCAAATTATCGCTAAATAAACAGCACGAAATAAACAATTTCCATGAGTTTTAGTCTTATATTTCTCAAACACAATTAACATAAAATAAAAATGGCAGAGATATATCTAGACTCCTCGGAATAAACGTGTTTATCATTAAAACATGTAACTAAGCATGCGCAGATTCAGTGAGTTTCTAAAGACACATTTAAACATGCCACTGAGCATGCGCAGAAATCAATTTTTAGTTGTAAATTATCGCTAATTAATAGAAATTGCGGTTAAAAAATCCAAATTTGACAAATCTACAGATTATAATATTTCGTTTAAGACCAAAGTGAAGTATATTGATGCAGTAGTTTTCTCTCACGGACTGCCCAAAAAGTCGGCATAGCAACTTAAATATATAGATTAGAGATTGCTTGAAATAAGTGCAAAATAAGCAGCTGATTCTTATTCTTATTGTTAAATATTATCCCTGCAGAAAATGTAAAGATATATTTCACTGCTGCTGATTTGAGCCCACAGTAAATAAATGTGAAGTGTGAAGAAAGCCTGTCGAAGAATGTATAGGATATGAAAAAGGCTAATGACGGCCAGTGTCCGTCCCTTTTCCTGTAAAAAGGACACCTGAGATATTTCTCTCATGAATAAAATAACGACAATGGGATGAGGAAGAAAGCGATAGAAAGAGTTGCACTTGTTTGGGAGAAGGTAACAATGAAACTAATTGGGAATGCGCAAAAATAGTTACAGCAACTTATAACCGATTTTTTTACAATAACTAAATTTATATTCCTTAAGAGCATGATAAAGATTAAACTTATTTCTTGAAAATAAAATAAAAAGGTTGAACAAATTTTGTCTTGTGTACCTTTTCAAATATAAACATTAATTTCCTTCTCAACGTCTTAAGACTTTTTATATCAGGGTTTATGGTTTTCTTCGAAGGTCGGCATTTAAGCCTCAGATCTCCAGACTTTGGTTCTATACGCAGTAGCTGTGATGCGACACCGGTAATGTAAGAAAGCCTTATTTCCCATCTCTTACTTTGCATCACTACCTTCCTTTTTCTTTTGGCTTACTGCACGAATTTTCCCGTTCGTTCTCAATTATTTCAATTTCACCTCTAGCTTTTCACATATTTTCCTAAAAGCTCTATCTTTTTTTTTCATCTCTGTAGAGCCTCAAAAAGGACTTCTTTTTCAGGGTCTTAGATCAAACCTCGGATTTTCCTATCTTAATGTGTCTTACCATTGAAGGTACGTGAAGTGGTCTAATTTTTGACTGATTGTTTTTACATACATATATATATGAAATGTCATAGCGATAGACACCGTTGGAAGAGCTGATACTGAAACACCTGTAAAGGAATTATTGGGACGCAGTAAACAGTGGACTGAATTAAAACATATTTATTTGTCGTTTATTACGCAGTTACCCATAGGAAGGGAGCTAGACCGTGTGACATATTATAAGTACAAACATTATCAGGAAGAGCCCGGCTTTTAGCCGTGTTCACATTTGTATATCGGGAATATACAGAAGAATTGGTGTAAGCGTTAATCCTTATGACGCTATGCTACGTCATGGACTAGGGCGTGTCCGATGATTCTTATCGGCTCAGTCTCCCTAGACAAAGGCTGTTCTAAATCTATGAGTATATTTCTCTGTCTATAGGGGGACGAAGGGATTAAGTACTGCAAACTTTAAGAGATATTACATCATCATTAGAAATGGAATAAATTATGTTTACAGGTATATGGACAAATCAGATAATTAATATAAAAATTATTTTATATTACATCCCCCCCTCAAAGAAAAAGAAATTCCCCATGCCAAACAAAAATAAAAAAAAAATATTTACCTATTCTGACAATTTAAAAATTGAACCTATCCACCAACTCTTCTGTGTACAAAACTAACATTCAAATCTCTGAATGCTCACTTATAAAATTTTTAACAACAAACTTTGCATAATATTCTATCCAATTTAAATATTCTTTACAAGTTCAACATAAAAATCGCAACGCATACCACAAAAAGCACAATACAACATAAAAATATAACACGTCGTGAAGAAAAAACATGTGGTAACAAGTGGTGACAACCATGGTTGTTTTGTTTTTTGGCTTATACAGTCTTTTGCAGAGAAATTATTGTCCTTTGAATGCTGAGCCAAATAAAAATGAACACAAATGCACTATCATAATACTGAAAAAATATTGCAATACAACAATACTAAAAAATACAACCGTATAATAATATTCAAACATATATACTTTATTTACATTATTCATGACTCAGTTTTAATTTTTCTGGAAAATGGTATTTTCGTAACTTCGAAACATGCACAACTTCTGAAGATTCTTGAGTGTGAGAATTTTTCTTATTTATTTCATAATTAACGACAGAAATTTTGTTAAGGATTTTATAAGGATCACTGAAAATTTGAGACAGTTTCCTAGTATTAGGGTATTTAAATTCTTCATAAATGACTGACTCATCAGGTGTAAATTGTATATCCACAAATCTACCATCGTAATGTATTTTATTCCGTTCGTAGTATCAAGCAGGGGTGTCGACCTGCAATGCCAAGCTAAAAAAACAAAATAGACGCCAAATGAATAAAAGCGCCAAGTACAAAAATTCGTTAGACCGCTTACTGCTCATATAATGTGCACCGCTTGCTCGTATTCTCGCTATGTTAAAGCAGTTTGCGTAAATTATAAAATTCTGAATGAAACAAGCACAGTACAAAATTAAATCAAAAAGCAGAAGAATCTTATCAGTGAGTACTTTAAATTGAGATAAAAATTATCTTTCAAAGTTAAAAATTAACCGAGATAGGGAATTTTTAATTTTCCGTAAAATTAGGGATTTTGCTAGAATCGAGTTGGCGCTAAGAATTATTTCGTCAACATTTTAAGAAGACCTATAGAGTTTAATATTCAACAGATTCGAGTGAGGCTTGGTTTTTTCGATAAGTTATTCGCTAACTTAAAATCTTTTATATGTTTCAGTTAAAGAAAATAAATATTTCTATGCTTATTTAGCACAAAACTGTAAAATTAGCATCTCAGGGCGATAGTACGCCAAAATGGCAACCATTACTGAGCAACACCGCTATTTTCCCAACCGTTCAATCATAGAAGAATTACATTTGTCGCCCAGTGGCTGAGTGGTCAAGACTTCAGCCTTCCACTCCGTGGGCGCGAGTTCGATTCCCGCAAAAGACTTCTTCTTATGGAGAATTTTTAATTATTTTGCATATGTGTGTCCGTATTTGTTTGTTTGTTTTAAATGTCCATAGAAAATACTAAGGACTGAATTCAAATAATAAGGATTAATTATTATTCATATTTCACTTTTTGCTACAACCACATGGGTTTACAAATTAGAGAAATATTAATCTCTATATATAAAAATGAATGAATGTTTGTTTGTTTGTTTGTTCGTATTTTATGCGCTGCCGTACCGTTCATCTGATTGCGATGAAACTTGATCAACTTATTGCTTGAACTTTCGCGATGGTTATAGACTATTTTCATTCCGCTACGACGTTCCATTCCCGAATTATGTTAGAAGTATCAACGGATATTAAAAATCGCAAAAAAAAAATCGCCAAATTTCCCCGGATATTTTTGTTCAAAGCCATTGTAACATTTCATTGCTGCCAATTAAATTATAACATTTCCGTAAAAATGAATAGACATGAATTAAAAACGTGATTTATTCATATATTGGCGCATGCAAGAATGAATTTGATATATTATTTTCAAGTACGGGGCAAAGCCGGAATGTTTCTTTTAAAAAATGAAAATATAAGGATGGAAAGTCATTTATTTTCAACTAGCGGACCCGGCAATGCTTCGCTATTGCTAGATTTGAGTATATATATATGTAGATTAAATGAACTTAATTCTAAGTTTGATATCAATTATTGTATTTAGTTAAAAGTAGATATTTACATACACATAATTTTTATGTTTCGGATTACATAAATTGTAATTACTGTTTTATTCAATTTTAAGTTCATTGCAATGCCAAAACAAAAACAAAATGCCAAACCAAAACCAAAAACATTGTATATCTTGGATATACAATGTTTTTGGTTATTCCATTTGGCATATACAAGGTGTCCCAAAACGACCGCATAAACTCTGCACAGCTAGATTCCTCGTTGGGAGTACATAAAAACTGCCCAAAGAAGCGTTCCTGTACGATCCATAGTTTACGAGAAAAATACGAAAAACAAAGTATGACGTCACTGCCGGTGCAAGAAAAATACACTTTATTGAACATATCAACAACAATATTTGCATATCTTTCCAGACGATAATGTTTAAAACGTTCGCTTATCGCGTCTTGCAAACGCGCGCGCCATGGAATGACTTTAAGCCGTCGTTGAACGGGTATTTAAAAGGCTGCATCTTGCAGCTACCGGTAGTCTTCATATGGTGGCCATGTACTCCGTTCGTGACTACTGCGACATGTACTTTATGTACGACCGATGTAATGGAAATGCCTTACGAACTGCTAGGGAGTATGCCCGTCGATATCCGTCCCGCCGTCCTCCCGATGTCAACGTCATCCGTAGGCTGGACGACAGACTGCGAAATACGGGAAGCATCTTGCCAACAGCCAATCTTCACGATACTGGAAGACCGCGGAGCGGCCTGACGGTAGCACAGGCGTATGCAATACTGCAGCGGGTAGAAGAGGCACCCGAGGTAAGCACACGCGCATTAGCCCGTGAGATGACTTCGAGTAAAAGTACTGTGCACAGGCTTTTACTGTCTGAGAGGCTACAACCATTTCGGTACACAACCGTGCAAGGTCTGTAACCAGATGACTTTCAGAACCGCGTGGTCTTCTGTGAATGGCTGTTGCAGCAACAGAACACAGATAATGGTTTCATTGCACATATCCTGTGGACTGATGAATCATGTTTCACTCGTGATGGGGTATTCAACCATCACAACAGCCATATGTGGTCCCAGGTCAATCCACATATTGGTCTCTTAACGGTGGGCCGGCATACTAGGGGATCGTCTGCTTGGACCATATATGTTGCCTGAACGGCTCTCGGGACAGTCGTACTTGGTGTTTCTCAATGAGGTCTTAACCGAGTTCCTCGATGACATACCATTAGCGGCAATACAGGGACTTTAGTTCCAGCATGATGGGCTCCGGAGCATTTCTGTGCTCCTGTACGTGGTTGGCTGGATATGGAATACCCCGGTCGCTGGATAGGACGTGGGGGTCCGGTTCTATGGCCGCCACGTTCGCCAGATCTTACACCGTTGGATATTTTCCTATGGGGCCATCTCAAGGAACTGGTGTATCGAGACGTAGGACAACACAAATGGACTTAGTTGCTCGTCTGCATGCTGCTTGTACTTCGGTGGACCCGCGATTCTGCAACGTGTGATGACAGCCATTCCACGGCGTGCTCAATCCTGTCTCGACATGCACGGCGGACACTTTGAACATCTGCTTTAAATTGTGCATGCTGTTGTTATGTTCAATAAAGTGTTTTTTCTTGCACTGGCTGTGACGTCGTACTTTGTTTTTCGTATTTTCTCGTAAACTATGGATCGTAAAGGAACGCTTCTTTGGGCAGTTTTTATGTACTCCCAACGAGGAATCTAGCTGTGCAGAGTTTATGCGGTCGTTTTGGGACACCCTGTATATAAACAAATCCCTTGATTTTCCTGCATTGGAGCATGCAACGTTGCCCATCAGGAAAACATGGATTATCCAAATTCAATCCACATACTTGCAATGATTGACCTTGTGATTTCTTTATCGTTATTCCAAAAGCCAGTTTAATTGGAAATTGCAATCATTTGAATTGGAATTGCATATCTGTTGGTATCATTCGTATACGTGGTATTAGCATACCCTCTCCTTTGAATTTACCAATTAAAATTGTTGCTTTAATTACACTGTTTAATAATATTTTGACTGCCAATCTGGTACCATTGCAAAGTTAATGTAACTAAGAAGAATGATAGGAACACAAACATTCAGATTAATGTTATGCCGTGGCAATCAAGTGAATTTAAGAATTCAGTTGGATAATTTACTGCAGTGGCGCATCCAGGATTTAATCTTGAGGGGTGAATTAAATATATATATATATATATATATATATATATATATATATATATATATATATATATATATATATATATATATATATATATATATATGTATGTATCTATATATATATAGTTCACTGCCAATCTGGTACCATTGCAAAGACGGGGTGGGTTAATCTTTCTAAGAATAATGGTAGGAACACAAATCTTCAGATTAATGTTGTGTGGTGGCAATCCAGATAAATCTAGTGAATTTAAGAATTCAGTTGGATAATTTACTAGAGTGGCGCGCCCAGGATTTAATTTTCTTTGGGGGGGAGGAGTTGAACGGATATAGGTATTTATAATGCAAATTCAATATTCATAATTTAATTTGTTTCTTTGGGGGGGGGGGGCAGGGCCCCTTGGTCCACCCACTGGGTTCACTACTAATTTACTGCTGCTTCATCTTGATGTATAACAGTACATATTGATTTTAAGAAGCTGTTTCTCCTGGTAACATACAGAGTTTACAGACAGCACATCTTCTTACGTGGGGTGTTAGGAAACACTCTCCCTCCTTCAAGACTCGGGGGTCATGATCTTACCCCTCGCCTCCCTCACAGGAATGTTGAAGGGGTATGAGAGGGGTGGCTATCAGGGGTTGTTAGGTGCTGCCATCCGTACGTCTAGTTTGAAAATAGAAGGTTCATAGATAATATCTGAACAGACGGAGACAGAAAAATATTTTTAACTTTCTTTCTACTGGTCAGATCGAGGATTTCAATAGCTTTAAACCTTCTCGGCACAACACGGACCATTTTGCAAAAAACCGCGTGTAAATCGGTCTAGTAGTTTTTTATTCTATCGAGGAAAAAACATACGCACATTGTCTTTTATATATATATATAGATGAATGTGTTATCTATTCATTTCATGAATTGAAACTATCCCAAGCTACCTGATCAAACTCTAATATACTGCAAGACACGTTGACTTAGCTAGAAACACGTGCATTTAGCCTTGACACGATGCTTTATATAACTGAAGTGACATTGAAACATAGCAGATGATTTAGTTTTGAGAAAGAATTACAATCATGAAATGCGTGTATATTATAATTAAGAAAGTCTGAAAGTGGCATTGAAACGTAGCAGACGATTTAGTTTTGAGAAAGAATTCCGAGAATGAAATACGTGTATATACTTTTTCTATAATGATTACCAGATTTGCTGTGTTTTAATATTGAATGTGATCTCAATCCATTTAAACATTATTGAGTATTTTTCTATAATAATAAATCCATTCAAACGTTATAAACTAGCTGTAAATTAATGCTTTAAAATGCCCAAAAAGTAGAGAAAAACTTTTAATCCTGCAGAAGTAAGGGGGAAATGTCAAAGATTGTTGAAAAATGAGCAATGTGATGAAAAAAAACAGAAGCGCGCGAAGCCAACAGAATTCGAAATGCAGTTAGACGCACACAAGAATCTGACGAAATAACATTCCCAAGAGCTCGAAGGTAACAGAATTCGAGTTGTAGTGATCCGAAGCAGTGAGACTGATGAAGAAACTTTTAACGCGTCGAACATACAATTGTCTTCGAGCTTCAACATCGAAACGAAAGGAAAGCGATGAACAACGACAGCAACGACAACAAACTAATGCAACTAATGCTAGGGTGAATATAAAATGTCCAAAATGACCGAGAGTAGTGTCGAATCCATAATTTCGGCGTCACTGAGGGATATATAGGAAATTAAAAATGCTGTTTATAGTCAAGTTTTGAGTTAAATTAATAATAGAGTGAATTTGTAATTTTACTTTATCATTTGTATACTGTATTTACTTTTAAATACCTGTTAATTAAATTACTTAAATTTTATACTAAAATCCATTCCTTTTCCTGTGCAATAAAAAAATTGAGACAAATAAATACCCGGGCAACGCCGGGCAAACAGCTAGTGATGTATAAATAGTGTTTAGTACGATATTTCCCATTGTGTTTATAAAGATTGACTAGAATAGAAAAATGTCATCGAAATTACAATTAAAACGAAAAAACAACCTGGCCTATTACACAGATTCGAAAAAAACAAAAAAGTTCTCCAATTAAGTTCACAAAGTGACACATTTGTAACTTATGATGACACTCCAGGTATCAAGCAATTGTTTGCCTACAAAAAAGCCCAGTTTGTGAATAGTTATTTACCTATTTCAAAAAAATAACTGATATCCACTAAAAAAACTTATAAAAAGTAAAAAACCGCCAAGCTTCAAAATAAAAGTTACGACTAAAAAAATGGTGTGATAATAAATATCCAAGCTTATTAAGTTCTGGTACTTAATTTTCTAATCACGAATTTTTCACATCTAAGTGAAGTGGTTAAGCATGACTTGTTGATAGAAACCCTTCTTCCCTAGACCAAACTCCTCATAACCTGTTTCTGAAAATTTAATTTTAAATATTTATACATACCAGGCTTGGCGGCCGTCTTAAAAAAATAAAATAGTTAATGTGAATTTAAAACATCAATTTCAGATTTTAATTGTTCCCTTCGGTGCTCTGTTAGACAGTATGTTTATAGCATCATTCCAACAAAAGGTACGACAAAACATGGTGTTATATCCAATTTTATTAAGCACTGGGACTCAATTACATTTCTTAATAGATATTTAATGGGGTATTAATCATTTTAATCAGTCTACTATTTGAAGTTAGTGCATGATGTCAAACAAAACAAACCGTTAGCTAGAAAGAAAAATAATAAATAATGTTGTCATTCCCCAAAGGAAAATTTTGCATTAAACAACAAAAAGTATGAATACCATGCTTTGGAGTTACGTTGCCCAAATGTAACGTGAAAAGAAATTTCAAATTTATAGAATAATTCGTGACCATCTTAAAATTGCTGCTACATTCATTTTAAAAGTAACCAAATAATAGAACACATATTTTGCATAAATAACTGAAATGGATAATTTATACAACTAAATAACATACTTTCGACGTTTCAACAGACAAAATTTATTTATTCCAAATACGAAAAGGCGGCTGACAAGCCTGGTATGTATAAATATTTAAAACTTAAATTTTCAGAAACATTTTATGATGAGTTTGGTCTAGGGAAGAAGGGTTTCTATCAACAAGACATGCTTAACCACTTCACTTAGATGTAAAAAATTCGTGATTAGGAAATTAAGTACCAGAACTTAATAAGCTTGGATATTTGATATCACACCATGTTTTAGTCGAAACTTTTATTTTGAAGCTTGGCGTTTTTTTACTTTTTAAAAGTTTTTTAGTGGATTGTTTTGTTCTCTGAACTGCTATTTTTCTCGCCTCTTCAACAGGAGGATAAATACATACCTTTAAAAGATTTGTATATGGAATTGTGCCATACATTAAATAGGCTGGTGGAAATTTAGTAACGGAATGGGGGGTCAAGTTGTATTCATGAGCTACTTCCTTTAATAATTTAGGCCATGGAACCTTTGTAGATAATTCATTAATTTTACATTTTAAACGTGTGATTATTGTTTGGCCTAATCGCTCCACCTTACTATTAGTTTCAGGTATGTGTGCTGTAGTCAATAGTTGTTTAACGTTATAATGCTTAAGAAATTTTTTAAAATGGGAAGATGTGAAAGCTGTATTTCTATCACTTAAGATACTCTTTGGCACTTGAATTTGAAAAATTTTGTTTAGGAAGTTAGTGTAAGTTTCTGTTGTAATTGATTTTGAAGCAAAATCCCATATAAATCGAGTGTGATGGTCAATAATTAAAGTCAGGTATTTTTTAGTTCAACTGTAATGGTTAAGGCCACCCACACTATCAATTGCAATCAAGTCGAATGACTTGTCAACCGGAGGCATTGATTGTAAAAGTCCAAATCTTTTTTGTCGAGGTTTTTTATTTACTTGACATGTATGACAATGTTTAATTAAAGTTACTAATATCAGAAGTTATATTTTGCCAATAATAAACAGGGGTGAGCAAATTAATTGTTTTTTGAATACCAGGATGGCCAAATTTTTCATGAGCAATTTTGAGTACTTTCAGTCTTAAAGAAAAAAGGTAACGTATTTACGTCTGTGAAGTTGGCCCCCCGACATTGAGATATCCAAATTTTGAAAACGGCATACGTTTGAGCGTCGTTTGAGCGCGTTTGAACGCCAAAAATTTTCGTTTGAGCGCCATTTGTAAAAAAGTTATGGGCATTTCTTTTTTTGGCGGGAAAAACACCTAGCCCCCCGACATTGAGATATTCAAATTTTGAGAACGGCATTCGTTTGAGCGTCGTTTGAGCGCGTTTGAGCGCCAAAAATTTTCGTTTGAGCGTCATTTGTAAAAAAGTTATGGGCATTTCTTTTTTTGGCGGGAAAAACACCCAGCCCCCCCGACATTGAGATATTCAAATTTTGAGAACGGCATTCGTTTGAGCGTCGTTTGAGCGCGTTTGAGCGCCAAAAATTTTCGTTTGAGCGCCATTTGTAAAAAGTTATGGGCATTTCTTTTTTTGGCGGGAAAAACACCCAGCCCCCCCGACATTGAGATATTCAAATTTTGAGAACGGCATTCGTTTGAGCGTCGTTTGAGCGCGTTTGAGCGCCAAAAATTTTCGTTTGAGCGCCTTTTGTAAAAAAGTTATGGGCATTTCTTTTTTTGGCGGGAAAAACACCCAGCCCCCCCGACATTGAGATATTAAAATTTTGAGAACGGCATTCGTTTGAGCGTCGTTGGAGCGCGTTTGAGCGCCAAAAATTTTCGTTTGAGCGCCATTTGTAAAAAAGGTATGGGCATTTCTTTTTTTGGCGGGAAAAACACCCAGCCCCCCCCCCCCGACATTGAGATATTCAAATTTTGAGAACGGCATTCGTTTGAGCGTCGTTTGAGCGCGTTTGAGCGCCAAAAATTTTCGTTTGAGCGCCATTTGTAAAAAAGTTATGGGCATTTCTTTTTTTGGCGGGAAAAACACCTAGCCCCCCCCAACATTGAGATATTCAAATTTTGAGAACGGCATTCGTTTGAGCGTCGTTTGAGCGCGTTTGAGCGCCAAAAATTTTCGTTTGAGCGCCATTTGTAAAAAAGTTATGGACATTTCTTTTTTTGGCGGGAAAAACACCCAGCCCCCCGACATTGAGATATTCAAATTTTGAGAACGGCATTCGTTTGAGCGTCGTTTGAGCGCGTTTGAGCGCCAAAAATTTTCGTTTGAGCGCCATTTGTAAAAAAGTTATGGGCATTTCTTTTTTGGCGGGAAAAACACCCAGCTCCCCCGACATTGAGATATTCAAATTTTGAGAACGGCATTCGTTTGAGCGTCGTTTGAGCGCGTTTGAGCGCCAAAAATTTTCGTTTGAGCGCCATTTGTAAAAAAGTTATGGGCATTTCTTTTTTTGGCGGGAAAAACACCTAGCCCCCCCGACATTGAGATATTCAAATTTTGAGAACGGCATTCGTTTGAGCGTCGTTTGAGCGCGTTTGAGCGCCAAAAATTTTCGTTTGAGCGCCATTTGTAAAAAAGTTATGGGCATTTCTTTTTTTGGCGGGAAAAACACCCAGCCCCCCCGACATTGAGATATTCAAATTTTGAGAACGGCATTCGTTTGAGCGTCGTTTGAGCGCGTTTGATCGCGAAAAATTTTCGTTTGAGCGCCATTTGTAAAAAAGTTATGGGCATTTCTTTTTTTGGCGGGAAAAACACCTAGCCCCCCCCGACATTGAGATATTCAAATTTTGAGAACGGCATTCGTTTGAGCGTCGTTTGAGCGCCAAAAATTTTCGCTATTTTCTTTGTATACAATGGGACATCAAGAAGTGAAGGTGATCAGTGTGTGAAGTGTTGTACCGAGTTATCCCCCCCCCCAACTTTAAAAATAGAAGTGATGAAAAGAATGGCATCCCCCCCCTTCTTTCCCAAGATTACCAACGCCCAACGGACACAGGTGTCAGCCGGTCTGAAAATAACAACCCCTCATAAACTGTACCTTTTTTGGTTTGTACTTTTTTGTCTGTCATGCCCACACTGTGCATTCCCGTTTTTGTACAGAATTTTTTTTTCATAGAGAATGAAAAACGCTACCCAAGGACTTTTTAAACCTTCAAATTCCAATAAATACATCAAGAAAAATATAGGAGCAGAAAAATTAGGGCAAGAATTCTGTCAGCTGTAAATGATTTTCAACTATGTTAAGCAATTGCTTGATGCAATTTTATAATTTGAGTTTTTATAATTTTCTAACACTGTAACACAGTTATTGTAAATATGGTAAAAGCAAAGATTATTTTAATGAGGAAGGATATTTCAAACTGTCTGCCAGATAATAAATGTAGTTCCAGTGATGTCTAGTTAACTGCACCTCTTCTAAACACTATAAAAACGTCGGTAAGTTTATTCCAATATTCTGTTGAATACATTTCTTTTCTTATATCGACTATTTTTATTTAGTAACTGATTGCACTCATTTAGTTATCTTATAAAATGTTTCACCAGAAATCTTATGATATATTTTGGGTTTAATGATATATTTTTTCCTTCGATACATAAATATCGAACTATTATATTTATGACTCTAAAATATACAAATATCAGAATATTAACTTTATTTACCTAAAATATATAAATATAAAAATATTACAATTTAAAATAGATCATTAATGTAAAAAAAAAATTAGTCCCTTTTGAACAAAAATGACTATCAGCAGTGCTGAAATATATATATTTACAAAATATTTCCTCAGCCAATTTTGAATATACATATACATAAATAAATTGCTTAAAACACAAAAACAATAATCCTAACCATATACAGTGGAATCTCGATCTATCGTTTTTCAAGGGACCGATTGAAATGAACGATAAATACGGGAAATACTACAATTTGAGGAAACATAACAGAGCACTTTGATCGTTGGGACTGGATAAAATGAACGACACATACGGAAAAACGATGGATCCGAAAACGATCAATCGAGTTTCCACTGTATACGTTATAAACCCTTCATGAAAGAGCTATACACACATAAATGTTTAGAAAAGTAAAACTGGGATTGCTGTGACACTCAAAATATGTATGTACAAAAATTATGTATAAAACTTGATGCACACACGAATACTACAATAAAATATGACTACTGTGAAGAATAGGAAATTCTTCAAGCAGTCAGTCGTGTGAATATTTGATGTGTCTTTGTCACCCCTGTCCTTGGCAACAGAGGGGGGCGTGAACTGGGTGGAACCCTAGTGTCAAGCTAACTGACTGATGGTCATCGCCGGACAGAGGGCGGTAGTTCCTCTACTTGTCTACTGGCAAGAGGGTGTCAGCTGGTGACAAAGGCCACACACGTAGAGTCCGGCATTCTTCATGCACAAAAGTGCGGTTCGTTACGCTAAGCCCTCGGCGTGAGAAATTCTCGAATGTTGGAAATAGCTGATGTCACTGATTTCAGCAAATCAACGTCGAAACACAAAAACCAACGCATGATAGGACGAAATATGTTCCAGGGAGGTGCTTAGAGTTTTCTTGGAGAACCTCGGACCGAAAACGAGGCAGAGAGACTTGAGATCTACTCTCAGAAGGTGACTGATACCTGCGGCCTTGGGCCAGATTACATTTTTGGGAACTTTGAATCCCGGGCTTAGTGCCGTTTCATATAGTCAGTGAACTCTGACTGTTTGGGGAAGAAGTTTAACTCCCCGGTGCCTTAGGGCGATTTTGACAGTAAAATTTTGGTGTAACTGAAGTGTACATATTGTATATAATTAAATACATAATTTTAAAACCTAAACTCCGTATCTTGAATTAATCTATGTCCAGCTACCTGGGAGAAGTGTTCATATCGTCACACTACATTAAAAATCCTAATTTCAAAATTATAATATACAATAAATAAAATGTTTTGTTTCTCGTACAGAACGGAGCAAAATATTAACATTTTAATATAATTATTAAGAGATACGCGCATAAATGATTAGAAACATAAACCCGAGATTGCTGTGACGTTCAAAATATGTATGTACAAAAATTAAGTATAAAACTTGATGCATGAATACTACAATAAAATATGACTACATTAAAAATCCCAATTTCAAAATTATAATATACAATAAATAAAATGTTTTGTTTCTCGTACAGAACGGAGCAAAAGATTAACATTTTAATATAATTATTAAGAGATACGCGCATAAATGATTAGAAACATAAACCCGAGATTGCTGTGACATTCAAAATATGTATGTACAAAAATTAAGTATAAAACTTGATGCATGAATACTACAATAAAATATGACTACATTAAAAATCCCAATTTCAAAATCATAATATACAATAAATAAAATGTTTTGTTTCTCGTACAGAACGGAGCAAAAGATTAACATTTTAATATAATTATTAAGAGATACGCGCATAAATGATTAGAAACATAAACCCGAGATTGCTGTGACATTCAAAATATGTATGTACAAAAATTAAGTATAAAACTTGATGCATGAATACTACAATAAAATATGACTACATTAAAAATCCCAATTTCAAAATTAGAATTATAAAATAAATAAAATGTTTTGTTTCTCGTACAGAACGGAGCAAAAGATTAACATTTTAATATAATTATTAAGAGATACGCGTATAAATGATTAGAAACATAAACCCGAGATTGCTGTGACATTCAAAATATGTACAAAATGATCAATTATCGTAAAAAGCTAAATATGGTAATTATAATATTCCACACTGAAGTCAGGTAATTAAAAACAAAAGGTTCCAATAGTTAGTTGATCGTTAAAATGGTTCCAATTTTAAGATTAAGCTGATAGTAAATATAGGACCGCGTGTGGATTAACGAATAAATCTTCCTTAATATTAATAACTTTGTTCTCCAAATCGTTGTATTTTTCCCAAGTCCCACTCGTTCGATGGCAGTACGCTATATAGTGATTTGGCTGGTAAGCAATAACTGCACCTAAAAGATATAGGGAATTTTCTAATTTCAGTTCGACCGGAAAATCCAAATGTTTTGTCAAGTCACACACTTGATTTTTAGTAATTTTTTCTTGCAACAAACGATTTGTCGAATCTAAGAAATCGAGTTCAACGAATAAATGGTGGCCGAAAGTCCGTTTTACGGCTTGAATGCCGTTGTTGCAGTTTGGCTTCTTGCACATATAGGTAGAATCGAACTGTTCAGAAATTGCAGTTTGTAATGATTTTACGCCATCTGCCATAATTCGTTCTCTGTTGACACGCAGGACGGGCAAAACTTGTATTTTTTTTGCACTGCACTTATTGCAGATTTTAACAAGAGTGACGCTGGGTGCGTCCTTAAGTGTTTTTTCCAAAAAATTGATTATATTATCAGTTGCGTCTACAAAAAAAAATATTTGGAAGGACTGGAGATTCTGATTTTTGATACATGGATTTTAAAAATATAGCTCTGCTTTTATAAAATGCGGTCAAGTTTTTGTCAGCCAAAAGTTTTAGAGCTAACTGCAAAACGGAATTTGAAGAACATTTTGCGTAATTAATGTAATCTTTAAAGTCCGTTATCGCTGTACTTAAACTCTGCAGAATGGAATCGAAAGGACATGTGTTTTTTATTGAAATGACTTCTCCACAAATTTCTTGTGGCTGGCATAAATTGCCATTTTTAATTAATTTCATTGACGCCGAATTGGAGCCAGGTGAAACTAACCATGCTCTTATATTCGGATATGCGGAGAAATATTTGGTTCTTTTCTTTTTTTTCTTCTTCCACATATCCTCAGCTTGAATGTCTTCACAAATTAATAAGTCGTCTGAATCTCGCCTTCTTTTTATATCTTTTCTCTTTATTTCAGTGAAAATTTTTTTATTATTATTTATGGTTCCAGAATCTTCTGCTGTTACCTTTTTACAGTTGTATTCCAAAATTCTATCGTCATCATGACGGGATATCCTCGAAGTCTCAACGAATTCCTCTCCTTTCTTTTCAGAAATTACTTCCGTTTCTGCGACATCTTTTTGCTTTGATAGGCAAAATAATTTTTCTTTTCTTTCAGCCTCAGCTATTTTCATCTTGCCTTCCAAATATTCCATATGAATATTTAAAAACTTGTCCGCTCTGAGAAGCTGGTTTTCATTTTTGAGCATCCTAGTTTTTAAATCAGCAAAGTCACCTTCTACTGAAGCGGAAGAACCCCTTTGAAAGGGAGAATTAAATTTGGATATCTTTACTCCCGACCACAAAATAAAATTATTACAAGTCTTTTTTAATTGACTGCTAAAATCGGGGTTGAAAAAAGGATTTATATTTTTTCCTTCAACTACATTTTTTGAAGCTTTCTCCCAGAGATCATTTGCCCATTCAATGATTGTGCCGTATACATCACTATCTTCATATTCGAAAATGTTCTGTAACATACTAGGCTGCGTACTGATTGAAAATTCTTCAGACGAGAAACCTGCAGTTGAAATTTTCGATAATAAACTCCTCTTACATAACTCGGCTGGTGTCAGCTGTTCGCTGTCAATCATTTCCCCATCTGTTTCATTTATTGACACTATGATAATCTGAGAGAGGAGTTGCTCAAAGGAGATAAGATTATCAGTGTTAATAAGAAGACCAACAGAAAACATGTAAAATTCTTTCACTCGTTTGGGTGTGTGTTTTGAGAAACATTGCCATCTGCTTGCCATTCGCATGAAATGAGCCACATCAAGTCGAATGAAAGTTTTTAAAAATGATGTTAATTCACAATTTTTTTGCAGAGCTCTAAAACATTCACGCATATATATGGAAAGACTAACATCATTAAATGCCCGGCTGATTCCACCAATTAAAGCAAGAGAAAAATCACAAACAACTTCTTTTGGCACGGGAGCTCCATCTCTTACCCACTGGCCTAACCAATAAGCTATCGACAGTGTATCATGTTTTTCTGAGAGCATTTGAGCAACAGAAAATTGTCGTCCGTCATGGTTTATGACCACCTCATAAAGATATATATGACGGGAAAGTTCACTTTCAGAGTGTTTAATTCTTCTGACGAGAGAACCAGTGGAATCGATAGCCACTCTTGTAAACTCAGATTTTTTACTATATTTCTTATACAGAAACATTTGACTTGGAGTCCAGTAGTGAATGAAAAATTTGTTCAATCCAATGTCATGAATTGAACCAGCCCAAGGCAAATTTGTTTTCATATGATTGATGCCATGAAAAAGGTTATCAGATTTAAATCCGAAAGATTTGTCTTTTGCCTCCTGTTTTGCTTTTCTTAAGACATCGCAGCTGTATAACTGAGGCGGGAGAACATCAGAAAATTTCATAATTTTTTGTGCGGATTTTATTCTCCAAGTGTTTGCTGAAATTGACTCAAGTTCTTCGCCTATTTTTTGGCGAACTTCTCCTCTTAGTTGTCTTTTTTTACTGTGCGGAATATTTTTTGTATCTTGTGTTTGCAAATAAACCAGCACATCGGAATCATCTTGTGGTTTTTCCTTTATAAATGCCTTCAGTTTATTGGGACACTCTTTACACTGTCCATCAATAACGCAGTAATATTTCCTCATGGATTGATCACTAGAAACTTTTGACCTTTTAAAAATAAACGGGCATGGTATTTTCAACTGTTGCCAAATTTGTTCAGATATAATTTGAGACCAAACATTTGGCCTCAGGGACAGATAAAACCTTTTTCCCTTAATAAGTCCTTCTCTGCACTCTACATGAGAGTCACAATCCGTTGGCTTGATTTTAAGCCAGTCCTCTGGAGAAAGTCTTATCACCATTTCCTTAGCGCCATTAAGAACATCATCAGATTCACTGGTATCAGAAACACATGAGGCTGAAGAAATAGAAGTGTCTTGATTATGCAGAGCATGAAGTCTCTCTGGGATATTAAAATGAGTTCTTAAAGTAACTAATACATTATTGCGGTTCTGTTGCACATAGAAGTGTAAATACTTCGAAGTCAGTCGCCTGTTTAACTTTTCGCTCACATTGGACCATACTTCACAGGTAGCACTTACAATATCTCCCAACTCATCAAAGATCATAGGCGTTTCTTTCAGTATTTCCAAAATTTCTTCGTGAGGCACTTTAGCTTTTCGTGGCATTTTGACACACTACGGAGGTCTAGAGCATTTGAAGTTACGGGAACGTCTCAGTTGGAAAAGAAATTGCATCCAATATATAATATTCGATGAAAATATACTACAATGAAAATATCATCATATTTTCATCGTTATATCGGACAGTAGCGGAGCAGCGCGAAAACAGAACAAGGTTAATAAGAGAGACGAGGAAGCAGAGCTAGGACGACACCAGGACAAGATATTGTAGCGTACTGGAAGTAAGTATGGTCTTATTTTTTCCCAGAGTGCTTGAAACACAGCTGCGTGTTTATCAGGGTCCAGTTTCCACCGGTTTTCAACACGTGGGGGATTAAAAAACGTTTTGCAGCCAATAAAGCTATCGTCCTAACGATTCTGGAATGTAATAAGTTTCGGCGTAACGAAGAAACTGTCACCAACGATTGCCGGCCCCCTCTCTGAGGGAGAGGCGCCCCACAGAAATCGGATTCTGTGCGGAATCCGATTTCTGTGCGGCGTCAACTGCTCTATAACTTACTTCATATCGACAAGGGTTCTATGTTTTATATAAGAAACTAGTTGGTACCCGTCAAAACATGACGGCTAGATAGTAAATAAATGTGCTAATACACAAATTATACTCAACACATCATTACCAAATGTTGAAAATCATAATAATGCGCAGAAACAAATTAATGCGTTTAAGCGGCCTCATGATTAGTGAGAATATAAAGCCAGATTTAAAAATGTTACTGAGCATGTATATTCAGAATTGGCTATGAGGACATATTTTGTAAATTGTTGTATTTAAGCACTGCTGATAGTCACTTTTGTTCAAAAGTGACTAAATCTTTTTTTTACATTAATCATCTTTCTTAAATTGTAATATTTTTATATTTATATATTTTAGGTAAATAAATTTAATATTTTGATATTTGTATAATTTAGTGTCATAAATCTAATAGTTTGATATTTATATGTATCGAAGGAAAACATATAATACACTAGTTATCATAAATTAAGGAGAAATCACAAAAAGAGGGATAACACGTTCAAAACTGAGCCAATCTGTTTCGAATTTGAATATGTTGCTAAGTAGAAGGTGCTGAACAATGAAACATTATGAAAAATAGTGGCGCTGCAGTCGGAATACGTCATTTGAGAGAAGAATAAAAGTGCATGTCTCAGAGCAAGGCGGCAATTGTATCTACGAGGCTGAGATTAGACAATTGGCATAGCCAAATTGTAACAATGACCTCCTGGCATCATTTGACCGAAGAAATGCGATGGCGAGATATTGGGAGAATAGAGGCAGGACAAAGTCAGACAGAAGCGGCCAGATGGCTAAATGTGAATCCGTCTGAGGTTCATAGACTTTCTAACAATTTCTAACCACGGATGTCGCATTCAAGAGGTTCAGCCAAGGACGGCCATAAGCTACGACGAGTGCCGATGACCGATAGTTGTCATTATGCACACGAAGGAATAGAACCGAAACTCCGTCTGCAAGCTCCGTCTGTAGATTCTCCCTCGCTGCAAGCTCCGGAAGGTTGTTATCAACGTCAACCGTATGTAGAAAGCTTAACGAAGGTGGTCAATTTGCGAGGCGACCAGTCATTTGCGTCCCGCTCACGTCACGCCATAGGCGGGAACATTTGCAGTGGGCACGTCAACATGTCCACTTGACGCGTGATCAATGGACGGCTGTTCGCTTTACGGATGAGTCCAGGTTTAGCCTCCAAAGCGATAGTAGGCGTATTTTAATTTGGACAGAACCTGGAACTCGTTTTCATCCATCACATATCCGTGAAAGAGATGCATACGGATCAGGTAGTGTCTGTGTTTGGGGTGGTATCTTTTTGGGTGGAGGCACAGACCTCCATGTCTTTACCCGTGGAAATGTGAATGCTCACACCTATACAGATGACATCCTTGATGCTTATGTGCGCCCTTATGCCTGGGCAATAGGTGATGCTTTCGTGCTACAGGACGATAACGCGAGACCGCACAGGGCTCGCATCGTGGATGCTTATCTTGAGCAGGAAACAATTCAGCGCATGGAGTGGCCAGCTCGATCACCGGACCTGAATCCTATCGAGCATGTTTGGGACGCTTAAGGACGACGTATATCTGCTCTCAATCCTCCTCTTAGGACCCTAGCCACGCTTTCAACTGCTTTGCAAGAGCAATGGCTCTCGCTTCCTACCGAACTCATAGACCGCATAATTGACAGCTTCACACATCGCTGTATGTGCTGTATTGCTTCTCGGGGGGGATAATACACCATATTAAAGGTACTTTTCCTATACCAAACTGATACGTCCGATATGTTCTTTCTATGCACATGCTAGTTTCTGCAACACCATAATTGCCTGGCGATTTCTTTTTATGCTATTTTATACCTACCTATGTGTTGTATAATGTATATAAGTTTCATTAAATTCCACGCGAAACTTTTTGAGTAATCGGTATTTTTGTGACTTTTCCTTAATTTTTGATAACCAGTGTATTAAAACCCAAAATATACCATGAGATTTCTGGTCAAATATTTTATAACATAACTAAATGAGTGCAATCAGTTACTAAATAAAAATAGTCGATATAAGAAATGAAATGTATTCAACAGAATATTGGAATAAACTTACCGACCTTTTTATAGTGTTTAGAAGAGTTAGAGTTAACTAGACGTCAATTGCACTACATTTATGGTCTAGAACAGGGGTTCTCAACCTTTCAGGCTCTGTGCCCCCCTTTGAACACTGATGTGAGGTCACGCCTCCCCCCCCCCCCCACCATCACCATATCGCTTACTCCTTTCAACAACGTCATATCTCGAAAAACAAGATTTTCAGGAGAGAACTCAAAACAAAGATTTTTTTGAAGAATAATACCTATATGTTTCAAATTTTTTTCAAAAATACTGACATTTTTAAAAATACTCCATGCGCATTCCATATCATTTAAAAACCTTAATTTTTTATTTGTAATTTAACCATATATACAGGGTTAGCACAAATGAATGACCAGATTTTAAATATTTTATATTTTCGAAACTATTACACATATTACAATAAGTGATACCCGAAATTAGAGAAAAATATACCAAGTTTTATTTTCAGTTACAAATGTTCGATGTGTGACCCTTTTGTTACACGACAAACATCTAATCTGTAATCAAGTTCGTACCACACATTTTGTAGTCAATAGTTCCTAATACTGCACAAATGCGTTCTTGAAGTTCTTTCAGTATTTTCGGCATCAGTGGTGCATAAATAGTGTCTTTGAAGGAACCCCATAAAAGAAATCGCATGGCGTGAGGTCCGGGGATCTTGGTGGCCATGTGATTAAGGGTAAATCACTGTCACCCGCAAGCCCCACCGATCGGTGTGAAAGCTCCTCGTTTAAGTAAGCACATGCATGCAAAGTCCAATGGACGAACATTTTTGCGGTCCGGCCAATATATTGGTACACAATAATATATAATGAAATAACCGACGCAGAATTATAATAAGACAGGAAGAATTCGCTAAATGTTTTTTAATTATACTCTTTTTTTGCTATTATTAAACAAAATGCGTATATTTATGTTGAATATACTGTAATTAGGTAAATAAACCTACGTTTCTATTAATATTGATTTTTTTGCGGCCCACCTATAGTTAAACCTTGTTTGTTTGGCCCAAGTTAGCCTTTGAGTTTGACACCCCTGGTGTAGAAGAATTGGTGATAGCTCCTGTTTGTTTACATTTCTGTCTGGATAGCCCAAGCTTGTGTCATCTCCCCGGGGGTGAGAGGGGTTGCTTTTGTTTGGGCGACCAGTGGGCCACCCCCTTATCTGACATCTTTATGTTTGGAGTGTGAACACGCATTTCTGCTCCCATTACAAAGCGGTATCGTAACTTTGATTGTCGCTGACCGTCTTGGAAGAGGTTTGCCGCTGAACCAGATGCGTTTCTGTGAGTTTTTGTGATGATTTCTAGACCCGTGCATACCGAAAGGGAAACTTGAAAGGGAAAAAGGGGGGGGGGAGAAAATTTAGTGTCGACGAAACGGGGTGGACACCCATACCGTGTCTGCTCAGTGGAATTCGGGAGAAGAGAGAAGTTATAATACAGCTGGACGCAAAAGGGGGCGGTGTTGAAAGGCGTAGGTTACCGGGGAAGGTTTTGCAAACTCTCCTCACCAGTTTGAGTTTTAAAAAGTAAAAAACAAATATGCTCAAAGATTATGATATAATAATTCGGCATTGAGGATTGCCCAGTAATTTGGTGAAGCAATCCAAAAAATTTTACTTACAAATCGGAGAGCGATAAAATTTGCTAGATGTAAAATGCAAAATAGTTTTATCAATATACAAGGAAAAAAATTACTACCTGTAGCTAATACTCTTTCAGAGCATTCTGAAAACAAGCATAACTAAAAATCACCGATTTTTGAGGTATGACGTTGTTGAAAGGAGTGAGCGATATGTGGTCAATACAAGTAGTACAATCGAAATTTGAAACTGAAGCTGGTTATTAAATGAAAATATAGAATAGATAATTTCATACACAAAATTTAATATTGCTACACATATCTTAATTTGGAAGATAGTATTGTTATTAGAACATAGGAAATCAAAGAATTAAATACAGATCAAATATATTTGAAGTAATCAAGGATCTAGGTGAGTTTGGAATGTAATACCAGTCACTTTCAAAACATTAATAAGAGGTCTGGCATTGTTTGTCATTGACAAGTTTTTGAATATTAGGTTGTAACTGTGACAAACCACAACTCAGGTCTCTTTCAACGTCCAGCTTTGCTCGATATTTTGACTTTATGTATGCTAATGCTGAAAATCCAGATTCACAGAGATATGTGGATGAAAACTGCACTAACAACCTCAAAGCTTCCAATGCAACTTCTGGGTAAACCGGAAAATAGCGTAACCAAAAATTTTCAACATCCATGTTTTCGAATTCCGCGTTTGCTTGAGAATCACATTTTAGGTCGAAAGCTTGTTCCTGAATATTATCAGGAAGTACATCCACGTCGATTTTAAAAGGATCTCTTGTTAACTTAAACTCCCGATTCTGTGAACTAATATCTGGAAAATAGTCTGCAATTTCATTTTGCAATGCTACCTACCAAATGCATAATGATATAAGGTCCTTCAATACATTTATCTGTTGCAATGGGGGATTTTTTTTTATCATCGAGGAGGTCGTTCAATCTTGGAGACGATGAAAAATTTGGCTCTGAACTCTGAAGACGGCGTTGCCAAAGAGCTATATTCTTTGCGAAACCCTTAACTGCATCATAAGTCTTCAGAATTTTTTTCTGACATTGTAGCTTCATGTTCAGACAATTGAATGTCGAAAATGCGTTACGGTTACATTGTGACCACAAAATTGAATACTGTTGAATAATCTTTCAAATAAAGCTGCCTCAGTGAAACATAGCAGAGTCTTGATAAGGAAAAAAAAATACGACTCGAAGAATCAAAAATAAAAGAAGTTTAATTACATTTTATAGTAACTAACATAGCGTTGGGTAACTTACCCAAACAGCTAAAAAAAAAGTCAAGGCAATAACAAATGCTCCAAGCTCAAAAGCTCTGTTACAAGTATGTACTCCCCTTTTATACCCGAGTACTTACATACAATTTTACATATCGATTGAAGGAGCTAGTATCGATACAAAAAGAAATAAAAACAGAAAAAACGGAGTTGTGACCTCACTCCTTCAGAGTGGCGTCATACATACAGCATGAAGCAACATTACTGTGAAAATGGGAAGTGCAAAGAACTGGGTTACTAACATTGGCCCCCCTCTTTACACTTTCAAAAAGAGTATATATATATACATTACATAATACAAATATACAATACATAATACAAATATACATTACATAATACAAATATACATTACATAATACAAATATACATTACATAATACAAATATACATTACATAATACAAATATACATTACATAATATAGGAAAATATCAGTTCACAAGCATTGAAAAAAAAAATTAGAACAACTTCAAATGTCTCACTTGAAGTTAAAGTCCATCATTTCATTTACAGAGTTCATTATCTTTAATCATACTATCACAAAACACTGCATCTCTAAATCTTTTTAGTTCTATCTTTTGTTGTGGCTTCGTAAAAACATCTGATAAGTTTGATTTACTTTGTATGTACTTTAATTCAAAAAGTTTTTGGTAAACTAGGTCTCTTACAAAAAATAATTTAATGTCTATGTGCTTTGTTCGATAGTTTTCAAGCGGGGATTTAACAAAGTTAATAGTAGCTTGATTATCAACAAACAACTTTGGGATGTTTTTATTCTGGGGTATAATTTTAAATTTCTCACACTCCTTGCAAATACGTTCATACCAAGTGAGTTCTTTCGATGCTTCCGTTAAGGAAACAAATTCAGATTCCATGGTACTCAAGCATACCGATTTCTGTTTAAAAGAACGCCAAACTACTGGAGCCTGATCAACAAAAATTATATGACCTCCCATCGAAACTCTACTATCACGATTATTTGCAAAATCAGCGTCAGAATAAGCATTAAGATCTAGGTTACTAATATTAGAAATGTCGAGTTTTAAATTTTTAGTATATTTTATATATCCTAGTAACTTAAGAAGTCCCATCCAATGTACCATTCCTGGATTTTGTTGAAACTGGGAAAAAATGTTGATTGCGTATGAAATATCGGGTCTCGTTCTGTTAGCTAAGAACGCCAGACAGCCTACAAGACTCCTGTACGGAATTTTAGACATTTCCTCAATTTCAACTTTATCCTGTGGACACTGTGTTTTAGAGTAAATAACCCCCTTCGCTATAGGTAATGATGATATTGGATAGCAATACCTATCATATGTTCTGCAAATTTTATTTATATATTCAAGTTGGTGAATAAAAAGTTTCTTGTCAGTTTCTAAAAATTCAACCCCTAAAAGTTTTTTAGTTTTCCCCAAAATTGTTAAGTCAAATTTATTTTTCAACAATTTAATAGCTGTGTCGACATGTTTTTGTTCTCTCCCAAACACGACAATGTCATCCACATATAATAAGAATATAACATTTGAATCTAAAATATATGCGCAATTACATCATTCAAATTTTCTAAAACCCAACTCTTTTAATACCGCGTGAATTTTAAAAAACCATTCTCGCCCGCTCTGCTTAAGTCCATATATTGACTTTTTTAAACGACAAACTAAATTGGATTTCTCAAAACCATGTGGCTGACGCATATAAATTACTTCGCTTAATGGGGCATATAGGTATGCGCATTTAATATCACACTGCAAATGTGTCCAGTGGTTCAGGCAAACGAGTACAGCGAAAAAGAACCTTATCAAGCTAAAGTTGATAACTGGGGAAAAAACTTCATCAAAACTTTCACCTTTGCGTTGGTGAAAACCCTGGGCAACTAAGCGTGCTTTGAATCTTTTAATCTTACCCGATTCATCCTGCTTTGTAGTATAAACCCATCTACAACCCAACACTTTAGCATTTTCAGGTCGTTCTACTAACTCCCAAACACCTCTTTCCTTCATAGTGTTTAATTCATCCTCCATTGCATTAAACCACTGTTCACTTTGTTTGGAATTCATAGCCTGTTTAAAACATTTTGGAATGTAAATTTCCTTTTCTAGTCATTCTGACATTAAGCTACTATGACCCGCTTTGGTTCTAGCAATAATCCCTGAATATTTATTTTTGGAAGAAAAATCAAAAATTTCTGGTTGAAATTTAAGATCATTTTTTATACAATATTGTTTAACATCTTTCAATGACCTCAACCTACTCGACGAATCATCTTTTCCTTCCTCATAATAATAAATATCAGTTTTTTTACTACTTGTCCTTGGAACAGCTTTACGCGTCCAGTTTACAATTTTGTTACCGGGTACTTCAGAATCAGTATCACATACAGAACTCTCACTATCTGTTTGGGGCTTTGAAACATTCAAATCTTCTGAATCTTCAAGGGGAAATTTAAAACCCACGAACTCTGGGTCCAGTTCGCGTTCCACAGTAGCCTCACTCAAACCGCCCTTTTGATTTTCATCAAACGTGACATTTATGGTTTCGATAATCTTATGCTCGTTCGGCATCCAAATTCTGTATCCTTTCGTCTGCAAAGCATACCCTACAAGAATTCCTGGTTTAGACCTTAAATCTAGTTTTAATCTTAATTTTTTAGGTATACCGACAAAAGCTTTCGTGCCGAACGGCCGTAAGTGTTTAACCGAGGGCTGTCGTCCGCCATAGAGCTCAAATGGTGTTTTTGTCATTCCAGCATGGCATACACGATTCCATGTGTAAGTGTAATGTAAAAGAGCCTCTGGCCAAAAACATTGACTCATGCCGCTATCCCTAAGTAAAACATTTATCCCGTTTACAGCAGTATAATGAAACCTTTCACATACTCCATTCTGCTCTGGGGTGTAAGGGTTAGATTTTTCATGTTGGATCCCCAAGTCTTCACAATACTCCCTGAATTGATCATTTATAAATTCTGTACCATTGTCAGTACGAATACATTTAAGTTTCCGATCCAGGAACCTTTCAGCTCTTGTTTTAAAATTTTTAAAGGTTTGAAATACTTCTGTTTTAGATTTAAGGGGGAAAACCCAAACTTTTCTAGAATAGTCGTCAACCACCGATAAAAAGTATAAATGCCCGTGGATCGATGGTCTCGGGAAAGGACCACACAGATCCATATAGATCAAGTCAAGGGGGTTTTGAGATCGTATACTATCCAGGGATTTAAAACTAACTCTTTTGGATTTAGCTTCGCGACATGGATCACACGAATCAAGATCCCCCGTTAACTTTGGTAACCCTTTTACACTGTTATTTTTAGATGTTAATTTTATATATTCTGCATTTATGTGAGCAAAGCGTTTATGCCATAAATTTAAACTTTCCGAAGCAAAATCCGTGGAACTTCTATTTTTAGAACATTTAGAGATGGTGTGTTTTGCCTTTACAATTTTTGAGTGAAATTTCTGAGCATCATGACATTTTTCATATTCTGGGTAAATACAATAAAGTCCATTTACTAATTTTGCAGTAAAAAGTAGTTTGTTGCGCGATATCACATCTATTTTTCCATGACCTCCTACGTATTTGACTCCCCATTCGTCAACACGAGGGCCAGATATGAGGTTTTTCCTCAGTTCTGGTGCATAAAGTACATCAATTAAGGTATATTTTTCACCATTTAGAAAAATAACTACAGATCCCTTACCTGTAACAGGGGTAGAGACACCGTTAACTGCTCCTACTAGTGTCTGATCTGTAACTGGTGTAAAATCGGACATTAGGTGTCTGTCCTTGCAAAAATGAGACGAGGAGGCTGTATCGAACACCCAACAACGCTCCTCAATTCCAGTCACTAACGCTTCCAGCAGGAAACTGTTGTTTGGTCGACTCGGACTGGTATACTGACATCGTTCACGTTCGGAACTTGAACGTTTAGATTGCTTATAAGTCCTTGATTTTCCGGATACACGACAATCTTTGCGAAGATGACCAGGCTGGTGACACTTGTGACATTTTCTTCTCTGTAATGTATGAGAATCTGCCTGCTTAGGATTGTCAATCATCTCTTGTCTCGGGAACACCTCCTGCCGGTTTCTTGTTAGATAAGAAATATTTGCTTGGTCTGCAACTCTCTGTTTCAACCTTGCTTCTTCGGCAAGTAATTCTTCTCGTACAGAAATAAAAGTAAATTGATCCTTCTCCCACCGATATATCGTTTGAACAATATTATCGAACTCCTTTGGAAGATATCGCATAAGCTGAAATATTTTATCTATTTCGGATACAGCATGACCAGCCTCACTCAGCTTATCAAAAATACTGGCTAGTTTACTTGAATACAGCCCTATGTCCTCATCTGGCTCCATACGACAGGAATAGAATTCATTCTTAAGTGACATGACACGAGCACGACTGTCTGGTTCAAAGTACTTTTTCAGCTTATCCCAGGCATCAGGTCCGTTAATAGCTTTTTCCAGCAGGGCACGATATCGAGGCGATACGCTCATGTAAATCGTCGAAAGCGCTCTGTTTTTTCGATTTCTAAAGTCCCTTGCTGCAGTCTCGTCCACCGTTTCACCTTCTTGTGCTTCAGGTGCTTTTTCAGTTCGTTGAACAATCTCCCAGCACCCCCGTTCCATCAGCAACATCCTCATATCTGTACACCATGTTGAGTAATTACTTTCGCTTAAAAGCGCGATCCTAAAATTTACTTCACTGGTACTTGACGCCATTCTTTAAAGCAAAACCACTTCCAGGAAGAATTTAATGAAATTGTATCACACAATGGTTTTAAAATATGAGCACAAGGCGAGCACTAGACGAATTAGAGTGAAAACGAAATTTCCGGAACCAGTTCAGTCCAACGTCATTTGAAGCAAAAGTTAATTGTGCAATTACACTTGGGGTGTCAAGGCCCCCCCTCTGAGCATTCTCTATCAGCTTATAAAAATAAACTTCCTCGAGTCATTTTTCCGAAAGCAGATTAGCTATGCTAAGGCGTCTGGGCCCATAACCATGTTGAATAATCTTTCAAATAAAGCTGCCTCAGTGAAACATAGCAGAGTCTTGATAAGGAAAAAAAAATACGACTCGAAGAATCAAAAATAAAAGAAGTTTAATTACATTTTATAGTAACTAACATAGCGTTGGGTAACTTACCCAAACAGCTAAAAAAAAAAGTCAAGGCAATAACAAATGCTCCAAGCTCAAAATCTCTGTTACAAGTATGTACTCCCCTTTTATACCCGAGTACTTACATACAATTTTACATATCGATTGAAGGAGCTAGTATCGATACAAAAAGAAATAAAAACAGAAAAAACGGAGTTGTGACCTCACTCCTTCAGAGTGGCGTCATACATACAGCATGAAGCAACATTACTGTGAAAATGGGAAGTGCAAAGAACTGGGTTACTAACAAATACAGTAAATAACAGTTAGTTTTACTTTTTATTTATTTTTTTTAACTCAAGCCTCCCTTGAAATTCTTCTACTCCCCCCCCCAAGGGGGGCGCACCCCCCAGGTTGAGAACCGCTGGTCTAGAAAACAATTTGACATATCCTTCCTCGTTAAAATAATCTTTGCTTTTACCATATTTACAATAACTGTGTTACAGTGTTAGAAAATTATAAAAACTCAAATTATAAAATTGCATCAAGCAATTGCTTAACATAGTTGAAAATCATTTACAGCTGACAGAATTCTTGCCCTAATTTTTCTGCTCCTATATTTTTCTTGATGTATTTATTGGAATTTGAAGGTTTAAAAAGTCCTTGGGTAGCGTTTTTCATTCTCTATTATAAAAAAAATTCTGCATAAAAACGGGAATGTACAGTGTGGGCCTGACAGACAAAAAAGTACAAACCAAAAAAGGTACCGTTTATGAGGGGTTGTTATTTTAAGACCGGCTGACACCTGTGTCCGTTGGGCGTTGGTAATCTTGGGAAAGAAAGGGGGGGATGCCATTCTTTTCATCACTTCTATTTTTAAAGTTGGGGGGGGATAACTCGGTACAACACTTCACACACTGATCACCTTCACTTCTTGATGTCCCACTGTATACAAAGAAAATAGCGAAAATTTTTGGCGCTCAAACACGCTCAAACGACGCTCAAACAAATGCCGTTCTCAAAATTTGAATATCTCAATGTCGGGGGGGGGGGGCTGGGTGTTTTTCCCGCCAAAAAAAGAAATGCCCATACCTTTTTTACAAATGGCGCTCAAACGAAAATTTTTGGCGCTCAAACGCGCTCAAACGACGCTCAAACGAATGCCGTTCTCAAAATTTGAATATCTCAATGTCGGGGGGGCTGGGTGTTTTTCCCGCCAAAAAAAGAAATGCCCATAACTTTTTTACAAATGGCGCTCAAACGAAAATTTTTGCCGCTCAAACGCGCTCAAACGACGCTCAAACGAATGCCGTTCTCAAAATTTGAATATCTCAATGTTGGGGGGGCTAGGTGTTTTTCCCGCCAAAAAAAGAAATGCCCATAACTTTTTTACAAATGGCGCTCAAACGAAAATTTTTGGCGCTCAAACGCGCTCAAACGACGCTCAAACGAATGCCGTTCTCAAAATTTGAATATCTCAATGTCGGGGGGGGCTAGGTGTTTTTCCCGCCAAAAAAAGAAATGCCCATAACTTTTTTACAAATGGCGCTCAAACGAAAATTTTTGGCGCTCAAACGCGCTCAAACGACGCTCAAACGAATGCCGTTCTCAAAATTTGAATATCTCAATGTCGGGGGGGCTGGGTGTTTTTCCCGCCAAAAAAAGAAATGCCCATAACTTTTTTACAAATGGCGCTCAAACGAAAATTTTTGGCGCTCAAACGCGCTCAAACGACGCTCAAACGAATGCCGTTCTCAAAATTTGAATATCTCAATGTCGGGGGGGGCTAGGTGTTTTTCCCGCCAAAAAAAGAAATGCCCATAACTTTTTTACAAATTCCGCTCAAACGAAAATTTTTGGCGCTCAAACGCGCTCAAACGACGCTCAAACGAATGCCGTTCTCAAAATTTGAATATGTCAATGTCGGGGGGGCTAGGTGTTTTTCCCGCCAAAAAAAGAAATGCCCATAACTTTTTTACAAATGGCGCTCAAACGAAAATTTTTGGCGCTCAAACGCGCTCAAACGACGCTCAAACGAATGCCGTTCTCAAAATTTGAATATCTCAATGTCGGGGGGGCTGGGTGTTTTTCCCGCCAAAAAAAGAATTGCCCATAACTTTTTTACAAATGGCGCTCAAACGAAAATTTTTGGCGCTCAAACGCGCTCAAACGACGCTCAAACGTATGCCGTTTTCAAAATTTGGATATCTCAAAGTCGGGGGGCCAACTTCACAGACGTCTACAATTTTGGTAAACCCTTTTTTACGAAGGCATAGAACATTATTAATTTCGACAAACTTTCCAGTTAAATTGTCATTTTTTGAGCCCCGGTAATTTCACTCAACTACAAGAGATGTGATACCTGATTTTCAACATTGTTTACAATAACATCATTGTGTACACTGTTATCTGGTACATCGCGAGAGAGCATATCTGCTTCGATGTTTGTGGTGCCCTTTGTATATTTAATATCATACTCATACATACTTAACTGTAAAGACCAGCGGAACAGTCTTCCTTTTAAGTTTTTAACATTTTTGAGCCAAACTAAAGCCGCATGGTCCGTATGTATGGTAAATTTTTGTCCGAAAAGATAATGATGAAACTTATTTAAAGAATCCACTATAGCGAGACATTCCAGCTCAGAAATACAATAATTTTTTTCATAATCCTTTAATGAGCGGGAGTGAAACTTGACAGGGTATAGGACACCAGAAACATCTGTTTGTTTTAAAACCGCTCCTACACCAGTGTGACTGGCATCAACATAAATATGACATTCAGCTTTTGGATTAAAAATTTTCAACACAGGTTTACAAATTAAATCTCCTTTTAACATTTCAAATGCTTCTTGGCATTTCTCAGTCCATTGCCAAGGTGTATTTGTTTTAACAAGTTATTCAGTGGCTGCCTAATAGTGACATATTTATCAATAAATTTATGATACACATTAATTGAACCGAGAAATCTTTGTAAAGATTTCACATTATTGGGTGGTTTTAGATTTTTAATAACGTCAATGTTGCTGTTATCCGGAGTGACAATCCCATTGGTAATTTCATATCCTAAAAATTGAATTTGTTTTTGTAAAAAGGAACATTTTGAAAATTTTAGTTTTAAGTTTTCCTGTCTGTATATATAAAAAATTTGTTGAATGTGTTCAATATGATTAGAATAGCTATCTGTAAAAATTAAAATATCATCAAAATAATTTGCAGCAAATCAAATTTTATATTTAGTTAAAATTCCACGAATTGTTCTCTGAAAAATGCTGGGTGCATTGCGCCAACCAAAAGGTAAATGTAGCCATTCATATAGTCGATTATGGGTTGCAAAAGCGAGCTTTTCTGTGTCATCTGGGTGAATAGGGATATGCCATTAACCCGAGGCCATGTCCAATTTTGAAAAATATGTACTTTGAGCTAGTTTATCAATTAATGTCTCGACCAGAGATAATGGTTCGGCATCCGACTTAGTCACCTGATTTAATTTCCTGAAATCAATACATAACCTATTCTTTTTGTTTGCATCTTTTTTATAAACAAGTGTTATTGGTGCCGAAAATGGAGATGAACTTTCTTTTATGATATTAGCTTTTAATAACTCTTCAATTTGAGTATCAATTTCTTCTTGTTGTTTGGGTGAAGTTTTATATGCGCGTAAAGAAACTGGCAAATCGCAAGTCAGTATCACTCTTTGGGGTTCTATTCTTATTGATCCCACGTCATATTTATTTTTCGCAAATATGTATTTATATTCTTCTAAAAGTACTTTTATTTCAGAACTTCCTACATTTTCACTCATTTTCGTTTTTTTCCTCGACTGCACTCTGATAATGTGTGCACCCATTACCAGAATCCGTCTCGGAAACATTCGAAAATGTTAAAACGTTTTTATTTTTATCCTTTTTCTTTACTTCCTTTTTCTCTTTAACTTTACTAACATTTAGCTCAACATGATTTTCGGGCATGATATGCAGAGAGAAATCGCTGCATTCCGAACTAGAGAAAGTGATCAGTTTTCTCCCATTCTGCGCAACAATTTGGTTCGCACAATTAATTACCAAACGAAAATCAACACAACTCTATAAACCCAAAAGGGCATATGGTAAATCGGTGTCAAGTATGAAAAACTCTGCCGATTTAACAATATTACCAATTTTAAGGTAGAGATTGCATGTTTTGTTAAGCTGTATTAGACCTTTTGTTTGTTTCACGTTTATCACTTTATTTTCTCTAATGGGAACATTTAATTTTCAACAATTTTACTTGGAATTATATTCACCGTAGATCCAGTATCAATATTTAACCATATCTAAACTCGAGTTATCTTCATTTTTTGTTTTCCTTTTACTATGTACGTACGTTTTGTTTTTTTATGTATCCGGATACTATTAATTGTCACTTTTCGGCTTGTGGCTTAGACGCTGCTATTTCAGACGTAGATGGTCTATTGATGCAAGAGAATCCCCAATGATAAGAATTCATGATCCCTATTTTTGCTCAAAACTTACAGGGGTTGGGGGGCAAATCTTGCACCGCATGCGTCGTTTGAGTCTTTGTTGGTTTTGTATTATTATACAATCGTGGTGTAATTTTCCTGTCCTTACTACATTGAAAAGATTTGTGTCCAAGTTGTTGACAAATATAACAACGGATTTCCGGTTTAGGTTTTTTTGTCTTTCCCTTCGTATAGGGTACCCGATGGAATGGTAGTTTTATTTTGTCTATGTCTTTGCGAATTTGTTCGTAAATTTTCAATTTGGTTTTAAACTCAACTAAATTCTCACATCCATATAAAATAGCTTTGTTTTGTGTAGTGTCATTAATCCCGTTAATGACGTAAGTGATTAAAGCACCTTCGTCTGTATTACTTTGATTAGCAATTTGTTTCATGGTTAAAAAATATTCTTGCATTGACTCATTATATTTTATTTTACGTTTTTGTGGGATGTCATGTATTTCCGCCGAATTATATGTTACTTTAAACTCTTCAATTAATAATTTCTTTAGTTTGTCAAAAGAATTGACTGAAGTTTCACTACGAATGAACAGAAGTGCGTTTCCCCTAAGACAACTTTTTGAGAACAAAAATTTATGAAACTCAGATAAGGAGAATAATGCCGCATGATTTTCAAATGTTCCAAACCATTGCACTATATTTTCATGTTTTTTACCCCTTAAAGAGAGGTATCACTGCCTCAATGTCAGAGAAGTTTACCATAATTTTTGTTTCTCCCATGCTTGACAATTTTGAATTTTTATCGACATTTTCGATTTTAGAATAACTGTTTTTCTCGTCATTACTGCTTTTGATTTCATGTTCTCTACTTGTATTATTTTTCATTTTGACTCTAACCGTTTCGGTTTGGGTACCATTTTCGTTATTACTTTCAGTTTGAGTAGTATTTGCGTTAGTATCTGTAAGTTGTATCCCACCCGGTTCGGTTTGAGTACTATATTCATTATTGACTCTATTTGTGGATCCGGACTGAAATTCAGGTTGTTCTGTTTCGAGACTAATTTCGTCTTCCGAAATGTCCTCTGCAATTATCGAATTTTTAAGAAATTCAAAATTAGATAAGCACGAAATAATATGTTTAGTAATTTCCTCTTTTTCACTTTCTCCCGAAATATATGAAATATCGCAAATATTAATCAATTCCGCTAACTTAAACTGTTCTGAAATTTCATTCACTTTAGCTATAAACTCTTTATCTCCAACTTCATATTTAAAGCCACTAAAATTTAAAACTCTATTATGATCTAATCTCGTACTTCCATTTTGAAATATTAATTTATCCAATAACTTGACCGTTGAAGCTTTTTGCTTCTTCAAAGCTTTACAAATTACGTCAATATCCATAAGTAACATGGTTACAATATTAATATACAAATTCCAAAATATTTACACAAAAAGCATATTCAGTTATAAGCCATTATAAAACTACAGCATATTGAGATATAAACCATTTGTTGAAATTATTCATTATTCAAGTCAAAAAAAAATTTCCTATCCGCACTTATTTATGACATAGTAGAGAAAGAAAAATTACTCACGGAATGATTCACCACTTCCTTGAACGAAAAAATAAAAAAAGTTACTCCTTGTATAGTTCTTGGTTCAGGATTCACTGGAATCGTCATATTTCAAGAAGCGACAAAAAAAAATCGTTATAGATTGTCAAATTTCTTCTATTTTAATCCTCGAAGCATCATACTCGGTACTGATCTTTGATTCCAGAGGCGGCATGCAAACAGGAACTTCCCACGCTTTTCTGGATCCAGTTCGATCAGAGGGTTGGTCCTTTTCAGAACAAGTGTATTCACACGCAAAAACATTATTGATGTCGCAGTGGCCGTAGAAATACTGCATCGGAACTAACAGCTCTTAAAACGCTATCTGTCATCCTCCAACTAGTCCATTATCCGTCTCGGTTTAGCAGGGAAGTTGGCGAGTAGAAAATACACATTCCTCCAAGAACGGCGGAGGAGACTTTCATACATTTCAACCCTCGCCTGCGTCCCACAAAATTTAATCATTTTTGGGTCGGTATAGCCCCTTTACCGTCCTACCGGCTTGAAATGTCATAGCAGTAGACACCGTTGGAACAGCTGATACTGGAACACCTGTAAAGGAATTCTTGGTACTCAGTAAACAGGCGACTGAATTAAAACATATTTATTTGTCGTTTATTTCGCAGTTCCCCATAGGAAGTGAGTTAGACCGTGTGACATATTATATGTACAAATATTATCAGGAAGAGCCCGGCTTTTAGCAATGTTCACATTTTTATATCGGGAATATACAGTAGAATTGGTGTAAGCGTTAATCCCTATGACGCTATGTTCGTCAGGGACTAGGGCGTGTCGGATGATTCTTATCGGCTCAGTATCCCTAGACAATGGCTGTTCTAAGTCTATGAGGATATTCCTCTGTCTATAGGGGAACGAAGGAATTAAGTACTGCAAACTTTAAGAGCTATTACATCATCATTAGAAATGGAATAAATTATGTTTTACAGGAATATGGACAAGTCAGGTAATTAATATAAAAATTATTTTTATATTACATATATATATATATATATATATATATATATATATATATATATATATATATATATATATATATATATAGGTGTGGGTGTGTATGTAACGCTAATATTGATCAAACTTCACATTTCTTTAACATTAAAATGCAGTTTATATAATGCATAAACTTAGAGCTTTGTCAAATTGAATTCATTCTTAAAACTATTAATTTAACGCCTTGTATTCTTATGCATATAAATCATGTAAATATTATATAATTTCATATTCTGCATTGTACTGTTCTTATGTACATATAGCGTAAAAAGTAAACAGTGTTGCGTATTTCAGGATAGAAAGTATATCACATTATTCAGGAATTCTGGAAAATGATCGCTTTTCTTTTTCTAATTACTTGGCTTTCAAAAAGTTTTTTAACTCTGAATAACTATACTATCTATACACTGTAGCTCAAATATTCGGAAATGTTCAAGAAAATAAAAGGAAATAATTGCCTAAACTACGATTTATAGCCCTGCGGATATATAATGGAAAAATATCTCGATCATTTTATCATTTACCAGTATCTTCGAAAATGATTCCACTTTAAGTAGCAATTCTGAGAAAAAAGAAGGAATTTTAAAGAGTAAAATAGGCAAACTTTCAGAATTTTGTCTTATTAAAAGCAAGAGCATTTTGTTTTTAAGGGTATAGTCTTATTTCAATGATAGAATGCACGAATGTTCTTATTGATCAGCTATCTGCAGAATTTAGTAAAAAAGGAAATTTTATAAACATTGTGCTATGGGATTCTGTCTTTTTGTGCATATGAGTAACAAATTAACCTTAAAAATGTGTGTCTTTCACTGTACACAAATTGTACCTTATAGCCGTTTGAAATCAAATCAAATTACCTGCATATGAATTAATATTCAAAATATGAATATCTACAGGAACGTGACAGCTTAATGCATGATATAGTAAGAAAAATCATAACTGCTTCATGTGCAGAAATTTTCCCAATAACAGATTTCTTTCAACAGATTTCCCCTACAATTTTCTTTTAAATCTTATGTGTTATGTGTCCATTTATCTGTTCATAATACCTTAACTTTAGAAGTCTTTTGTTTAGTTGTTAGATTTTTAAAGTGCAATATTTGACTGATCTTTAAGTGTGAAAATAAAAGCATTGAGACTACCGATTAACTTCTTTTTTAGCTAAACTTTAAACGTTTCTTAAATCTGCGCATGCAAACACATACAGCCTAAGACATTTCAATACATAAGGATTTCCCAAATGGAAAGGAGACTTTTGTTTTCTTTCTTTAATGGCTTATTGGTTGGAGTATGTAAACATACATGAAGTATTACGCATAGTCGGCTTAAGCAAGTGCCCCAGAGCTTACTAGAATTTGGATACCTTGAGCGAAGACCGTTCGTGACTGTCTGCGAATTGGACATCCCGGACCTCTGCAAATTTCACAAATCGGGGGCGCGTGAAAGCCTTTTTCAATGGGCAGTAACAGGCCGGATAGTCACGGCTGTAGGGTGGGGTGGGGTGGACCTCCCAGTGGATGTGCACCAGAGTAAATTTTGTGCAAGGCCTTGGGGATGTCCTTGAGCAAGTCTCGGCATTCACCGTTCACAAAATTCCCTAATACTGTGCAATGTGACAGACCCATCCCTCTTACAACGATTCACTAACACCTTCTGCCATGAAAAATTGAATAACCGCTCGCTGCGACAAATCCAAGCCGTCACCTTGTTAAAACGCGTTCAACTTTCCGTTAATATGTGCTTTGTTTCGTCATCTTCTGTTGCAAACGCAAAGATCTGGGTATTTAACCACTACCCTTAAAATAAGAGTTCACTTTCATTTGGGAGACCCTTATATGTTAATCCAGTGGTTCTCAAATTTATACAGTCTGAGCACACTTACAATACTACAGATACTTGCTTACGCACTGTATACAAAATAGTACTAATATGTTATCATTTAGTTAAATATATAGAAAAATAAGCATTTAATAAATGCATACTTAACATACCTCTATGAAGTTTATTCATTCATGCGTTAATTAGAAACATGAGCTTGATGAGACATTGCGATTTCTTCAATGTTTGGTCTTAAGTTTGAGAGACAAACTCTCATTTCCTCACAAACGCACAGAAGAGTTCCTCTCGTTTTACACTTAATTGTGGCGAGGGTTAAAAATCCCAGTTCACATAAATATGAGGTGGAAAATTGCAATAAAATGGCCAGCGCTTTTTTAAATATCGACACATGTTCTTTTTTGATATAAATCCAAAAAGCTTCAAGAGACAATTCTTTGTATTTAATCATCAGTCCACGATCAGTGGACACAGATGCCAGTTCTTCTTTTTCTTTTAGAGTTAAAATAGAATATATTGCAGTTTCTACAAAACGGTTTCTAATCCAGTCATATTGCGCAGTGTTAATTGATGGATAATAATAAATCAAATTTTCTTCTAAAGTTAATAAATGTTCAAATATCATTGGCAGAATTTCAGTTTTGCAAGTATTACTTACCAGTGGAAACATTTCGAGGCTGCCTTCCATCGCTGTTCTTTTCCAAATCTGTAGCTTTCTCTGAAACGCTTTTATTTTGTCAGTGGGTGTGAGGATATTTTCCTCTTTACCTTGCATGCTAGAGTTCAAAATATTGAGATGATGAAAAATAGATGCCAAATATTGTAACTTTGTAATCCAAAATTCACATTGAAGGAGGTTACAAAAATGAGATTGTTTCATTGCTACAAAAAATGTGATAAGTTCTTGTCGTAACTTTTGTACACGGATAAGTACTTTGACTCTTGACAGCCACCTCACATCGGTGTGTAAAAGTAGCCGTCTGTGTTCAGAGTCCATATTGGTGCAAATCTGTTCAAATAGGCGTCATTTAACTGGTCTTGTTTTAATGAAGTACGCCAATTTAACAACTTGATCTAAGACCTCTCTTAAATCCTCTGCCAATGCTGTTGACATCAAGACCTCTCTATGAAGGAAGCAATGAGTTAGAATAACATTTTCATTTTGTTCCTTTATAAAAGATACAAGACCCTTGTTGCAGCCTATCATAGAAGGAGCTTCATCTGTTCAAATGCCTACACACAATTTCCACGATAACTGCCATTTAACAAGGTAGTTATTCAGGATGTTAAAAATGTCCTCACCTTTTGTAGTCAGACTTAATTCTTTGCAAAAAAGAAACTGATTTGCTATTTCAGTTTCGTTAATGAAACGAATGAATGCTATGAGTTACGCCTTGTTGGTAATGTCGGTTGTCTCGTCAACTTGCAGTGTAAAATCAGAACACTGGAGTTTATTACCACATACATTTTTCTCAATATCAGAAGACATTTCCAAAATACGCCTATTAACAGTATCATTGGACAGAGATATCTTGCTTATTTTCGTAGCTGCTTCATTTCCTAACATCGTACTGACAATCTTTTGCCAAGCAGACAATGTAAGTGACTCACCCAAAGTATAAGCTTTAATATTTTGTACGATCAGTTCTGAGACTTGGTAAGAAGCAATTTGAGCTTTATCAGAAACAATCATTGAACTTTTAAAAGAATGACCTGCTTTTCTTTGCTGTTCGGACATTCTCTTAAAATAACTTGTGGGTTTGTCTTGTAAATGATAGTGTTTACTTTTCAAATGTTTACCAAGTTTACTAGGGAACATTGATTCATTTGACATTTTTAGTCCAACACTAAACAAACTGGCTGCGGATTATCAACATTTCCTGTCCAAAAAAAGCCATGGCTTAAATAACTCTCATCGTATTTACGAGTCGGTCGATTTTGCTTTCTTACTAGATCAACTTTCCATATTTGAGGTTTGCTCACTTTCAAGATTACATTCATCAATGTCAAGCTTATTTTTAAGAAACTTATCCAATTTTATTCATGAATTATTCTTAACAAAGGCAATTATATCAACGGTAATTATTCTGAAAGTTGTAAAAGATATAATACGTTTACTCTTGACGGCAGTTCCCTAGACACGACGCGTCCACTCACCAACGCCTGTTATGCAACACTGCCAGTTGCCACGTGATTGTAAGACTCACGGGTTCACTACTGTGCAGGCATACATATAATACATTTACGCGTACTTAAAAAGTTAAAATTTCTCAGTCTTTTTCACAGTTAAGAGAATAAAGTTCAGTAATAAAATAGTCCATCCAATCAGCGCGAAGGCGCATCCTTGAAGACTCCGCCCAAACGTTGCGTCATCGTGAGATCTCAAGTGTCCGGCTCCAATATGATGAATGCTATTGCCGGTGTTAACATGCCGTTCCAGCCACGTTTGTTACGAGTTTTAAACGCGTAAAAAATTGCAGATCAGAAGCTAGTTGCAAGAAAAGTAATTTATATCTATCATAATAATTTCGCAACGAAACAAGCCGAGTGTTCGTAAAGAAATGGTATAATATAGTAACTAAGTATACATTTGCTTTTCATATCTGGGTAAATTTTTTAGGAATACTTGTCCTAGGGACATGACAGTAGTGTCACGGCCAGGGGCAGGTGGATGGAAAATTACAGGACGAAGTAAAATAATTGCTAAATGTAAGAAAGAAACATGGCAAATAACGGGCAATAAAAAGAGAAGGGGAGAGTGCCAGCAATATAACAAAATTTATAGATTATGCTTGTAGCAAGAAGTATAAGATAAAAGTTCAAGAGAGTGAGTTGCATGAATTGAAGAAAAGAAGAAAGGGAACACTAAATGTATGATGGCTATAAAACAGGCCGCCTTGCTTGAAGCCGAAGCATGGGAAAAAGTTAAATTAGACGGAGAATTTTATAAATCCCACCCTCGATGCGCATTGGTGAAAAGGGGATTGAGAAGAGGCAGCCACGGGCGAATGGCGATGGCATGGTAATAATATGACCAATGGAAATTGTAAGAGGCGGAGTCAACATTAATAAGAGAAAATAATATGAAATAAGAAAGGAAGGCACAGAAAACCTATGATGAGACTTAGTGAGAAGTTTTGGAGATAGAAGTGGTGTCAAGGCACATATACCTATGAGTTGAGTTAGTCAGAAGTTTGAAATAGAAATAGCGTCAAAGCACATATACCTATGAGGAGAGTTAGTTAAGTATAGTCAGTGTCCCGTGCCGACGGTCTGCAAGGAGTGAAGGAGTCAGAGAACCGATGATGAGCGTGCCCCAGTGTCCCGTGTAGAGTGTCTGCCATGATTGACGGAGCCTTATACCAGACGAAGCAAGTGTCCTAGTTCCGTGCGATAATAGTCTAACGAAGTTCATCATTACGAGTGCCAGCTGCCCATCATAGTGATCCAACAGTCATCTTTCGAGGTACCGACTTTTTGAGTTTTCTTTTTATATTACTGTCATTGCTTCTCAGTGTGTAGCCTTAATAGCTAATATAGAGCGCGATGAGGATGTTATTGAGTATAAGATGTTAAGGAGATGACCGATGATTCGTATAAAAAATAATTTAATTAATATGATGTTATGCTTATATATATGAGTAAATATTGGTAGTAATGGAACATGGATATATGAGTGATTATGTTTATAAAATGTTATCATAACAAGTGAATGAATTAAATATATGTGTCGTGGTAATGAAGTTGAGAGTAATATGTGTAGATGAAGTACGAAAGATTGTCATAATAATTGAATGAATTAAATATATGTGTCGTAGTAAGGAAGTTGAGAATAATATGTGTAGATGAAGTACGAAAGATTGTCATAATAATTGAATGAATTAAATATAGGTGTTGTGGTGAATTAATTTAGTAGTAATGAAGTTCAGAGTAATATCTGTAGATGAAGTACGAAATATTGTCATAATAATTGAATGAATTAAATATACGGTGGTTGCCAAATTATTAGGGACACCTTGAAATTTAGACAATTCCATTGTCATTTGCAAAAATGATTAAAAATTGAGGGTTAGAGATAATGTAATTTATTTTAGTTGCGTAGAGTGTTTAATTTAGAACATGAAAATATCATCTTTGTTATTAATATGTATTTATTTTATCTTAAACAGTCATTTGGAAAAAAATTTGGTAAAACGCTTAATATTTTGTAATGCCACCCTTTGCCGAAATTACGGCTTCGAGTCGTCGAGACATGCTCTCAATGCATGTATTTTCATTTTTTTTCAGTTCTGGACAATGATTCCATACGTCTATCAGCTTTTCGATAAGTTGTCGCTTGTTAGGGATCAGTTCCGTCGCTATTTTCCTTTTTGTCAGCTCCCACATGTTTTCTATCGGGTTCAAATCGAGTGAATTGCCTGGCCAGGGCAAAACTCGGACATTATTTTGAGGCAGGAAGGCTGTTACACTTCTGGCTTTATGGCAGTGAGCTGAGTCGTGCATAAATACGTACTCCTCATCATCAGGGAACCATTCATCAACTTGAGCGAACAGGCGATTTTCCAGGACTTGCTTGTACTGGTCTTGCCTCATTGTCCCCTGGACGATGTATAGGCACCCCATTCCTTTCGCTGATATATCACAGACCACACCATAATGCTTAATGGGTGTTTTACACTCTCCACGAGGCACTCAGGATGAAATTTTACTAAAATAGGGAAATAGGATGAAATTTTACTAAATAGCACTCAGGATGTAAAATACTAAAATAGGCCTCCAAAGCTCTTTGCGTAGGAATAATTCACAACAAGAAATCATATTTACTAGACTCCAGTCCTAAAGTGTCATATTCTTGTGTTCTCGAGCCCATAAAAGTCGCTTTTTCTCCATTGCTTCAGTCAGGCGTGGTTTTTTGGTTGGGTGATGACCCATGAGGTTCCATTCAGCCAATCTCCTATGGACTGTCCTTTTGGAGACTTTGATACCTTTGTCATTGATCATAGTGGTGAGACGAGACACACTCTGTTTCCGATTTTCGAGACAGGCATGCCTTATCTTGCGGTCATTACGACAGGTAGTAATGCGTTTTCTTCCACTTTTCTCAATACGGTCCGCTTCCAATTTCACATTATTGTCAATTTTTTTCTTAATTCGGTTAACCACTGATTTAGAAACACCGGCAATCGATGCTATCTGTCTTTGGGAATGTTTTGTGTTTAACAGAAGCGTCTTTATTTCAGTACATTTACTCGGAGAAATGTCTGAATCTTTTCCCATGCTGAAAAATCCAACAGTGACATTTTTAACGATTAAAGCAAAATAAAACAAAAATATTGACTGCAAAAATAACAAAAATAATACAGTATTAAACAAAACTTACAAAATAATACAATAGTAAACACAACTTATATTTCTGTTTTTCTGTTGAACCGGCACGAATTACCTACATTCGAACACACGCTTTCACATGCTCCAGAGTAATGCACGCAGGTGTTGCCACTTTCTAAATAGTATTTCTAATGTAGCCAGCAATACATAACAAATGATAAAATTCATGGGAATAATTATTTTTGGTAATAAGATACATTTAAATGTCGAAATTTCAGAAATTGCGTAGTGTCCCTAATAATTTGGCAACCCACTGTATGTGTCGTAGAGAACTAATTTAGTAGTAAAGAAGTTGTGAGTAATGTGTAAATGCAGGAGGAAATATTTAGTAACTTGTAGAGTATTATTTATATGTGTTAATAATCAATAAATTAATTTATCAGTGTAAACCAGAGTTGTTTCCATCATTTGGGAATCACAACAATTAATCAATGTACTAACCACAATCATTAAGCAATGAATGCTAAATCAAAAAATCATCATAACCATCATTAGTAGCTATTTAATACAATATCCCCCAAGAACAAACTAATTCTCACTGCCACAATACTACGGAGCGCACCTGAAAAAGCTCTGGGGCGCACCAGTGCCAGCTGCCCGAGCGCACAGTTTCAGAACCACTGTGTTAATCCAATGTTAATTACAGAGAAAGAATCAAAATATGGACAGTAATAGTATTATTATTCATTACCTTGACAGATAATATAAAGTCAGAAAACATTAAATATATTTTAATACTGAGATTTTTGTAAAGAAATATTCTCGAGATCTACTCGAACATTCTCCTTTTTGTTTAGTACTCTGATAAAACTTTATTCGTTTCTTGAATATTTTCTATTTTTTTCGACAAGTCACAGAGTTGTGGAACAAGTATATTGAACTCAGAGCTAAATCCTTTAACCCGTTAACGCCCAGCGTCCTATTTATAGGACAGTTCATTTTCACCATTATAAATAAAGCTATTCAACGTTTCGCCTATTATTTTTCTACCCCCTGAAGAGTAATGGTTTCACCCTACTTACTTATGCCGGTATGGACCGGATGGACGCATTTTTCAGCCAGCTGGAGACACGTAAACTTCGCCATTTTCATGATTTTTTCTTGCTGAATTTCATTGTAATCGTACGAAAAGGTTTTAAAGGTAAGTTTAAATATTTTTTCAGAATTTATATTTCAGATATTCTATTAACAGATATCTTATAACGTTTTAAAATTATTTTTACTTTTATTAGTTTTAATTACAAATTTAAACTACTGTCCTAAAAATAGGACGCTGGGCGGATGCGTTAAATTTTCTGATATTTAGTTTATTTCAAAGGTGCTCAAGATGTCGCGGAAAAAAGTTTTTAAAACTGCCGAGGAAGCTGTAGAATATCTATTTTCGGAGGAATTGGAGTCCGAAATGATTGCTTTGCCACCTGAAGTAGATGAATTAACAGATGAAGAAGGTTTTGATGACACTGAAACTCTTGACCCATCTGTAAGAGACGTTGCAGGTAGTATTGAAATTTCTGTACCTTATGAAAACCATGATGATCATAGAGAGAAAGTTTTATCACACAAAAGTAAAAAGCGAAGTTGCTCGGAATCAGGATCAAATACACGTAAAAAAGGTAAAAAAGAGTTAATAGCAGATTGGAAAAAAGTTCCGCCAAATTATAATTTTCCTGATGAAAGTAATGCCTCAAAAATAAACTATGAAAAAGCTGTAAGCACTTTAGAGGGTCTATCGCCCGTAGAAGTTTTTGAAGAATTTTTGTCTCCGACATATTTGGAGCATATTTTAACAGAAACAGAAAAATACGCCAAACAATGGAAAAACAAACCAGATTTTTCCTTAACAACTGAAGAATTAAAAACATTTATCGGTTTTTTGATTTTCTCTGGATATCATACACTATCAAGTGAACGTGACTATTGGTCAGATGAAGAAGATTTAATGGTTCCTATAGTAAAAAACTCAATGACTAGAAACAGATACTTAGAAATAAAATCTATGATTCATTTTGCTGATAATAATGAAGCCAAGTCCCAAACAAATGACAGAGCTTTTAAAATTCGAAAATTAATTACTGAAATGAACGTAAATTTTCAGAAATGGGGAATTTTTGACAAGCATCTATCTATTGATGAAATGATGATTCGATATTACGGTCATCATTACTTCAAGCAATACATTAAAGGTAAACCCATAAGATTTGGGTATAAGATGTGGGCATTATGTGGGAACAATGGCTACTGCTATAATTTTGATTTGTATTGCGGCAAGGAAGTTGTCGATGCTGCTTCTACCGTGGTTCTTTCAAAAGAGCCCTTGGGAACTCGAGTTGTAAAAAAAATGCTTCAGCCAGTTACTGATCCCAATAGTCATATAGTTTATTTTGATAATTTTTTTAATTCCTATAATTTGTTGGTTGACCTAAGAAAGAGTGGATTTCGAGCAACAGGAACAATAAGAAGTGACAGAATACAGCATTGTCAACTTGAAATTGATTCTACTTTCAAAAAGACTAGCCGTGGTTCACATGATTTCTACTTTGATGTGAAAAATAAAATTACTGCGGTAAAATGGAATGATAACAAATGCGTTACATTTGCGACAAATTTTGACATAATTGAGCCACTAACATATGTTTCAAGGCGTGAAAAAGGAAAAGCTGAAAAAAATAAAATCGAACAGCCATGTCTCGTAAACAATTATAACAAAAACATGGGTGGTGTAGATTCTCATGATTGGCTTTTAGAGAAACATACCATAAAAATCCGTGGAAAAAAATGGTATTGGCCAATTTTTACCCGAATTGTAGACATGGCTGTTGTAAATACCTGCGTTATTTACAACATGGTAAATGCAGAGAAAAAGAGTATGAAAGAAATAAGGAGACATATTGCAATAGCCTATCTAAAAAAAGGCAACACAGGACAAAAACAAATCGGTAGACCAAGTTATACAATTTCATCTCAAGTGAAGGTAATAGACACTGTTAGACGTGATGGAGTTGGCCATGTAATTGGTAAAAGAGAAAAACAAAGACGATGTCAAATGCAAAATTGTTCGGGAAAACCTCTTACATTTTGCATGAAATGTAATGTAACTCTATGTACAAAATGTTTTCCAAATTACCATAAATAGTGTGAATATGTTTAAACTTAATAAAAAATGTCAAATTTATTTGTGTTTCATTTTATTTTGCATTAAATATTAAAGTTCAATTGTTTGGGAACAGAAACGTAATCAAGTAACTAAAAACAAAGGAGAAGTACTAAGTGTTCAAAAACTTCTATATCCGCCCAGCGTCCTATTTATAGGACAGTAATTATCTCGGATCCTAAATTAATGGTGTGGAGTTTAATTGCATATTATGTTTAATTTAAGTGTTTAGAACATAATTTTAAAAGTTTTTAACAAAATTTCAATTTTAAATTAAGTTGGGCGTTAACGGGTTAAATACTTAATTTCTTTTCCTGTCATTTTTTTTCTTTTTTCTGTCTTATGAAATTTAATAGCATCTCAAACTTATTCATTTCAAGAGATTTAGTTCTTTTTGGTAAAGAATATAAAGTTTGAAAACCCTCTGATTTCGGCATTGCTTTTCAATTGTTGTGGATATGCTGTTGAGCCTTACCATGTTGGTAAAACAAGGCTAAAAAACGTCTAATAGTTATAATTTTTAACTCAATATAACAAACCAAAAAAGGCCTACTGAAATTCTTCGAGTATGCAAATATCGGCAATCCCGAAGTAAGCGCGGTTTACAATGATAAAATTTAGTTTTGATGATAATTTTGTGCCTGGCATATTTAGGTCGAATGTAGTTATCGCAAAAATAGCAGAATAAATCAAGAGAGAGCTATAACTTCAGACACCACCAATGCCTACAGTAAAATACCGATAATGTTAGCTTATTTATACAAACCTATGAATTCAGATAGTTAAAACTAGTTTTAAGATGCAACGAAGTTTAAAGAACATTAAAAATTTGGAATCCTTACTCAAACTTGAAAGCGAAACACTGCAAAACATTGCATTAAAAATTTTTGTTACCGAGTGTATTTTAATTTTAAAACGTTTGCTTTCCATATAACAATTTGCTTTTTACACAGTTCTATTCTTATACCGATTCATATATACTACCGTGATTTACTCTTATAGTGACCATATTTTATGTTGCATAGCTGCATTCAAAATATAGTTCTGTGGCGGAAGAAAATAGATCTTTTTACTAAACATTTGTATTATTTAGTATCATATCGATTTCACTGACATAGGTTATCCTTACCCCTGACTTAAAGAATAATTCAATAAAATTTATTTTATAGGTATTTTATAGGTATTTTTTAAGCCCACTGTGAATAAAATAATAGAAAATATTCCATAAAATCCAATCGATTTGGGTCCTTCGTGTGTCACACAAGTTTTTGGTATTTAGCATGAAAGCTTCACCGAAAAATTTTATTTCCTTATTTTGGATTTTTAAATACGCTTTAACACTTATTTCTAATAGTAAATATATAACGAAATATGCTAAATTTCATCATTATTTCCCAATTAAGCACTATTAAAAACACGCAAACTGAAAAAAAATAATGAAAAAAGCTATGAAAAAATTAACTTATTGTTTTCGAGGTGAATATTTTTAAATCTGTAAGACTGAATACGCATCTTTCATGCCTTCAAAGATAAATGATGATCACAACTACGGAATGTTATTAAAAATAATGAACTGGGATCTAATAAGTTTGTGAATTATTGATCTTTCTTTTTCCAAGGATAAATATAATTTAATTTCGAAATTTAGTTTTTGCTAAATTTCAACATAATCTTTAATAGTTTATGTATCGTATATACTTTCCCCTAAGAAATGTGATGTATTTATTAAATTTTAAAGGTCGTATTTTACATAACTGTTGAATGTTAAAAGTTTTACTGAAGGCAGTGTTTTAAATAATTCTCAAAGTTTTTGTCACTCATAAGTTACATTTTCAAAACGATGTATTAGTAACGTAGAGTTTTTATCAGAAATATTCTAAATTAAACGAACTAAATTATAAGAAAATATATACTAATCCTATCTTTGTGTCATCAATCAATATACGTCACAAACCGAGCTAGTATAACCACAAATATTATCCTCAAAGGTAAACTACTAAAAATTCCCTACCCAACTTTAAAAGTGAAAATTCATTAAACAGCACTGTGCATATTTTTGCACGTTAAACATCGCTATATACAAAAAAATAATTGTTATTCTTACCTACAAGCCAGGAGATCCTAAAACTTTAACTGATTGTAATTATTATTATTTTTTTTAAATTCATCGTTCGCTTTCAATTCGTAACATTAGTTTAACAACACTTTCGTAATATTTTCAAATTAAAGATTTTCGAAATATTTGGAGATGAACTGATTTTTTTTTAAATATTTTTTTCTTTGACAAAAATATTTCAGTTGGGTGTTGGATCACTATGGTCATATTTTAAACTGTTATGATCATATTTATTATTTTTCCTGTATCTTAATCAAGTAAACAAATTGAAAATTTTAAGCCATTACTTACGAAAATTAAAACAACAATTAATAATGTGTATTTTTATCTACATTTCATTATTCACTACTCTTACACTAATGATTAAATAATTCATTACATTATTGATAATGTTCTGCCTTTTGGGCAACAAATTATTTAAAATTTAAATGATCATTGTTCAGTAAACAAAGCCTAGAATCATATTATGAATGATTGATAATGTACATATAAAGCAAAGGAAACATAATTAGTACGCAAAAGTTTACGCTTCAATACATTTAAATGCGAATTCAAATTTAAGTAATAACAATTACTTTTTTTCCCTTTTCGGAGGGTTTTACTATTTATTAGCTGCAATGGTAAGCGGGTGTTGGATAAAATACATTTTAATAACAGAGATTTTTATTACAGAATAAGATTTTGATAATAATTTATAAATAATTCAACTGATTGTAATTAGTTGAACTGAAATCTTATTTTCATCAAATGTCATCAAAAGTGTGTCAAAATATTCTATCAGTTACGATAATAAAGGTTTAGAGATGAAGACATCGATAACTTTAAACCTTTTGAGTTTTATTACTTACTGCAATGAAAAGCATAGGTGAGATAAGTAATGAATAACTTGATAGAACTGCAGGAAGCTAAAGGAATTTAACGCTTATAATTAATTATGTTAAATTCTCTTGTATATCTTTCTGATTTCACCTTTTCCATCTGCGATACTAATTTTACACCAGTAAAACTCTTATTTAAAAAGGTAAGCTTAAGAGTTAATACCTAATTTTTCTAATTTACTAAGAATCTATAAAATTGGTGTAAATAAGTTTTACAGTGATGACCATTATAATTGTAACACCATGCAGGAGGGATGATACAAACGTCAAATTCGCATGAAAGGAGGAAGATGTTGGAATATGCAAATGATTAGCATTTAAGCAACAATCGAACGACGCAGGAGGGAGAAACGGCATCTCGAACTATGTATAAATGGAAAGTTGCTCAGCCAGTTTCTCATTCGGATATCGCATTTCAATGTTGGATGTTTGTGAGAAGATCCTTTTATGCCTCGTATAAGAAAAAGAAACGGCTACCAGAACCTTTGATAGCGGCAGGATCGTGGCCTTTTCGAGAGTGCGGTTTATCTTTCCGAGATATTGCTCCTCGCATTGGTCGGAATCTAACGACTGTCATGCGAATACAGAATCCATGGGTTCAGGAGGGTCATACTGATCGCCATGCAGGATCTCAACGGCCTCCCGTCACTAACACCGGAGAGGACAGACATGTTGTCAGGTCGGACTTGCAGTATCGTACAGCCACATCCCGGACCATGAATCAGGAAATGGGCTTGTTTGCAGCACGACAATTATCCTGACGGACAGTGTGACGACGTATGGAGTAGTACGGACTGCACGTCGACCATTATTGCGGCTTTCATTGACACTGCTGCATAGAGACGCGCGGCGGCAGTGGTGCACCCAACGACAAAACTGGATACAGGAGTGGCACCAAGTCGTCTTTTCAGACGAGTCCCTGTTCTGCATGCAGCATCATGATAGACGCATCCGTGTCTAGAGGAACCGAGGAGAACGCACGTGGCCTGTTTGCATTCGAAATCGTCATACGGGCCCTGTACCCGGTGTGATGATATGTATAGCCATTGGGTACACGACATGAACACCTCTTGTTCACGTCGTCGGTAGTCTGAACAGCCAGCTTTACATTTCTCAGATCTTAAGGCCCGTCGCAGTGCCGTATCTTCGAGGCATCGGAGAAGTCATCTTTCAACAAGATAACGCAAGACCACGTGTTGCCCGTCGTTTTCTGACCTACCCCGACACAGAGGGTGTTCGACTCTTGCCCTGGCCAGCATGTTCTCCAGATCTCTCACCCATTGAAAAATCTGATCATGGGTTTCTGAGAGACTGGGCCACCACTACGATTGAGGACGCGTGGCATAAACAGGAAGTATCATGGAAATCCTTGCCCGTATGTGTTATCCAAACCCATTTCGACTCGATGCATAACTGGGTTAGAGGCGGCAGCTGTGTGTACAAATTTCGGACCCTGTACACCCGCAAATTGCCTACAAATTTAATCATGTTTGCATTCTACTATGCTGTATACCAGGGGTGGGCAGACTTTTCCAGGGTACGGGGTACTTCTAATTTTTTCAAGGTGTTGCGGTTCACCCAGTGACGTAGGTGTGGTGAGCTAAAAAAAGGTCTACAATATTTATTGTAACTTAATATTAAATATGTAGGTAATATGTACTTACCTACATAACTACAAGAAAAAAACTCGTTTAAAACCGCGTTTAAAGCAAATCGCGTCGATTTTCCATAAATATGTTTCTTTTAGTATGGGCGTCTTATGTCTTCGTAAAGGCGGTCACCCCAAAATGTCTTGGTGGTCCTCCGGTCCATCGCGATCGACTTAATGCCCACCCTTGTTGTATAAGTACAATAAATAAAGTTTTGTTATTTGTTTTCCTTCCTGGTGTCGTAATTTTTATGGCCTGCAGTGTATGTTAATTTGCATAAAAAACGATTTTTTTGCTTCTTACACATATTTATTTTATAAAAATATTCGAAATAAAGATTCTTGTATTGCACTACGAAATATTTAAAATTACCATGCCATCGCATCGCCAATTTTCCTCTCATATTTTATTCTCTGTCTTAAATTCAAAACACCAGATTTAATATATATACACTCTTAGACAAAAAAAAAACCACGCACAAAGAAGGGGTAATGCAAATTGGACACAAATTGATATGCATACAGTTTTCGACAGGAAATGCAAAATTTTAAAGCTTGACGGCTAATGAATGAACATGTGATGCTGCAGAGCAATTTAACTGCGCAGCTAGCAGGATATTAAAGAGGAGAAATTTCGATTCCAGGTCATAAATTCTTTTCGAATTTCATTATGTGTACTCAGGTAGACAGTAAGTATGCCTCGCATACAGGTGCGCGAACAATATGCGCAGATGTCAGCATTTGAGAGAGGACGTGTAGTTGGTATCAAAGAAGCCGGTTGGTTTAATCGGGGAATCGCTCGACATTTGGATAGGAGCAATGCTGCTATTAGACGATGTTCGTAGGAATGGGTGAAACATGGCCGAACACAGCATCAAGAAGGAAGCGATCGGCCTTGAGAAACGACAGTACGTGAGGATCGAGCAATCGTCAGAACAATACTCACAGCCCCAGATTCAACATTATCATCGATCATACGTGCAACTGGTGCTTCAGTGTCCGCAAGTACCATGTACCATAAATTAAACGTATCCGACTCCTTCTGATTTAATAAACTGGACATTTATTCACAACTATCACAATCATAACACAATTACAATATTCTCGTTACAATGGTTATTAACGGCTTTCGATTCATGCCGTCCAGATTTCACTCGACTATGTCAAGCCATTACATGATTCTAGACGCGTTAGGAGAGCCGAAATGCGCGGCTCTCCTAACTAGACAAAAAAGTTCGTTTCGTTTTGACACGTGACGTACACCTACAGTATTTCCCTCCCGTAGGGAGAGTAAACCAAAATCCCCGTTTATAGGGACAAACAGCAACAGACGGAGTTTGAAGTCGTAACATACCTTTCATAGGGAGCTCACCATGTCCCTTGCGCCGACTACCATTTACCTTTGTACAACGACAAGCAAGCCGGTTTGCAGTGGTGTTGAGCACATTCGACCTGGAATGTCACTGATTGGAGTAGAATTGTCTTTAGTGATGAGTCCCGCTTTGAATTCAGCCCGAATAACCAGCGAATACATGTCTGGACATGCCCCGGGCAGCGGTGGAATACCAATCTGACTGTCTTCCGCCATACGGGCCGACAACCAGGAGTGATAGGCTGGGGTGCCATTTCATTTCATAGCAGTAACCCTTTGGTGGTCATCCGCGGCACCCTTACAGCACAGCGGTACGTTAACGATATTCTACGTCCTGTTGTGTTGCCCTTCATATCACGCCCTCCTGGGCTTACGTTTCAGCAAGATAATGTCCGCCCACACATGGTAAGGGTTTCTATTGCTTGTTGTCGTGCTTTCCCAACGCTACCTTGGACATCCAGAGCGCCGGATCTCTCCCCCATTTAGCACGTTTGGAGCATTATGGGCAGGGCCCTCCAACCAGCTGGGGATTTTGACGATCTAACGAGCCAATTGGACATAATTTCGCACGATATTCCGCAGGAGGACATACGCCACCTCAATCAATCAATGCCAAGGCGAATAATTGCTTGCATAAGGGCCAGAGGTGAACCAACGCGTTATTGACATTTTCACTTTGCGAAACTCTTTGTCTTGAATAAATCATCCAATTTTTCTCAAATTGTAATCATTTGATTTTGTGTACATCACATCTACCCAGTTTCATCCCATTCGGATAACTCCTTCTTGGTGCGTCGTTTTTTTTTTTGTCTAAGAGAACTAAAACCTTCTTGGTGAGTCGTTTTTTTTTTGTCTATGAAACTCTAGAAATGTTTCTCCATCAACAGAGTTGTGTTAAGGAAAATATAAAACAATAAGTAATGATTTTTTATGACAATAAAAATCATTAATTTAGGATTTTTAATAAATACTGTCTGACTCAAAATAATTAAATAATATCAGCTACAGTGCCTCCCAAAAATGTTCGTACACTTACGATTTTCAATGAAATATGGGTCTATCCATTGATTAAAATGAATATTTCAGAATGGGTATTTAATAATAAGATCTATAATCTATTCTTAATAAAACTACATGAAATATTTTGAAAACATAGTAAAACTTTATTTTTAAGAAACCAATAATCCAAAAGTAAAAAAAACTTTATCTCACAAAAGTCATCGTACATTTGTAAAATATCTCTACATATTAGTAAATATTCTAATTTTTCGTTAAATTAATATTTAGTAGGATATCCTTTAGCATCCACAACAGCTTTTAAACGTCTGGGAATAGATTGCTTTAGTTCTTTTGTAATTTCTGCATCAATGCTCATCCATTCTTCCATCATAATTGGTTTTAGTTCGCTTTTCGTGTGAATGTCGTGTTTTCGTACTCGAACCTCCAGTTCTCTCCAAATATGTTCTATTGGGTATAAATCTGGCGATTGAGGTGGTGTTTTCAAACCTTGTGGACAATTATAGAGACACCAGATGCGAACCTTGAGAGCCGTGTGCTTAGAATCGTTATCTTGATAAAAAAGCAAAGTTGTTTCCAATACCCAAATTTTGAGCTGATAATTTTAAATTGTCTCTTAAAATATTTATAAAAACAGCATGATTCATTATGCCATCAATAAATTGCAAATTTCCTAGTCTTGATGCTGACATGCACCCCCACACAAGGATACCTCCACCGGCATGCTTAACTGTTCCTACTAAGTTCTTGGGATTAAGTTCCTAATTTTTTTTTCTCCATATAATTATACGCCCATCAGCCCAAAAATGTTCATCGGGAAATAAGACATTATCCCAATGGGTTTGGGGCTTATTTATCATTGATAGTGCGAAGGTAAGCCTTTCTGTTTTTCTCACTCACAAAATGTTTTCTATGGGCAGAACGCCCATGTAATCCAGCTGCCCTGAGAACTTGTCAAAAAATTTCTTGTGTAATTGAAGTAGAAAATGTTTCATTGAATTCTGCAGAAACTTTTACAGCACTCAAACGTGAATTTTTCCCAAATTTTCTAATTATAAATCTCTGATCACGTTTTGTTAACTTTGCCGGAAGGCCTTTTCTTACCTTGTTTTCGATCCAATTTTCTTCTTTAAAGCGATTTTTCACATACTGCACAGTAGAATGGGATAAATTAAGTAATTTAGCAATATTCCGAACTGATTTACCACTACTATGATGAAAAATAATCAATTTTCGAATGCTGTTTGTTGTTTCTTTACGACTACGAGCCATTTTTAAATAATAAATAGAATTTTACGGAGTAGTCAAGCAAAATTTACAGTCAAACGATATTTTAAATGCCCCCACAATTAAAAAATAGAAATAAAGTGCCAGACGATAATTTTAATTATGAATTTATCCGAAAATATTTCAGTGTACGATGACTTTTGTGGGATAAAGTTTTTGTTACTTTTTGATTACCGGTTTCTTAAAAATAAAGTTTTACTATGTTTTCAAATTATTTCATGTAGTTTTGTTAAGAATAGATTATAGATCTTATTATTAAATACCCTGTCGTAGAGTACAACGACATTGTCTCCGCGGGACTAGAAATTGGAAGGTATGATGTTATATAATAGCGAAGAGCAATTTTAGGTAATAAACGAATCGCTGAAAGAGGGCTGAGAACGCCAAACAGGGAAGAAAATAAAAGAAGATATATAAAAGTGTTACAAGGCAGGAAGGCAGAATTTATTGAGGGTCATAAAAGTGGACCTCACAAGAAGAGGATACCCATCCGTGGGAATGAAGAGAGAGGGATCAAAAGAAGATACTCCCCAGAAGCCCAATGGATGAAATAGAATATTAAGGATAAACCACAGGCCAATCAGATGGTAAATTGTTGAGACAATATAGCCAATCGGAAAGTAATGTAGGAGGACTTAGAGTTAGAAGGAGAAAGATAGGGTGATGAAATAAATGAAGGAGGTGAGGCAGATTTGAGACGGCGATTTAGCAAGAAGTTTCTTGGGTTGATAGTCGAAGCGCATCCTCAAAAAAAAAAAAAAAAAAAAAAAAAAAAAATATCGAATAACGGAAGATGGGGAGTTACGTATGAGTTTTGCCCTGAAAGGATGATGATGCCATTGGAGAGTGTCTGAGTTCCAGCTGCTGAAGGACTAGCCAGCCGATGTTAGCTGTTCATCACCGAACTAATGAATTGATATGAGCAATCCTGTTGCCGCAAGATATAGTTCCGTCCTGAAAGGATGAGATGGCCAGTTGAGAGAGAAGTTAAGGATTCTGAAAGACCCGCCAGTCGATGTTAGTGTTCGTCATCGAACTAATGAATTAAGATGAACATTCCTAGTGCCTCAAGATTATGCCATTCCTAGACGAAGGATCGGCGCCCCTGCAATCTCGCATCAGCAATTAGGTATCGCGCTTTCCCTTTTCTCACACTTGTGTATATAATCGCTGCTTCAGTCAATTAAGAATTGTTAATACTAAGAATTAAACTGATAGGGCACGACTGCATTAAAATACATAATATGAGTAATAGTAATGAATTTTATGCCAGTAAATTGAGCTAGGTTAATATAAGTGAAATAAATGAATTATGAGCATATCAGTGAATTGAATCAGGTTAACATGAATTATATTTATGATTTATTATAATGTCAGTAAATTGAACCAGGTTAATATGAATGATATGTGTATAAAATGATATTAAAATAATTAATGAATTAAAGATATGTATTATAGATAGTTAACGTAGTAGTAATGAATTTGTAAGTTATATGTGTAGACGAAATATGAAATATTTCGTAGCATTGTATAATTTGTTTATGTGTTTAATAATCAATAAATTAATTTGTCAGTGTAAACTAGAGTTGTTTCCAGCATTTGGGAATCACAACGAATAATGCAATGTACTAACCACAATCTTAAGCAACAGAATTATAATCATCATTAATAAGATATTTAATATCTAATAACCCAAATTAACAAAGTAAGTAATTAACTACTTAACAAGTAAGTAATTAACTACTAAGTAAGTAATCACTGCCACATACCCATTCTGAAATATTCATTTTAATTAATGGATAGACCCCTATTTCATTGAAATTCGTAAGTGTACGAACACTTTTGGGAGCCACTGTATAACTTTTATGATGTATTGTACAATTATCTGTAACGATTGACTATTAATGTTCAAATGGATTTATTCCAGTGGAGATGTTTTTTTGAAGATATTTTGTGGTAAAGCTATGAAAATATTCTACGTGCAAAGAAGCTTGCTTGAAACTAAATCAAAGTAAAATTTTGAGACATGTATTTAAAGTGTTCTATAAATTAGTTCGAGGAGTTTTATATCTTTGAGTGAGGTGTTGCAAAATCGAAAGTTGTTATGTGGTAAATTGAAAGAATAATCGAATATTCAGATGCACAACTAAACATTAACAACTAAACTAGAATACCTTAAAAGAAATTTCTAACCTTATTAAAATTTTAAGATCTTTAAAAAAATTTAAAATTTTGAAACAAAATTTTAAAATGCTCCTCGAGTCGTAATTTTTTAGATATTTCCTCGATTTTATATTTTAATCACTTAAAACTGTATTACAAACAAATCTGAGTATGAATTATTTAATCCCTTGAATAATTTATTCTTGAGAGATTTTTTTCCGACTTCCATCCTGTTCCATCAAAATTTTGCCTTTTAATACGTTATAAATAAAATTTAATTACCTTAATGAATTCAAATTGTAAAATGCATACCCGGATTTTTTATAACAGTATCAGGATTTTTCTCTATCAATTTCATGAATTTTGAACAAAAATTAAGTCGCGAGGAGGATTTCGAAAATTCAAAAACACTGAAAAATCTGTTTTGAGAAAAACAGATTTAAAGTTTATTATTACACTTACCTTTATTAATTACTTCATAGAAGCTTCATAAATGATTTTTTACTTGAAAAGAACTATTTTTGTACTATTATCCAACAGAAATATATTTAATTTTACAATAACACAATGAATATAACAATAAATAAGATTCCATTGCATTTTAACGATTCGACGCTATTTCATATACTTAGTGTGTATGTACTTAAAAATAAAAATTATTATTAAAATTCACAAGTATTATAAGTTTTACCTCTTCCTTGGGCAAGTACATTAATTTTTTATGATTTACAACTTTTTAATTCAGTTGTACTTTTCTTTTTGTTTGATTTATGTTTACATTTCAGTAACGCTTCAGTATAAACTCTTTAATTCTCAGTAAGTGTTTCAGTAAAATAACGCTTGGTACATATAAACAAAAAAATTGATTTGGAAATACCCAATACAAAAAAAATTCTGAAACTATTAAAATAATTCTGTGGTTATGAAAACCTCATGCCTGTCTAGGGCCCTATTTAGAAAATTCTTGACTATAGGCACAACTCGGAAGGGGGGGCCTCCTAACACTGATGTGGATGTAAAATTTAAAAAACATAAAATTTCAAAATTGACACACAAAAATATTATCATGAATCATTGCGAAAGTACAATTTTACCAAGAATTAGCTATCTGAAGCATAGAAACCTCGAACATTATCAAATAACAAAATACAACATATTAACTTCATCATTAAAACACCAATACAATGCAACCAGAAAACTTATTATTCCTTTATATACACTATAACATACATATGATGAACCAATCAATCAAATTTGAAAGGATATATAAAAAATGCTATTGAAAAAGGTAAAATTTAAAAAAAATTTAATTTCGGAATTTTTCTTTTAAATAAAAATTTTGGGGGGCCCCTAGGCCCAGGCCTACTGGAATATCAGGGCCTGTGCCTGTCACAGAACATTCATAACAGTATTTCAATACATATAAGGTATACTGTTCATTTTTTATTACCGTTAAAATCCACCAGTATGATAAGTTTCACCCTCCTTTTTTACGGTTTCATTATTTTTTTGTGATTTACAGATTTTTTTACTATTTCTGCTATTCTTCCATTCAGTTGTACACCTTTTTCTACTCTGATTTATACGGCGTTTATCACGCCTTTCTGCAATTGATAAAGAGAGCGAATTTGCCTCTTCTTGTTCAAACCTAAAGTATTCAAACAGCCAAAATTAAATTCACTGATTGAAAATATCACAGACATTCGTAATCGTTTCTTAGAAATAAATATTTCTTTGAGCAGTTTTTCCAAATTTTCCCATGTATACTTTCATTAGCATTCTGAGTTTTACCAGAAATGCACCTTGCGAGTAATTAATTGCTGGCTAATCGTTGATACACTGGTAATTCCTTGCTAAGTATATCCTCCGATAATTTAGTTATCATTAGTTTATGGGATTTTGGTGTTTCTTTACTTGCAAGTGCCCGCTGGTAAAAACACCAAGAAGCCACACCTGTTGGGCATATAAATGTTTTGGCGATTTATCCGTGGAGGAGCAATGAAACAATGTGGCATAAACTGCCTTTTTTATTTTCTCTGCATCAGACACATTATCTTTTATTGCTTTTCTGTAAAAAATTGTTAATTTTATGATAGTCTCTTCTTTGAGACTACCTTCTTTGCGTCCACCAATAGTTACACCTTTCCTTCTCCACTCCTTGATTTTATTACGAAGCCCTGTTCCTAACCTTTTCACCGCATGATTGATACATCCCTCTTTTGCAATATTGACGCCCCTACCATAAACATTCAATTCCACTAAATGCTGGTAGGTTTTCAGATCAACATCGGACAGAATACTCACATATCTCATTCTACAATTACTCACAGATCGTTTCCACATAATTGCAGCAGCTGCCATCTCCATTGCCTTAGACGATCCTATATAATTTTGAGAACATTCAGGTTTGTGTCCATCAAACCAAATGCTGAATTCTGCGGTATGTTCTCCAAGATCTCTGTTTGCAGTAACACATTCCGGGCAGTATTTAGACAGAATTTCATAATCAATAACTAACCCGGTCAAAATATCTATGATGAAACCAATTCCATACAGTGATGTATGCCCGCGTTTTTGCCAGGTCCCGTCATAGGAAACAGTTATATCAAAAATATCTTGGTCTGCAATACTTTTATCTAATTCTTCGTGTTTTTTTCACACAAAATTGCGGGTAACTTGAAGAATGTCATTTTTAAAATTTTGTCGTTCTGTATGCAAACTCAGTAAGCATTTTGAAAATGTTTTTTATCCATTGCATGGATCCCAATAGCCATAGAAAAAACTTCAATTGCTGCATGGCCATTTCCAATTTTTAAAAAGGCTTCAACATGTTTTTTATTAGCATCAAAGCACTTTTCAGTCTCGCTTACTGGAGGACTAGAAATTATGGAGCTGAAAACTTTATCACATTCTTTGCAAATCAATTGAATTTTAGAAGCATATCAATATGCTCCTTTAGATATAACATCTAAGGAATTACTGCAACACACATTACACTTTATATTGCAAAGAAGATCAGACCACATACCACTGTTCATAAACACATATGATACATTTTCCTGCAGTTTTCCAGCATGTGAAATGCTTTCAAAACTAACACTTAATTTATTTTCACTGGCACTTGCAGCCTGATCTAAACCATTCGAAATTAACCTTGCACTTTCAGCTGGTTGGTTATTTGTAGGATGTTCAGTTGAACCTTCACTGTTCACAATACATCACAATTTGCTGAAACATCAGTTTTTACAGACGACCATCGTTTCTGAATTTTAGCGATGTTCAGACGTTTCTTCTTGGATGGTCTGGAAGTAGGTTTATGATATCGCCTACTAATTGCATGCATTATGTAGGATATTATGCAGCTTAATAATCTGTAGAAACCTTAGCTTTTAGTTCTGAAAAGATCTTTTTTTATGTATATATCACGAACAAAAAGCAGAAACAGAAAATGATAAGATTCGTAGATAGCACAATAACTCACGTGTATCGCTTACAAATCGCCGTAAACAGTCGACTGAATGCAATTATAGTTACAGTTAATGTGCGCGGTTACAAAATTATTAAAATATTATTTCTTAAAATTAAAAAAACTTAATTATAATTGTCGACATGCGTTTGTTTACACTTTTTGTGATATTTAAAAGGCCGAAAAATTGTTTGTGTACAAAATTCAAACGCTTATAACTTTGCGAAAAATCATCGTAGCTTCATGCGGTTTTTTGCGAAAGTTTCAGAAGAAACTGGAGAATAATAATACAAACAATAAAATTTCGTTTATGGGGTCGATTTTCGCTCAAATATAGGTCCATCGTTCCCTTAAGCACAGTAGTGCTATCTAAGGGAAAATTTCTCAACACAACACTCTCCACCTGAACTCTTGCACAAGAGTTCATATTTCTACAGCATAATACAATCAAATATTTCTATTTTTAAATGAAAAAAACTATTAATCTAAAATACATTAATGATAAACATTAATACAAATATTGTTGAATAAATTTTTAAAACAGGTTAACATTATGTCAGTGAAGCAGAGCTTCCAAATATCGTCTTCAATCATTTAAGTAAAATAGCGCTACATAACTGAAACTTTCTAAACAGAAGGACTCAATTACAGATGTAAATACCTGTTAGGTACCCCTTGACGCTATTAACTGTCAAAAAAATTTTATGATTTATAGCCCATTTAGAACTCTCAAGTAGAGAACTAATTAAGCCTCCGTATTTCTTCATTCCAGTCTATACTTTGAATCTATATGATGAAGACACAGATGCTACCTGATAGATGGCTGCGCGATAAAGATTATTTCCAAGTTCAACCGATAAGTACGTAATCACATATTTTCATTTTCTCCAAAAGAAAAAGGAACAATAACTCGCTAAACGAATCCTCTCAAGATAAAATTGCTTGATCATTATACAACCACGACTTCTTTTCATCTTCCGTCATTCTGCCCGGAAAAGTATTTAAAGATAATTCAATGAACAGAAAAGTGAAATACATCTATACTTGATATATTAAAAGTAGTAATCATTTGTACAGGAATAACTTGGAAACAGGTTTGAAATAAGAAATGACGAATTTTGGTTACTTCCCTGACTTTCCTACCTTATTTCTAAATTTTTATATGCATTATCTGTATATCCAGTAAATTGTTTCAAACAGACATTTACAAATCAATGCATCATGAGTGTAACTATAGTATATAAAAATAAAAATAATCTTTATTCGTTTAAATTCAGAATTAATCACTGAATTATGTTAAAAATTATGTTTAAAAGTTCAATAAAACCCCAATTAAAATTTTGTTATTACATTTTAATAAACTTCTAAAATTTTATATAAAATTTCCCATTGTTTAAACGCTCCAGATAAATAATTTCGAATATAAATAATATTGAGTTTATACTGAGAGATACATTTTTTTCTGAACAACACAGAGATCCAGATGTATTGTTGAGAAATAATCGATACGATAATTCAGACATATCGTATTTTTTAGAAAGTATTATTTATCAAATTATGTAAACGAACTAAATTAGAAATTGCCATTTTCCAAAAATATGTAATTGGTAAATGCGCTACCAAAAATAAGCAATTTTCTTGAATTCTGACCTTTTATTTATTAAAATTGGAAGCTAAATGTTTACAGTAGGCTTAAATATTTAATGACAAAATGTCGCTTTGTCGGCCCAAGAAATATGTTTGATGGAAAAATAATATTTGATTTTTTTCTAAGGCGGCAGGTGATTTTTCTAACACAGCAGGTCTCAGTGACGTTCGCCAATTATTTTTTATTGGCTTCTTTATTATGAGAGGACCGTATTGGTGAGCCATCATGGCTCTCTGTTGGGATCTTATGTACGTACATTGCTTTGACACATCGATAGCTCGTTGATTACTTTGAGAAATAATTATACCGTAAGATGGGGTTAATTTGTGACGGATTTTAAGTTTTTTCCTGAGCCAGCCGATCTGTTTTAAAAGCAGTACAAAACGAACAATTGAAAAATCATTGGTACATTCTTTCCTTACATAGTACTGCATTGCGCTAACCCGGATCTTTAATTACCATTGAGAAATTAAATTTAAATGTGTCACAAAGTTGCCCCGCTGAGTGGGGCTACTTTGTGACATCTGTGTTTTAGCCTTGAAATCCAAGAGGAAAAATGACTTAACACAAAGATAGACAGTAAAACTATTTCAAAAGCTTGATACACAATTATATATACCTATTGCAAATAATTGATAGCTTTTTCTATATCTTTGACACCAAAAAGACCTCGGGTGCCCAGGGCAGCCATCAGTTCTTTGAGAAGGTGAGGAAATTCATCTTTTGGCACATTTTGCTCCTTCTGGTAGTTTATTTTCCAGAGAGTCAATCCTTCTTTCTCTCCAGTGGTATTTTAGAGGATGGAAAAATGCAACATCGAGCGCCTGGAGGAGGTGGGTCGACTTTGTGGGTTATTTCGTGACAGTGTCAATGCGTCATAAAGTAATCTCGTCACCTTCCGAGGTTATGTTCTCATAACTCTCGGAAATATCACTACACAAAAGTTATATTGCTCCACAATCTAACCAACATATTGACAATAAAAAATAATTACCTGTGGTTATTGTTTGTATAAGGTGTTAGCCTTCAGCACACGAAGTTGCCGAGGTTTGAGTCAATAGCTTGACAACAAATTTGAACAATGCACTGACCATCGAAGACAAATGGTGCGAAAATGCTTTGGATACTGGCCACTAGGTGTCTCTGTATGTCGGAAAAGCTGTTGGCGCTGTTCGTTGCCTTCCTGATATCAAGGACGCGACGCAAGACTCGAATTACGAAATAATTACTATGTGTCGCAAAGTTACCCCTGCGGTCACAAAGTCTTACGGTAGCACAAAAAAATTGAAATGGACTGTATTATTATCATAATTTTATTATATCTCCTCTCTGAGCTGCGTTCGCATACACACTCTAATTTCGCAACTCAGCAATCTACTCACACCCACGCTCAAGACTTCACATGGTTACATCTGCGCTAGCGACAGCAGCAGCCTTCGAAATTGTGCTCAGGCGTTGCACTCAACATACCGACCGCCTTGTTGAATTTTAAAAAAAATTCAACACATAAATCAAACAAGTTACAAATACTTGATGACACTGGTTACAATATCCTAGAAACCATTGTATACAATGAAGTAACAATATTAAGAAGGCACTCAAATAACTAAATGTTTAAAAAAATACGCTAAAATTATAAAACATTACAAATAAATTACTGCACAAACACATAAATAAGAAGTATACAGACGCTTTTCGCACATTTTTTAGACGATTTTGGTAAGCGGTAATAAAAATCGTTTGCTTCAAAAGAAATAATTGCAATTGTACTATGTTTTTAAAAGTCAAAATTATCGTCTTCGGCTTGAAAGTTTTGTCTTTATTCAAAATGGCGTTTTTAACAAAGCATTGGTTCGAAGGCTACATTTATGCTCTTTCCGAAGAGAAATCTGCATACTCCGTTATCCCAAAACGATGTGAGAGTCATGGTTTTGTAATATCTAAAGCGTCGATAGGTAATATCGTCAACAAGAAAGGAAAAAACGTCAAATTGGAGCCTCAAGTGGGGAAAAAATTCCAAACAAGTATCCAAGGAAAAAACGGACATCTTCGACTATTGCAAAGGTACGTTGTTTAATGTTAAAAGAAAATCCCCCTAGTCAAAGGACAGTTGCAAAATCATTAAAATGTTCGGTGTCCACTAAAAAAAATGATAAACGTTGATTTAAATCTTAAGAAAGCAAAAAAAACGCAATGAGCATCGTCTTCTTCCAAATCATATCGCTGAACGCAGGACACGCTGCAGAATTCTATATGAGAAACACTTATCCAAACAAAAATGGAAAACAATTGTCACAATAGATGAATCATGGGTGTATTTAAATGATTGCAACAAAAAAAGAGCCATTTATTATTATAAATAGGGAGAAAAAAATTTTAGTACATGGTTCAAAGAATCGGAAGAAAGTTTTTCTAAGGGATTCATGATTGTTGCTTGTTTTTCTTATAATGACAAGTTAAAAATAAAGAGAGTGGAAAAAATGTCAAGATTAACTCCAAATACTATCAGGAACATATTTTATTGCCAATTTTTTTGAATGAAATACCATCGCTTTACCCACAGTGCCATCAATCTTTGAGACTCCATCAGGACATAGCTAGCAGTCACACATCTAAATACACTGTAAATTTCCTAAAAGAAATGGAACAAATATCTGGTATCAAGTCCGTACCCTTCACTGATATCCCTACTAAATCTCCCAATGTATCAACTATGGATTTTTGTGCTTTCGGACTTTTAAAATCGGCATTATCCAAACGTCGTCCCAAAACCCTTACAGGACTCTGGAAAACTGTTCATGAGGAATGGGATAGAATACCTCTTCTGACACTTCAAAAGGCATTATTATCCTGAAAATTGCGGTGTCGAAAGATAGTTCAGAAAACGGGATGTCAAATAGAACATTTCAAACACAAGAATTTTATGTAATTTAGTTTTGTGAATACAATATACATCGTCTAAAAAATGTGTGAACAGCCTCTGTATACTACAATTAGAATCAATCGGTAATTTAAAAATTTTATTAACTGGTCTTTTATAGATACATATACTTGTTTTTAATGTAACTTACTTTGGTTATATTATCCTTTGCTGGATGAACCTCAGTTATTTTTGCAAGATTTCAGTTCAGTAATTTTTTAATTATCATCACCTTTAACCAAAACTAGATAATTTTCCTTAAACACTTCTTCTGTTTTATACCATTTCGTTCTCGCTTGAAGACGATTTAAATAGTCTGAAGTCCATATACTCCAAAATGTTTGAGACAATTTTTGCCCTAATTCCCACCTACTGAGCTTATTCCCTGGTATTTCCTTAAAATCTGGTTCAGACAAGGATGTTAACGATAAGCCAACTACACAATGGGCTGGAGAAAGAGCTAAATCAACATTGGGAACCTCAGAGAGATGGCACAGAGGTCGTGAATTTAATAATGCCTCCACTCGTGTAACAAGTGTAAAAAAATTCTTCATGATTAAGGGTCATATTTCCAACAACTCTTTTAAGGTGATCTTTCAAAGATTTAACCCCAGATTTAACCCTCCTACAAACGTCCTAAGTGAGGTGTGGCAGGAGGATTAAAATGCCACTTAATGCTCTCAGAAGCAAGAAATTCCTCAAATTGTTTTATACTTTCCTTTTTAAAAAACCCTTTAAAATTTTACGAAACTCATTGTTGGCTCCTACAAAATTTGTTCCGTTATCACTAAAAATATTACTAGGCCTACCTCTGTAAAATTTGGTACTCAAATTCCTAATTATACTTTGATCAGGTCCTGATCTTTCGTTCTTGGTGAGAAATTATTGCGTTTCACACACAAATGAAGCACATTAAAACACAAGATGACAGCATTTAATCATCTGAATTAGTTTGGATTTTGTCTTCGTCATTACCAACGCCACAATTTCAAAGGCTATTGCGCTCTGAACAATTCGGGTGACGCAGCGTCCTCTCTAACCTATTAGGTGAACGCACTAGGCAGACCAGCCATCATTTAGTTTTTACCTTTAGCACTTACCTTAAGGAATTTTTAAAATTTCTTAATTACTCTTTTGACTGTTGATCTGCCATAAATTATCCAAAATTGGGTATGGATGTTAGCTAAATTAGCATCAGTTCCTGTATGAAAATAAAGACATGATAGTGATTAATTATCAAATCACAAATAGGATTGTTCTTAGGGATTAACATAAGACGTTCTGTTCTTCAGGAAGGTTAGAATGTCTTAGTTTTCCTCCCACACGCAGTATGTTCTTCTCGTCTGAAAATGGAGACAAATTTAATAAGATACTGGAATTAGGTAACTGTTGTCCTCTTTCAATACACTGAATTTCTTTTGCAAAATATACAGATTGCACATTTCCCACTAAACAAAATAAAGGTGCGGATAATTCAGGTGCAGTGAAACTGCCAGTGGTTGTCCACAATGGATTTCTTTCATTTTCCTTGAAACGCACACAGCATGCAATGATACTTTGCAGTTTCGCTAACGAAGAACACATATTAAACATGGGGAGCTTCTCAATATGTTGCACCGAGAGAGACACTGAATCCCCTTGATTATCCTTTAGCTCTCTTTCGTATAATTCACTATTATGGATGTCATTGCAATCACCAGAGTAGTTCACTACGCGCTTTTTAAGAAAGGATGGCCCGAAACCAGATGTCACTATGTTGAATTTTCTCTAGATCTGCTGATGATACTAAAAGGTTTGTTAAAGAAAACATAAAACCCGATAAATTGGGTATTGGAATAAGAAAGTGTAAGAGAATTGGAAAAGGAGGTATCTTGGTGGAAACGGAGACGCAAGAAGAATTAGAGATATTTGTTAAGGCATTTGCAAGAAATAGAAAGGTTAATACGTTGTATTTAACACGCAAACCTACATTGAAAAATCCGAGAATTATTATATATGATGTGGAAGAAACTTATGAGAAGGACGAATTTAGAGAGACTTTGAAGAGGCAAAATACGGAATTGGAGGACTGCGATATCGATGTCTTGGCGAACTTTAACACTAAGAAAGGTAATAAATGGATTATTAGAGTAAGAGGAGATGTCAAAGAAAGTAGGAGGTAATAAAATGCTCAAAGTTGGATGGAAATTTTGTAACTGGAAGGATTACAGAAAGCCGGTGATATGCTACAGATGTTGGGGATTTGGCCATGTGGCCAAACACTATAGGAATAAAAATATATGCAAAGCCTGCGCTGATGAAGCACATCAAGACCAGGCATGCGAGAAGTAACAGACTTGCTAGGACTGCACAAGATATCAGAAAAAGACAGGGAGAAAATTGGACACGAATCATCTCCCTAAAGACCAAAGCTGCTGCAGATACCAAGCAGAAGTCGAGAAAGTCGTTGAGTTAACAGATTATGGGAGCTCGAAGATTCGTTCTCCTCGGTCATACAGATATAATGATTTCAATTATGATGATATTGTTTATTAATTTTGAGTGTCACGAGTGGTGACCGTTGTTGTACTTATCGCTGTGATTTATTGTTTGGTTTTTCGTTTTGGTTGCCTGCACAAGTGGTGAAGGACGTCTGTACAGTTTATGTTTAAAGTTGAATAAAACTTTAGATGATGTATTTCGCAGAGTGCAAGCTAAATTGGGATTTTAATTTGATTGAGGTTTAAATTCTGGCTCTTGGATGACTCTGATCGTAAGATCGCATGCGAGCGGTATTAAGTGGCATTGATAGGAACATAGTGGTATCGAGGTGGTGGAGTGGGTTGCCGTCGCGGCAACAATTATCAGTAGTTGAAGTGGACTGATACGTTTTACAGCGGGGGTAGCTGTAATGTTTCGAATCCTTTCTCTGGATCAAGTCCTCTCTATATGATGTCTGCAGGATTTTGTTCCGATGGAACATGATGCCACTGATTCATCTCTGTAAACTCTTGAATTATGGCCGTTTGGTTGCTAACGTCTTTAAATCTCTGGATTCCCTTTCATCCACGATAGCACTATCGTAAAATCAGTCCAATAGGAGACTGATGTAATATTCATTTTTAATGCATTTTTCATTTTATGCATTCATTTGTTGATCAGGATCATTTTAAATAACTTAAAAATATTTACTCCAAGACAATCAGATTTAAAAAAACTGAAAAATCTCATTAAAATTGCAAGTCAAATGCTATAAATTCACAGTAAAACAGTTTTTTAAAGAAAAATTAGGGACATATTTTTGGTAGCATCAATATATACCTATCCTGAAAATTTGAAAGTAATATCTGCAGTAGTTTCCTTTATACAGCACGTGCAAGCATGATAGTGATCATTAGGAGAAAAAAGGCTTTTAGAGTTCCCACACTGGTAATGTTTCCATTGGAACTACATCTTTCATGTCATAGTTTTGAATGTTCTAGTTAGAATTTTTTTAACGCGGTTTGTTTTAAATGATTCAGAAATATTCAAATATTATAAAAATGCAAAAACGTAAAATTCGATTTTTTGAAGATTCAAAGGTGATGACTCCCCATAACACACAAAAAATAGAAATGGACTGTATTTTTCTCATAATTTTATTATACCTCCTCTCAGAGCTACGGTCACACACATACGCTAAGCTCGCAACTGAACATTCTACTCACACCCACTCTAAAGACGTCACATGGTTACATCAGCGCTAGCGACAGCAGCGCCCTTTTTAACCCTCAAACCGGCCCATGAATTTGTTGCTACTATCAGGACTATCGGTAAAATTGACCCCCAAGACTAAAAAGCTGTTATTTTTGAGTTATTACGATGAAACTGCATTTTGATATTGTACACAGGGTTGTTTAATTTATATTAGTGATGAATAGTGAGGGAAAAAATCATCTGCAATCATTTATTCAATTTATTTAATTTATTTTGATCTGGTATCTACATCATCAAATCGTAGTGCTCTTAAAAGAATTGCACAATGTTTCTCGTTCATAATTGCTCGAAAAATTACCCTGCCAGTGATTGAAGTAGAGAAGAGTGATGTCAAGGCTTCACAGGATACTTTAAAAATCACACAGAACACTGAAATCCCTATCAAGACCGGTAGGCCTGTTATTCCTCAGTGGTAATAACAGGGCTACCGGTCATTTTGACCACCATACTATCACAACATTGTAACTTACTGGCAAATGGCGAGCCTTTGGGAAACCCTCATGTGCTCTCCATGATGTCCAGGAACTCACTGAAGATGTCAAAGCCAGCTAAGCGTTCAAGCCTCTCCCCACTCCTGCCCCACCCCTTAGTTCCACCGCTGCCGGTCATAATGACCAGTGGGCCGGTTTGAGGGTTAATTGTGGTCAGGCGTTGCACTTCAACATACATGTTTTAGTCACAATTCAAACTCGAGTTCCCACCGTGGAGACTCGTGACGCTAACTACTACTTTTTAACAAAACTGACTAATGTTTTGTTGCATTCAGCTCCTTTACAAAGGTTTCATTCTCCTTTCAATACAAAGGCGTATTTAACTCATTTTTAATATAGTACAATTTTAAATGTTGTAGTCACTACATTATAGCTGTGAAATGTGCTTTTTTTGTGTAAAAATTGCAGTAAAATTTTCAAATGGAAAATTGATGTGATTCTCTCAATTTTATATTAAAATACATAAAAAACAAAAGACTGTTATATTACTAAGCAAAGGATTCTCATATTTACGAAATTTTCTTTATTCTAGATTTTTTAAGCATATAGAAAAGGGAGTGAGAAGCAAGCTGTTTTCATCTGTACGAAAGACGTGTGAATTATGCCAACGATGCGAGGGTTTTGAGAAGCTCTTTAGCATTTAAATTGCTCACTGAACGCTTTTATGCTTCTTAATCTTCAGATATGACTCCACTTTAAATTAATAGAACTTCTTTCATAGGACATTTTAACAGCTTACGCTCTCTGTACTGAGTTACTTTAACAAAATAGGTTTTATTTTTAATTTTTTCGAACTTAAGATTTTAACTTATCGAAATATATTTTTGACCTTTTAGTAATATCGCAGGTATTAAAATTTTAGTCAAAAGGAATAGTTTTCTGGTTCAAGATAATAGGACTTTAATAGGCACGTTGAACTATGCGAAAAATTTACTATAGATCATAATACATGTTTAACAGGTATTATTACACTGCTGGCCACTGTAAATGCAACACCCTGAAGGAAACATGCAAATAACATGAAATTTACAACATGCATTAGCGGAGGTGAGATATGCAAATGATTAGAATTTCAGCGCAGACGCACATCTTCAAAGCGCTATATAAGGCTTGGAGATTTCGACGATTTCAAGTTCGGCAATTGTGTTTTTCTTGTGGTTTTTTTCAAAAAAACGATCAATTATGCCTCGTCGAAAACAGCGATCATCTTTTGATCAAGTATCCGAGTTCGACAGAGGAAGGATAGTGGCCTACCAAGATTGTGGATTATCTTTCAGGGAAATCGGTAGTCGTGTTGGACGAAACCAAACAACTGTAATGCGGATATGTGATCGTTGGATGCAGGAGGGTACGACGTACCGGCGTGTTCGATCGCATCCACCACAGAGCACCACTTCTCGTGATGACAGGCAAATTGTGCGCATGGAAGTGGCGGATCGCTCAGTCACATCACGAACCATAGCACAGCACATGCAGTCTGTAACGCATCATCCAGTGTCTGCGCGTACCATTCGACGCCGTTTACAGCAGAGTGGTCTGTCCGCATGGCGTCCATTGCTTTGTCTACCCTTGACGAAGAACCACAGACGTCTCCGCCGCCAATGTTGCGATGACAGAAGGATGTGGACGGCAGAATGGAATGAAATTGTCTTTACTGACGAGTCACGCTTCTGTCTGCAACATCACGATGGTCGCATTCGAGTCTGGAGACACCGTGAAGAGAGGATGCTGAACAGCTGCGTTATGCACCGCCACACTGGTCCTGCACCGGGTATTATGGTATGGGGCGGTATTGGATATCACTCTCGCACACCTCTAGTACGCATTGCCGGTACTTTAAACAGCCAGCGCTACATCTCCGAGGTGTTGGAGCCAGTTGTACTTCCTTACCTTCAGGGCTTGCCCACAGCCATATTTCAACAGGATAATGCGCGACCACACGTGGCACGCATTGTCCAACGGTTCTTCTTCAATCGCCAGATTGAATTGCTTCCCTGGCCGCCTCGCTCTCCGGATCTTTCGCCGATAGAAAACATGTGGTCCATGGTTGCTCTACGATTGACCCAGATTCCATCGCCAGCTGCCACAGCAGATCAACTTTGGCAACGTGTGGAAGCTCCCTGGTCTGCTGTACCCCAAGAACTCATCCAAAGTCTCTTTGAATCAATGCCGAGGCGTGTGGCAGCGGTGATCTCCAACAATGGCGGCTACTCTGGCTACTGATTTTGGCAGGAACCACACTTCACATAAGTCTATAAATTTAATCATTTGATAATTGGTCAACATGTTATCTACAAAATAAATTTTGTTGTGATATCTCTTGTCTTTCCTGGTGTTGCAATTTGGGTGACCAGCAGTGTATATTGTTTTAGAAATTACCAGGACTACCGGAAAATCCATCAATATGAACAAATATCAATTTTCTAAAATACAAACTTGGCAGAATATCGTTACAAAAGTGTGTACAGTCTACCCTCGTGAAAAACATTTCAAATTATATTGGAATATGTTTTGTGGAATTTTATGCAAAAGATGTATATGATATTAAAAGAATCAATTAAATTAGTTTAGTTCAATAGAAAAACTGAAACCGTATTTCTGTGATATTTTGCATGAGGATTTTTTTTCTTCCAAATTTTTATGTTAACAAAGATATTAAATAATTACAAACTGCACTTCAAATGCATGTAATTTAGTCCTTCTTTCTTCTAAAATTCTACTTCTGTTTTAGCAAGCGATAGTAAAGATAATTTTCCTTGCAATAAAATAATTATCCTTACTATCCTAAAAGGAAAGTCATATATATCACAGAAACCAGGTTTTTCGTTGAAAATACATCTGGAAAATTTTGGTAATATTAAGTTTACTTGCAAGTGTAATTTTCTTACACATATTGGTAGAAATGGTACTGGCAATTAAAAGCTTTCCACATATCCAAAATAATCCGACTTATTGAACTCTATCTTCGAGGTTTCGAAGACTTATGTTTCAACCAATATTCTAGCAAACGTTCGTTACACTGGCATCCAGCCATTAGACGGATGAATAAGAACCACACGGAAACATAAGACTAATGACTATTGAAAAAATAATACAGCATCATTGAAAACAATAGTTATAAAATTTGTTAAACTGCGATAAATTAAGTAAAAAACACATCCTGCATCATTGGCTACAAGGAAAATGCGAAGAGGAATGATGCTTGAAAAATAATAACACCGGGTTTGAATAGTTTTTATACCAGTGACCTCGAAGTTGGGAGAAATGGACTCTAATTTAGGTTTCCGCTTACAGTCAATACAATATCGGTTACAGTTTTGAGAAATACAGGTAGCCCTCCTACAGCACGGTATCTTACAACACGGTTTCGCTCCAACACGATAGATAAATTGCAGGAACCCTCGTATAACACGGCAACTTGTAACACGGTTTCGCTGTAACACGATAAAAAAATTGCGAAAAACCTTTCTGTACAATACTGTACATCTATAGCATTAGATAATATGATTTTTGTTTAACACATTTAAAAAGTAACTTACCTTAAAATAATGACGGAAAGGAATAATGAGCTATAGTGACTTTGCATGGAAATGTATATACAAATTATAATTTATTCATTTATAACTCTTTAAAATTACAAGAAGGCCTAAGCTTAGCTGAAAATCTTGAATCATTTTTCCTGAATGCAGACCCTTCCGCTGAAAGAACCCAAAATTCAAAAGGGACATGCAAAATTGTGTATCTCCATACCGTGAATCTACAATGACCTTGTAAGAACCAGCAAATAAACAAAAATTGCACATTTTTTAAAGTGGATAGAAGGTGCAGAAAATCTAAATGAAAAAAAAGGGTCTGAAACGGAAGGTGATATCGTTCAACCGAAAAAACGTTCTCGTTTGATTGTACTGAGCAGTGATGAGGAAGAAATTTATTTAATTAAGGTCGTATTAAATGAAAATAATATATTTTTGTTTCTTTTCGTTTTGTGTTGTGTACACATTTATAGTTTTAATAAAAATTAAAGTTGCTTATATGGAATTTTAAAAAAATGTTTATTTTTAATAAGTTTTCGAAACGTAATCCCCCGATTTTGAACTGTCTCTGGGTCTCATATAACACGGTTTCACACAACACGGCAGTTTCTAGGAACCTATCTACCGTGTTATAGGAGGGTTACCTGCAATCTAAATGCTGTGTGCTAAAACAGTTTTTGTTTCTTTATCAATAAACGTATGTTTTATCAGGCTTGAGAGTTACAAACCTAAAAGAGATAGTGGGAGTAATAAACTATTTTTAACCCTAAATTACAAAATATTTGTCCTTTCTCAATCATGAAACTGTAAGTTGCTTCGGGCTCTTGTTATTGATTAAATTGATAACTATGGCGAATTCTACATAGTTTATGAGCCATATGCTCATTTCAGCCCATAATGTATTTATTACATGTACTAGCAGTTTATTTGTACATATAGATATTTTAAACGTTAATTAATTTATCAAATATTCGAGCTAAATTTTACGGATGGTTAAGTGGTAACCAGCAAAACGTTAGATATCCTAAAACATGCCTCAATAGTCTTAATTTTTATTTATTTTCGTCTACGGCTTTATTCTATGCGTTTAAATGTTCACTTTAATGTCAAACAATAATTGATTTCTAGCTACTTAACAGGATTGTCCTGTTAAATAACATTATCAGTCAAATCCAGATGAGCGTAATTCTTGGAGTTTCCATGCATCTCTAGGTATTTTCTGGTTGAACTCCCTCCTTCAAGTTGAAATTTTCAATACTAAGCAAGTATTTTGTCTTCAAACTTAGATATATTATCTTAAATAAGGCAGTTTTTTTAACGTAAACAGCACAATCTCCTTACTCGTTATGCGTTTGATGGAAAATACTATAATCCTAAATATTGAAATATGCTCTTAAATAATTTTGTTTTGCTTTGAAAATAAAACTTGTGCATATTTTTTTCTTGCTTTTTGTTCTTGTAATTATGTTTAAATGCATGATGGATTTATTATCCGCTTTTACCGTTTAAAAGCTCTGTTATATATCTCAAACCTTTATTTATGTCAATATCTTTATTTATCTCACAACATAAAGCTGAGTGTTGGTTCCCAATGTCAACGATTCAGGTCCTTCGTAAACTTCTTATAAATTTTTTATAATTGATTTTTTATTATGATGTAATAGTATATCTTAAAAAAATTCTTCGGCGTTTTCTTCAGAGGCTTCTAAGTTTTGTTTTCACTGCATAAACAGGAAGTTATTTAGCTAAATTGAAATGTAACAACTAAACACATTAATTAACAACACAAAACCTTAAAATATTGAGTAGAAGTAAGCATTAGGAAACTCACTAATGATAATATATGCTTAATATAAGAGATTTAATTCTGATCATATTCTTATCCATTCACTAAGTTGAGGCTGTTGTTGAATCAATATGGATGACACAATTTATTATGTATATAATAACATGCTGAAAAGCCTTTAATTAATTTTGAAAACCTAAAAGAATTTTTTACTTTAATTTCTGATAGTATATTTTTTAATTTTTGCTAACTTTGGAGACATATTTAGAGTCGTATACTAAACGTAGTCAAATAGTAACATAAAAAATTTATATTACTCTAGTTCACCATCTATTATCTCACAAAAGAGAAATAAACTTTTAAAAATATAAAATAACTGCATATAAACGAGAAAAGCGTAAATTTTTTGTTGATTTTTACTGTACCAATCCTAAACACTGTTTGGTTTTATTTATGGATTTTAGTGAAATATAATTAATCATATATCCTATTACTAAAATTCTTTTTTTACAATTCATATCAATTATTGCTTTAATTTGTTTCCTAAATTTAAATTAATTGTCATCTGTTAAAAGTATTATACCCAAAATAATGACTAAAACAGACGCGAAAAAATGACTATGAAGCAAAATAGATATTGATAAGATTTCAATTCAAACACATTTTCATTATCTTTCAGGTGTATGCATATGCTTAATAAAATTACAATGCTCCTTATTAAAGAATTGAAGAACTATAATTGTATACGTATAGACTCAGAAAATTTTCTCTTCGTGTCACTTAGCAAATATTAGATAGCAACAAGGAATTCCTCTTTAAAACATTGGTACTGCAGTTATCTTTTCTTTATTTTTTAACTCCTGTTTCAAAAACTACAATAGTTTGTCTTTCTTCATTAAGTAACATTTCAAATAGTTGTGGCATGCTGGATAGAATGTTTTATTTCCATTTCTTAGCTAAAAATATCCTTCCATTGGGTAGAATTACGTTTAATCTGTATTGATTAAACATTTATTGTGGATACGCCAATTTTATTTTAAAACGGAAATTCGCATATACAAACTTTTTCTCTGAAAAGGAAAAAGAAATATTTTCATGAAATGCGTAGCCCTAAATCCTTTCATATGTTAAAAAAGAAAATTTTGATAATCATTCACGCACACCCACAAGAATATAATATGTATATATAAATATATATATATATATATATATATATATATATATATATATATGAAATAAATTTAAAACCCTTTTTATTATTTAACACGCCCTTTCCAAATTCTTCATCTTAACGCAACATAATACCGTCCCCTTAACCTTTGAATCGCGACCTACATGGAAACCGAAATAATTTATTAGTTTTTCCCCTAAGGCACGTGTGGCCAAAGCTTATATAAGCATTATATAACGGGCATCGCGAGACCATCACCCCATATGACGCGACTTAATCACGTGACCATTTCTGACAAATTAGAAGTTTGATAGACCCGTACTCGGGCGGGAGATTTTCGCGCCTCGGTAGTCTTTTTGTCTGCTCTAAACCTAACATGACGTGATTTTGAGCTCTCCGTCAAATAACGCGCGGCGTTGCGTCGCCGGGATTCTTCCCGATAAACGGCCCCCGAAAGATACTTTTCACGCATGTCAATCCTAAACTAAGTATGCAGTGTATAGATAATGAAGTATATTTAATCATCGAAAATACGGTGAAAATAAAGAGACTGTTCCATCAGCTTAGATGTCTGTGTTATTCGCCTGGATTGTCTTCCTACGCCTTTCCCAGTCACTCGCCATTGCCTGTTCCGGTACGACTACACAGTAAGATCAACTCGGCTACGACTTGACCCGGATCCAAAAAACTAGGAAGTACGAGCTTGTTGAGCTTCGTCCGGTCAAGGATATTACATTTAAGTCGGCGAGGATAGTTACCTCTGCCGTGAAGAGTTCCAATGGATTCACAGTACATTATGACTTTCAAGCCTGTGATGTTTTTATCGAAAACTGGGACCGATTTTTCCCCCTACTTTCTTCGTGAGTGTTTGGCTACCCAAGGTCGAACGCATTTCGGCGTTTTCAGAGTCTCGTTCCAACAGTTTCGTTTTTAGTCGCATGTTTCGATCAGATTTTTACTCCTCCAATGTTTTCATTCTGCGTCTCCAAAAAGTGTGATCGTCAATCAGTGCTTCGGCGTACTGTGAAAGAAGAAAAATTTAGTGCCTGTGAAAAATTCGAACGTCGGCGCTGGATTTTATTTTCGTGGTGATCATGCTTCAAGTCGTCATGTCTCGTGATTTTTGTATTTTCGTGATGTGTCAGATGTTCGAGTCCGGCATAATTGTGACAATGACGTTGATTTGGGAACGGAAGAGGAAGAAATATTGTAAACTTATGAGTAAAACCAAAGCATTAGAGAGAACTCTCGGACATCATGTAAATTTAGAGGAATGACGCCAAGGACTGTTACGCGATTAAACCAATGTGCTGAAGATTTCATTTTCTAATTAAATTGAATATTGATTTTAAAATAGTAATAAAAAATTAAAATATGATATAAGGATTCTAAAGGTAAGTTAATATTTGTGAAGTAGTTTTAAAAGTGGAAAGTGTTTTTAAATGAGTTACATTTTAATAAAAAATATTATGAGTGTATTTTAATGTAGTGAATAAAATCTTATTGATATTGTATGAGGTATGACAAATATAATATTTTTCCATTGATATGAATATTTTTATATAATATAATTTCTATATGAGTTATGAAATATATGTTTGATTTAGAATTTAAGGTTTTAAAAAAGATTTTTGAAATTTATATATTGATGTCTTATGAGTGTTTTTAGTGTAATTATTAAAAATTTGATAATATAGTCGTAAATTCATGAAGGGTATAAATTCTATAAGTATCTGTTAACCGCAACCAAATTTAAATCATCGCAGAGAAGAAAAAATAAAATAAAGTAAATTGAATCCGCTTCGTTGATGAGAGCTCGCTTTTGTAAACAAATCGGCGCAAACTGCGCATTAGTATAAACATTACTGGAGCTGTACATTACTTGGTCATCATTATTTTCGGCAAAGACTGAAATTGTTATAATTTTTTTTTACATCATGATATATTTTTGTTTTCGTTTTCTCTGCTGTGTTAAAGATAGCGTACTCTGGATTTTTATGTGGATTTTGAGTGTGACATATAATTTAAGTTTCAGATTTTTCCATTGAGTGATTTTAATATTTCCAGTTTATTGGTGGTTTTTGAGTGAATTTAATAATTGGTGAAGATAGTAAAATATATGTTTTAGTGATTAACATGCTTTTGATTTTCATATTGTATTTTTGTGGTACATATGTTGCAAAGAGTTGGACTTTGTTTAACAACGAGGACTGAGAGTGTGTTAATTAAATAAAGACTGAGAAGTATTTATTGACCTCAGATAAAAAATTGATTGAACTTTTAAAACAAAATTCTCTCAAGTACCACAAATCATTTAGTGTATTTTTTGAAGTGTTTTTGAAAGCCTTTATTTTATAATGAATATTTAGTATTTTTGTTTTATGATGGTAATTTTAATAATTTTGAAGAATCTTGAATTTTTAAAATATTGATAATTTTGTATCAGGATACTACAAAGTCAAAGACGTGAAAGTAATTGTGAATTCCTCATTTGTGTTAAAGTGATCCTGTATTTTATTATTATGACCTTTGATATATTTTTCCCCTACTCTACCCTATTATCACATAAACATGCACGCTTCTAACTTGATTTGAATATTGAAGAAAATTAATGATTTAAAACAATTTGCACCGAATAAGTTTGCATAAGTTAACCAATTTTTTTTCCAGTAACCCAACCTCAACTTAATTGAAATTTAATTCCTTGTGAGTCGGTTCGACCCCGACCACAAATATGATATAATACAAATCCCAATTGAGTCGGTTAGACCCCGACCATAATTTAATACAAATCCTTTGTGATTCGGTTCGACCCCGAACGCAAAATAATCCTCGAACAACCCAACACAATGGTAGCTCAGTGGGCCTAAATTTAGTGCGTTTTCGCGGGGCCTCTGCGGAATATCACACCGTAGATTGTCACACTTGGAGACCTAGGCAAAGTTCATTGCTCCAGTGGTGTAAATCCATTTCTTCCTAACTTAAAAAAAAAAATTAATGTTGAGTGTTTTGGTTCACTGAGAATTGTAACGCAACTTTTAAGAAAATTATTTCTAATACCCTGTTTAGCCTAATTGAACCATTTTCCTAATTAATCGAGAAGTGTATTGCCAAATTACTTTTATTTAAGTTTACTGTGTTGAATTCTATTTTAAAATTTTTCTTATTGATTTGTTTCCATGGTGCATTTGAAAAATTATTACAACTAAATCTTTGAAGATATTAACAGAAATTTTAATATTTGTATTACCTATTCACCATGAGCCCTAATCCTGAACAGCGACCAATCTCATGAATGTAACCCGATATTGACAGTTTTGATTTATTTTTACCTTTTTAAAGTTTTGTGATTTATTGTATTTTAATAATTATATTTTTATAATTCCATTTTAAGTGTATATTAGAGTTTTATGAGTACTTAAAACTTCCCATACTCATTCATCTTAACGCAACATAATACCGTCCCCTTAACCTTTGAATCGCGACCTACATGGAAACCGAAATAATTTATTAGTTTTTCCCCTAAGGCACGTGTGGCCAAAGCTTATATAAGCATTATATAACGGGCATCGCGAGACCATCACCCCATATGACGCGACTTAATCACGTGACCATTTCTGACAAATTAGAAGTTTGATAGACCCGTACTCGGGCGGGAGATTTTCGCGCCTCGGTAGTCTTTTTGTCTGCTCTAAACCTAACATGACGTGATTTTGAGCTCTCCGTCAAATAACGCGCGGCGTTGCGTCGCCGGGATTCTTCCCGATAAACGGCCCCCGAAAGATACTTTTCACGCATGTCAATCCTAAACTAAGTATGCAGTGTATAGATAATGAAGTATATTTAATCATCGAAAATACGGTGAAAATAAAGAGACTGTTCCATCAGCTTAGATGTCTGTATTATTCGCCTGGATTGTCTTCCTACGCCTTTCCCAGTCACTCGCCATTGCCTGTTCCGGTACGACTACACAGTAAGATCAACTCGGCTACGACTTGACCCGGATCCAAAAAACTAGGAAGTACGAGCTTGTTGAGCTTCGTCCGGTCAAGGATATTACATTTATATATATATATATATATATATATATATATATATATATATATATATATATATATATATATATATATATATATATATATATATATTTATATATATATATGCATGTATGCATGTATGTATATATATATATGTATGTATATATATGTATATATATATACATATATATATATATATATATATATATATATATATATATATATATATATATATATATATATATATATTTATATATATATATGCATGTATGTATATATATAAATGTATGCATGTATGTATATATATAAATGTATGCATGTATGTATATATATATATGTATGTATATATATGTATATATATATATATATATATATATATATATATATATATATATATATATATATATATATATATATGTATGTATATTTATATATATGTATGTATGTATATATATATATATATATATATATATATATATATATATATATATATATATATATATATATATATATATATATATACACTCAAGAACCAAAACAGTATGACCACCTCTACATTTTGCAATGAATTCGCCTGGATGACGTGGAAGGCACGTGATCAGGTGGAAGTGGTATTTAACTGCTGCTGGAGTGTCTGAAGAATCCTTCTTTCATTTACTTCTGTGTGTGATGGAAAGGCTGGGGATCTAAGCGACTTTCATAGAGGGCAGATTATAATGGATCGAAGGCTCGGAACAAGTATTTCCGAAACTGCACGACTCGTGGGTTGTTCGAGAACTACAGTTGATAGTACTTATGCAAAGTGGATGAATGACGGTGAAACCAGCAGTAGACGACATGGTGTTGGACGTCCCCACGCTATCAAAGAAAAAGGTCGTCGGAGACTGTCTCGCATGGTGAAGCAAAACCGGAGCCAGACAGTGGCTCAGCTGACAGCCCAATACAATGCAGGGCCAAGTAGAATAGTATCGCAGCACAATGTTCAGCGGACACTGTTGGATATGGGTCTACGCAGCAAACGTCCCACTCGTGTGCCTTTTCTGACCAAGCGTCATCGACAACTGCGCCTGCGCTGGGCGAGGGAACATCGCTACTGGTCCATGGATCAGTGGGAGAGAGTTGCCTGGTCAGATGAATCACGGTTTGTCACTCATCACGCCGATGGCCGTGTCAGGATACGTCGTCTTCCAGGCGAACTGTTAATCCCTGAATGTACAGTAGGTCATACACAGGCCGGTGGTGGCGGTATTATGCTTAAGGGGACGTTCTCTTGGGCATCTCTGGGACCCGTGGTTGTGGTAGAGCAGACCATGAATGCTACAGGGTATCTGAACATCATTCCGGACCAGTGGAACCCTTACATGGCCTCTGTTTTTCCAGATGGAAATGGAATGTTCCAACAGGTTCCAACAGGAAAAAATTAAAACCACAATCATATGCAAAAAAGCAGAAAAAATCACGAATGATCACACATTTGAAATAAATTTTAAAAAAAGTATTCAAAATATTGCCAATCCGACATGTGAATTTCTTACATATGATATAATGTCCATTTAAAAAAAATTTCAAGGAATTTCATAAACATTTGACAAAGCCTTATCATTTTGAAGACATCAAAAATCCGAAAAACCACGAACTGAGATAAATGAGTTTAAAGATTTCATTCAGTTGTAACTTTTTTTAATTATAATCAAAGTGCATTTTTATTTTTTATGTACACTTACTCACCTCTACACTACTAAAAAATATGTTCAATAACATAAATATCATTATTTAGGTATAGATAAACCATTATTAATAAATGTGATAAAAACTAAAATGCAGAAAAAATCACGAATGATCACACATTTGAAAATTTAAAAAAAAAAGTATTCAAAATATTGAAAATCCGACATTTGAATTTCTTACATATGATATAATGTTCATTTTAAAAAAATTTCAAGCAATTTCATAAACATTTGACAAATCCTTTTTTGACATTATTTAGGTATAGATAAACCACTAATTAATAAATGTGATAAAAGATACAAATATAAATTACCCAACCTTTCGGTTATGCGTAAGAAAAAAAAAAAAAAAAAAAAACTGGGGGGGGGGGGGACTTATGCTAATTGTGTAACACACAACGAAATAGAATATCTATGAAATCGGATAATGAACAGCCATAAGGGCCATAACTATTTTTCTTATGGCTCTTCTACAATAATAATCATTATAAAACCTATTCTTATTCCAGATATCAATATTGGTAGGTAAGCTTCTGCGTATATTATTAAATTGACTGCATACTATCATACAGTGCTCCACCGATTGTTCAGCACCACAAGAGCAAGTGCTACTTTTTCCGTGAAACCTGCTTTGATAACTACCAAATGACCCATGTCCAGTGATTGCTTGGTTTATTTAAAAATCTGCACTTAGCCTGTCAGTTTTAACTTGAGGAAAAATTTCTCTTACTCTAGTTCCAGCAGTTGTATTGTTCCACCTATCTTGCCAGACGTGTTCCGCCATTTGAAATAATTTTGCTTTTACTTGATTTCTAGTCCATTTAATTTCTTTATTTATTACTTCCAATTTAGTTGCTTCTTTTGCAGTCTGATCAACTGCTTCATTTTTATCAATCCCAATATGCGCTTTTATCCAATGTAGTGCGACATTAAGTCCCGAAGTTTAAACTAATTTTTTGATGTTATCCACCATCTCACTTTTAAAAGTGAGTGTATTTAATGCCTGTAACGCACTACGTGAGTCTGAATAAATATCAATTGCTTTATGACCTTGTCCAATAGCATCTTCAATAGCCAGTTGCATTGCATACAGTTCAGCACTGAAGGAACTCGCATTATCAGATAGCCTTTGTTTTATTTCCAATACTTTTAAATCCTTAATATATTTATTAATACCTGCCCCAGTTTTTCCATTCATGCGGGAGCCATCCGTGTAATAATTAATATCAGTAATTGGAATTAAATCAAATGTCCAGTTTATTGTCCATAAATCAGTCTCACGTTTTATAGGTCTGTTCGCCAATTCGCAATTATTTTTGCTAAAATTTATATCATAACTTTTATTCCTTGTTCCTTGTAATATATTTCAAACATTTTGTAGTCAATTTCAGCTCTGAGATCTAAAGGCATACAACCTGCCAGTACGGCCAATGCGTTCGTTAAAACTGTTTTATAGCATTTTGTAATGCTCAGTAAGAAAGGTCTTTGAATTTTATTTAATAAATTGTTTTGTCTTACTGTATTCTTGAACCAGAATGGGGCCCCATAAAGGATAATTTTTTCTATTATTACTTTATATATTTCTTTCAATATACTGGGCCTGAAGCCCCAAGTCTTCTTACTGTACCTTGAAAGACCGTACATCACTCTAAGAGCCTTATCCTGTACTTCCACCAGATGTTGCATAAAATTTAGGTCTTTATCCAAGAGTATATCCAAATACTTTACTGCTTTACAATATTTAATCCCATGCATACCCAATTTGATTGTAGGTTTGCGTTTGATTTGCTTTTTAAAAGCTATTATCGTGTAGAAACATTTATCCGTGTTAAATTTTAATTTATTATTATTTGCCCATTCTAGACACAAGTCTAGGATCTTAGTCGCATATTGAGTAAATTTATAAGATACCTTACTGCTAATTGTAATAATCAGATCGTCAGCAAATGCTTGCATTTTAATGTTTGCCTCTTCCCATTCCTTCTGTAACAGCGGGTTAATTACCAGTAGCCAAAGAATAGGTCCCAGGGAAGACCCCTGAGGAACCCCAATATTATAATCCATTAGATCATTATTTCTTAGTTTAATCTTCCTATCTTGCAAGTAGTCAATTATTATATTATAGAGATTCTTACTTATTTTTAATTCTTTTAAACTTTTGACAATGCTATTTTTGCGGACTGAATTAAAAGCGTTACTTATATCTAAAGTCAGAATACAGGTATGTTCCTGTCTAGCTTTATTATCCTCAATTATTCCTTTTAAATTGTGTAGAGCCGTATTAGTATTTATGTTCCTTCTGAAACCAAATTGGTTTTCAGAGATAATTCCATTGCTTTCTAGGTGGTAAACCAGTCTTTTGGTTATTATTTTATCCATCACCTTACCCAATATTGGCAGCAAACAAATTGGTCTATATGAAGATGGGCTCTTTGGATCCCTTCCAGCCTTTAAAAAATAAATAACCTTAGTTATTTTCCAAACTGCTGGAAACTTCATTTCCTTCCAGATTTTATTATAGAGTTTCCATAAAAAGTTTCTATCTGCCCTATAAATTTCCATAATTATACTAAAAGTGACCCCATCATAGCCAGGCGCTTTATTCATTGGCATTTCCTCTAGAATTAAGTCTACTTCTCGTTTCGTTATTTCATTATCTTCAATTTCCCTCTCATCATCAACGACATTCAGTTCAGTATCTTCTTCAGTCTTAAAATGGTACGATGTAAGTGCCTTTTCAATATTATCTCCTGTTTTATGTATGACACCCTCGTGATCAACGATACTGGCTATAACACTTTGCTTCTTATCTTTAATGATATAGTTAACTTTACCATGCGTATCTTTAACTGTAAGATTCTGAATAAAATCACTAAACGACCTCTTTTTGGCCTCTTTTAACGCTCTCTTATAGCACGATCTTTCAGCCTTGAATATTAGCATTTTCCTCTGTCTTTCCACTATATCACTCTCCCTCTGTGCTATCCTTCGTAAAGCTCTGACTCTGCTTCTTTTTGTAGCCAGGGACCCACTCCACCAATAGGCCCTCTTTTGAATTCTCCCACCTTTTTTCTTATGCTTTTCACATAATTCAACTATAATTGTGTTTAATTCACTTAAAACTTCTCTTGATGAAAAATTATCTAGCTTTTCTGAAATTATATTAATTTCTTTCTTTAAATCTCCCCTAAATGACATCCAATTTAACTTTTTGAGTTCATATTTTTTCTCTATAAGACCCTGTATATTCCTTCCAATTTCTAATTCAAACATAATAGCATTATGATCCGTTAATGTGAAATCATCACTGACCCTCCATTTCTTAATTTCCTCTTCTGAAATCCCTATGGTTATGTGAAGATCAATCCAGCTTTGCCCGAAAGGCCCGTTATAGGTAGGTTTACTATTAGGAGTATTATGTATCACTGCATTATATTGTAATATCAGATCCAAAATAGCCTTTCCTCTTGTATTTGTTCTTCTTTGACCCCATAACGTAGATTTTGCATTAAAGTCGCCGAGTATTAGTATTCTGCTTTTCTTATGCTTAGCAATAATCATATGTAAGTGTGACAATTGTGGTTCTGTACGCTCCATGTCTCCGTTTGGAGATGGCGGCAGATACAAGGAAATAATAACAAGTTCTATATTGGCTAAAAACACTTTGACTGCAACAAGGCAATCTGATATGAAAACATTCATATATTTAAATTTCCTATTGACCAAGAGGGCAACTTTTGGTTCTTTTTCATTATACACATGCCAGTGCGTACTAGGTAAATTTATAATATGATCTCTATCCCCGCTTACAATATGGGGCTCGTTTATGGAAACAAATTCAATTCGCTGATGAATAATATCCTCAGTGAATTGTATGGCAGCAAGAAAAGACTTATTTAAATTTAAATGGGCGAATTTATAAGGAAACATATTAAAATTACTCATAGTCAGTTCTGCTTTGTAGCTTTCCCACCTCCGTGCAATAATATCGGCACGTCCTATCGGTGGGACTATGATTTGTTGCGATTTTTATTTCATTCTTCGTATTATAAAATTTACAATTTACACATTGTAATTCCACTTTGCATTCACCTTCATGTTCCTTAACACCGCACCCCCTACATATCTTGTCATTATTACAAAATCTTGCAATATGTCCTCCTCGGTAGCAATTAAAACATATTTTAGGTTGTAAATATTCTCTAATACTGTAGCGTCTCCATCCTAATTTAACTCTTTTCTCTTTCATTATATTTTTAAAGGCTGTTCCGTTCATTTCAACTATTACGTTTTCTCCTTCTCTTGCTTTGTATTTCCTTATCACTTTTATTTCACCATTCTTCAACTCTTCAATTTCATTATGTTCTACAAGTTTGTCGCATAGTTCTTCATTTCCCACCTTTTCAGTTACTCCATATATTATCACCTGAGGCCTTCTCCTTGCTGGCTTTTCTATTCTGTAGTTTCTGATTAATTTGTCTTTGTCCTTAATTTCCTTCATTATTTTATCTAGGTCTTCTTCTTTGTCAGTGCCTATAATTACCCCACCTCTGCTAATTTTCCTAAATATTTTTACTCCTACTTTAATTTTTACTGGGTCTATTTCACTTTGTACCACTGACTTTGTTACCTCTGAATCTTGTTGAGTTTTAGGCACAATTGTAACAACATGTACAGATTCGTCTTGTCTTTTTCTAGATCTACTTCTGGATCTATCAGTAACTCTCTTTTTTAATTTATCTGCATAAGTTTCAACTCTTTCACTCATTCTACTCTTCTGTAGTTCCTGGTACATGCCTCTTACATATTGCGTATGGCATTGTTGACTCCTAAATAGGACCACCAAGCTGTTCACATCTGCAAGTAATTTACTTTTTTCTAATGTTGAACATTTACTATTTGCAATTGTTATCTTATCTTTTCATGCAACATATTTACTGCATTGTCTCTCTCAGCGAATTCCTCTTTGTGTACTACCCTTTCATTATCTCTCTCTCCCTCCTCTGTTGAACTACCTTCTATACTCTGCACTGGTACTTCTAGCTCAACAATTTCTTGGTTTTCCACGTCAACTTTAGTAGTTTGTTTGGGCATTTTATTTATCACGCTGTCTTGTTCACTATCTCCCGTTATTGAATCTATATCCTCTATAGTGGCTCTAACCAGCCCTCTAATTTCCTCCTCTTTTTGCATTAACGCCTCTGGTGTTCCTAAGCCCTGTTTCTTTTTATTTTTTGACCCTTTATAGATCTTTGATCTGCTCGGCATACCAATTTCAACCTCTTCTTCGCATATTTGGCTATCTGGTTTTGGTTCCATTGCTCCTTTACTAACAATTCCAGATTTTTGTTTCTTTTCATTCTTTCCGATATTCGGTGTTTGCATATCCTCTGCTCTCACATTACGAAGCACCATTCCAGATACATTAGTTCTAGTTCTAAGTTTGTTTTTATCACTCATGTCACAGAAGTCAGTTAACCAACCGAACTACTCAGCAAATAGATGATTATGCCACCTGAACGTTATTACCTTCTGTAAAATTATACCAGATGCTGTGAATAAATTAACTATTGCAATTACAGCCCTGTTAATGTAAATGACTCCTACAATTTGAAGGAGAGATCCCGAACAGCTCGTTCGAGTCACCTAATACACAGAAATCTCTAATATACAGAATACAACAAGAAGGCCTGACCTACCTTGACAAATAGACATAACATAATACAGAACACATAAATGTGATAAAAACTAAAATTCTTAAAAATTGTAATTTCTGGTATTTAGGTGAAATAGTAATGCAAAAAATATTATAATTGAGTAAAAACGCTTTCTGAAGTTTAATATAACTTAAATAATATCAATACAATTACTAAATCATATGAAAAATTTTGTAAACAGATATTTAAATGAATAATGATAAAGCTTTCTTACTGGTTTTTAAGTATTCAGAATAAATATCAAACATTTTTAAAACATCCTGAACCATAAGTGAGACCTTCTTTCCTTTTTGTTAGAATATTCCTTTTAAGTACAGCTTTTTTAATAGCTTGTCTCATATGTTTATGTTTAATATTGTTTCTTCTGAGTCTGAATTTATTTTTTCTCAATTGAGATATTTTCCCCAACCGTTGTGTTACACTTCCTCGATAAATACCCAATGATTTCTGAATATGTGCTATAGAATAATCTACACCCTTATTATACTCGCATACTGCCTCCATAACTGAACGCTGAACTCGTTTTTTGTGCACAAAAACATCTTTTGGACATTTTGACCATATCATATTTTGGAGACTCTCGTTAGCATTCTGAGTTTTACACTTTAAGCATCTTTCCAACAGTTCGTTCGATGCTAACCTCTGATATATTGGCATTATTTGTGGCAAATATTTTTCATTAACTGGAGTGCCAATATTTAATTTATGAGGTCTAGGTGTCTCCCCTTTAGCTATAGCTGATTGGTAGAAACACCAATATTCTACACCAACTGGACACTTAAAATGTTGCGGCATTTTGTCGGTGGAAATGCTATGATACAGAGTAGCATATATATCATTCTTCATGTTGTTAGCATTGCCTTTATTCCTTAAAATTGCCTTCTGGTAGTATACCGTGAGTTTTTTATGGTGCTTTCTTTTAAACTACCATAACTTTTCCCCCCTAAAGTAACACCACGAGTTTTCCACTCTTTTACAGCATTCCTTAGTCCTGTTCCTAATCTTTTGCTCACGTGGTTTACACATTCTTCTTTTTTTAGCACTACATCTTTTCCATAGATCTGCTTTTCTGATAAATAATTAAAAGTTTTGGCATCTCCGTCTGATAATAAAGTCGTGTACCGAAATCCAAACTGTAATTAACGCCTCCACATATTTAACGCAGCTTCCATTTCCATCGAAGCTAAAGATCCAGTGTGATTTAAATCACAAGCAGATTTATGGCCTTCATACCAAATCTGAAATTCAGCGGTTTGGTCTTCAAGATCCTTTTTTGCATTATCACACATTCGAAATACTTTGCTCATAACCTCAAAGTCTAAGACATAACCCGTTAAAACATCAATCAGACAGCTAACTCCTATCAGAGACGTATGACCACGAGTAAGCCATGTGCCGTCAAATGAGACATCTATGTCACAAACATCGTGTTCTGAAAGCATAGAATTATTTGCATTTTTTACTACTTTATGTACACTCGCTAAAGTATTTTTCATGGCAACTAATTGTGCGTCATATAATTCCTTTGTACACCTTGCATATGTTGACGAAGAAAATGAATCAATATTCATTATCATGCAGAACTTTTCTATGGCAGAGTACCCCTTACCAATATGAGAAAAGGCATGGGTAATTCGAAGATTAATATCAGGATAATTGTTTTTTGTATTAACAGAAGTATTTATTGAAGAAGTTTCTTCATTGCAGATATGGAAAGACAGTTTTAAATTGGTTGAAAAACCAATTTTGCCACTAGAGCTCAAAACCAAACTTTGATTTTCACATGTTTGGCATTTTACTCTCGCAAACAATTTCTGAAGATTTTCAAAGTCAACAATAATATATTCAGTTTTAATATCACTATCATAATTAGGAATAAATGAAAGATTATTTACTCTGGCTGAATTCATAACATCAGCTAAATCAGCTATAATACATTCCTTCTTTTGATCATCACACCAACGTTTTTTGCTCAAGGCAACGCCTTTCAAAAATTTTCTACTTCTTCGAGGCATATTTCAGATAAATATAATGCCAAAAACTCTTTTAACAAGTAGTATTATACACGTAGTATATTTAACACGTACTTTAAGTATAGATTAGTCTTTAAAAACACTGTTTTTTTATCATAAAACTTCGAAATTTGATAGAAAAAGAACACGCCAAACGCTAATAACTAACCACAACAAACTGATATCAGTAACAGTTAAACACACAGTCATGATTTCGGTTTCTTGCTTCATTTTTAAACCATAGAGTCAAAGCAGGAGGCAATGCAATCTGAATTGAGCTGTGAGAAAAAATGTAAACATTGGAGTGGGTGGGGCATTTAAAGGAAAAATCGAAGACAGATGTTTTTTAAGACAGCTGTAGCAGGAGTTCTAATAGGCAAATGACTCCGAAATTTTGAAAGAATGTACTTGAACGTATAAAGTTGGTTTTAGTATAAAATTCTCAAAATCGGTATTTTCGTCAAATTTCGACATTTCAGAGGCGCCGGGTCCCCATAAACCTTAAAGGGCTTTTTCTAAAAACTGTTATTTTGAAACTTATGCTCACTATTCCTTCAAAACTAATCATCCCAAATTGCTAAAATTTTGTATACATGTATATCTTGTATGTTTGTACAATTTCTACCTAAATTCAGTTAAGTACATATCAATAATTTTTTCACAGCATTTTTTTTTATTTTGATATTTTTTGTACATTATAATACATTTGCCTGAAAAAAATATTTTTATGGGAAATATTGTAATTATTTTAGGTGTAGATTAAATTATAACCTATGGATAGAATATATACACATTTAATGTAGCAAACTGTCTTCTTCCATCTCATTTTTCAATCGTTTTTCGCCTGCGTGACGTCTACTTGCTGACGAAGCGTTGCCATAACCCCAGAAGAGAAGTTTTCGCCTTGAATTGGGGTCGCGAGGTGCATCGTGTGAAAAGAACCTCACACGGCAGTCAACTACATGAAAATAAAGAAAGCAAATCAGTTGAATCATCGAATGTGCCTCGTGTGAAAAAGGCCTTAAGCTTTCTAAATCTAAGCATCTGATGCGAATCTTGTGATTTTGATTTTGAAACTATCTCATTGATTAACTTTGTAATTATTCCAGACATCAGGAAAATTTTAGAATTTAGATATTTTGATTATTATTGTCATATTACATTTGATTTTGGATCTCGTGAGTATATTTTTACGAATTTAAGTAAAAGAGATTTCCGGAGGTTAAAGTCGAAACACAAGGCGTAATTGTAGTTTTAATATCAATGGAACGTCCTTATAACGAGACTCAGGGTGCCAAAAAACCACAGTTACAAAATTAAAAACCATTGTATGTTATAATTGGTTCATCCGCCCCGGCAAATTCTCGAAATAGAGATAATGAGAGATATGTTTGTGAAAATATTAAGGGGAAATGATGATTATGCGGAAAATATTTAGCGATGATTCATACCAAAATGTTATATAAGAAAAGAAAGAATAATTTAGAGTTATAGAATGGTATTTTTGTGGATAGTATCTTGTATTGAAAATTGAAATTTTAACCTTAAACTTAAATTACTAAATTTAATGGATAAATTTCACATTTAAATATAATAGATTTGTGATGCTAATATCGATTTCATACTTTTAAAAACCAAGGTATTTTACTATTATGTGTTTAATAATTTCATATGTTGTGTATTTTTGATTCTATTGATTAAGGAGATCATAGATCCATTTTTCTTTTTGTTTGATGCTTAACATCATTATGTTTTTCTAATTGACAAAGTAATTATGTGTTGTCCTACTAAAAATAAAACTAATATTAAAAAAACCGTCTTACTTAAACTTCCTTCTTAAGAATACTATTATATGTGAATTTTCTTTGGATCTGAAATCAAACCCCGACTATGACATTTCTACTTCTTTTATCTTTCAGTAAATTTTCTGTCCCTTGAATAATCCTTCCTACCACCCCCTTTACAAGCGCGTTGGAAGTCATCCCATCTGTTTAGGATCTTTTTAAAATTTATTTTATTGTTTGTTTTGCTTCACCTATTCAGTCACTTAAGGTGCTGAAAAATAAATACTTGAGTAATGGCTAAAACAGGCCTTGGGATGACCACTCCTTTGTCCCCCAATTCTAAATTACACTTCCACAGGTATGACATTTGCACATTTTCCTATTTCTCTATCTTTGTACTATGCAAGATGTTGTTTTTGGGTGTCATATCCTGTTGAGAGATAACGGTTGGTCCACTGTACGGCCATTCTTTCCTCCTTATTAGTCGCTGTACAATAAGTGGGAGAAAGATACCCACTTTTACACAATAAACACAACCCCTCACTCCTTAGAGGTAGAATTAAGAAAGAATTTGAAACTAAGGGCCTGTTCACATAGTAGTCCGTCGCGTAACGTTAAGGAAAAGATGACGTTGAGACGAAAATAAACCAATCATAGGCGTTAAAAATTTCATTGCTAATCGTTTGGAGTCCTATGATTGGTTTATTTTCGTCTCAACGTCATCTTTTCCTTAACGCAACGCAACGGACTCCCATGTGAACAGGACCTATGAGTTTGGGTGACACACATACAACAATGATCCTTCAACACAAAAACTTGGATATCTGTATTGATGGATGAACTGTCAAAATATAGTTGAGAAGTACGGGGAAAGGGGGCTTAAAATAACAAGAATCTAATATTTAATTTACAAAGCGCGCGTATTTTGCTGTGGGGAAAATCATCTTTTAGAAGCGACTTGAGCGCAAAGCAAATAATTCTAGGCGAGAGGATTTATTTTTAGAAGTGTAAAGGTTTTGGGCACGAAGTTAAATTACAAGATCAGCGATTTTAAAAGTCCAGATGACCAAGGCTGAGGTCTGCACATACGCGTGTAGCATGGAGCTCAGAGGGAATCGGGTTTTGGCTGCAGATAGGAGGAAAATCTCATTGAGGGAGGAAGCTCGCGGCTGCGTGCCGAAAAAGTTATCAAAATGGCGAAGCGCGGTAATTAACCTGGAGAGTGGTCAATTTATGAAATATAATAAACTTGGACTTATTCTGAAATGGATTATTTCCTTCGTGGCCTCGCCACTAGTCCAATTAGTTTAAAAGAACGAATTGACTGCAAAACATCGAATCGATGCACAGGAGCAAAACGCGCTGCCTGTCAGAAGCCGCGCTAGGATCGAAGTCACGGGCGAAAAAAACAAAACCCCTGGATTAACTCTCCGGAAAAGAAGAAAAAGTAATTATATAAATTGTGACTTTTGGCGACGGACATTTTGTTCAAAAGGATTAAAAACGATATGTACAACGACTACAAATAACCCTGAGACTGATCTAAAAAGCGTCAAGATGCAAAAAAGACGATAGCTATGTGCAACAGCAAGATATTCATGATGGAGCAGAAACGTGTCAGGAAAAATAGAAAAAGAGGAGAATGGCAAGAAATTAAATGCAGAAAGTACCCAAATAGATGATGGGTGGAAAAGACGTAATGAAAAGACAAGACGAACTGAAATAAAACTAGTAATTCCGATGTACGACAATAAGAAGATTAAAAATATTCTCCCTTGGATAAATTTATACGATGAGAAATGCCGAGCGTGGAAATTAAATAATGAGTGGAAGAAAGAAAATATAATGAACTACGTAGGTGAGGAAATTCAAGAATTAATAATTTCGACTCAATTGTATAGGGAAGATTATGAAGTTCTAAAGAAACAACTCATAGGAATATTTTCAAAAAGTAGAGAGGAACAAATTACAAGATACAGAAATTTAAATTTGTCAGCTTAGGATGATCTTTTCAGTTATTATAAAAACAAGATCGAATTAGGCAGATCGCTTCAAAAAGAAGACAGTGAATTAGTAGAAATACTCACATTTGATTCACCACCACACATGCGAACTCTCCTGACCCTGCAGAATATACAAACTCCAGTAGAATGGCTGGAAATTGCGAAGAAGATACACCTGCCGACAACAATTCCTAACGAAAATGAAAGAAGAGGAGGATACTCCAATTCACCTGCGAGATATCAGCAACATTTCGACGAATCGACAAATCAGAAACGATGGAACCACACAGATGATCGACGGCGATGGAATAACTACAGTGAACCAAAATTTAGTAGACGAGAGGATTTTCATCACAGACGTAATCAATTTCATGATGGACATGAGAGATTCAGCAACCAACAGTATCAGACCTCGAGCAGTTATCAAAACAGCTACCGACGAGAGGATAACACAAATGACCGAAGATAACTGATAATCGAAGCTCGGGTGAGTGAAAAAAAATGTCCATGTCTTTTAGACAGTGGGTTCGACGGTGACCATTTTAAATTCAAAATTGCTAAAATTAGTGAAAAACTTTAATGAAAAAGAAAGTAATAATGTATTAATAAAGCAGACTGTTGTTGATGTAATTGTGCAAAATTTAATAGACTGTGCAGTAAAAATAGGAAGTGTTAAAAGAAAAATTGCCATTCTGATAATTGATAGTGAGTTACCATATTTCTTATTGAGTTTACAACATATTCAGTTATTTAAATTAGATGTTAATTTTAGAAATTTAAGAGTGTATCAATTTGGTTATGAGATAAAGTTGCATGATTATTATAAATTTTTAAGTCCTATTGCTTTTCATGTTCAAAATAAGAACTTTAAAAATTATGGTGAAAATTTGTATTATGAAAATAAGTATTACGCTGATAATTGTATGTATAAATTAAGAAGGATCAATAAGAATGTGTATAAAGGTAGTAAATTTAATGGTACTAAGAATTCTTATAATGTAAAAAATTTTCCAGAAGAAGTAAGTTTGAACAGAGAAAAAATGTTAGACATAATCACTGTCTTGAGCTTAATCCTAGAAATGTAAAAAAGACAAATTGTGTAAACCAAGGTATTGAAACTGTTTTAGTTAATAAATGTGACACACCGATTTATGATCAAAGCAAGAGTATGAACAAATCTAATGTCAAATTTGAAAATTCTCAGAGTGTAAAAAATAATGATTCTGATGTTCTAAATTATAAGGAGACATCAGGTATTCCCGATGATTCGCTGAACACTCTATTTAAAGAGCCCGGTGATGTTTTGGACTCAAATCCACCAGAACAAATGCCTGAGGACTGGACCCAATAAGACAAAATTTTTAAAAATTTCGAACACATTTTTTCTAAAAACAAATACGATGTTGGCAAGATTAAATTAGAACCCCAAAAAATTGTTTTAACGTCAGAATTACCAGTATCGCAGAGGCCATATCGTGCATCTCAAGTAGAGAATGCTGAGATTAAACGACAAATAGATGAAATTTTAAAGGCAGGATTTATAAAACCATCAAGTTCTCCAATTAGCGCACCTGTCACCCTTGCAATGAAAAAAAAATGAGGGAAACACTAGATTATGTATCGATTACAGGAAATTAAATGTTATAACGAAAACAGATTCAGAACCTATTCCACGAATTGATGACCTTTTAGACCAATTAGCTCATGCAAATTATTTCACCACTTTAGATTTGACCTCAGGCTATTGGCATATTGAAATACGTGAACGCGACACTGAAAAACTAGCATTTACGACTAATTTTGGACTGTACGAGTGGAAATGATTACCATTTGGGTTGGAAAATGCATCTAGTGTCTTCCAAAGAGCAATACGACAAATTCTAAATAAGCACCAAATAAATTTTGCCCTTAACTACTTCGATGATATAATAATTTTCTCAAACACTTTTCTTGAACACATAGGACATTTAGAAAAAAATTTCAAAATTTGTGAGCAGGAAAACATTAAGTTAAATAAAGCTAAATGCCAATTTGCACAAAAAGAAACCAAATTCTTAGGTTATGAGATTACACAAGGAAAATACTCCCCACATAATAGAAACATTGAAAGTATTAGAAAATTATTACCGCCAAGAAATGTAAAAGAATTGCAAAGATTTTTAGGCTCAATAAATGTTTACCAAAAATTTATACAAGACTATGCAAAATTAAGACTTCCCCTAAACAAATTGTTAAAAAAGGCTGCAAAATAGGATTGGTCCCAAGAATGTCAAAATTCATATCAGAAATTAAAAGATGAGCTCATTTCAAAACCAATTTTAACATTATTTAACAAAGATTATCCATGCCACCTTTTGTAGACGCGAGTCAAGAAGCAGTTGCTGCTGTCTTAAAACAAAAACATCCTGATGGTCAACTACACCCAATTGCTTTTCATTCCAGACAATTAAAGAAACATGAAAAAAACCATGCTAACACTGAACTTGAATGTTGGGCTATAATTGACTCTATTGATAAATACCATTGTTACTTGCATGGAAAAAAATGCACAATTTTTTCGGATCATTCCGCCCTGCAATGGCTCAAAAAATGTTAAAAATTTAACTGGACGACTGTTTAGATGGTCTTTAAAACTCTCCATGTATGATTATGAGATAATACACATAAAAGTTGAATATAATTATGAAGCTGATATGCTCTCAGGAAATCCTATAAGCCACTTTGTATCCCAATATTGTTATTTTTTAAGCAAAGATGAAATTATTCAAGGACAATTAAATGATAATGTAAACAATATAAAGTACAAAAAATATTACGGAGTTTTAACAGTGAAAAAGAAAAATCTAGTTAAAATTGTAGTTCCGCCATCATTAAGACTAAAATTATTAACTTCTACACATAAAAAATTTGGACATCCGGGTGTGAAAAAAATGTTACAATTAATTTCCCCTATTTACTATTGGCAAGATACAATAATAGATATTGCAAATTTTGTTCGTTGTTGTGAAACATGTCAAAAAACAAGAAATCAACACAGAAAAAAATTGGTCTGATGGAGCAGGTGCCAGTTGCCCATGAACCGCTTGACCTAATTTCAGTTGATACCATTGGAGGTTTTAATTACTATAACTTCACAAAAAATATCTTCATCTAGTGATTGATCATGCGACAAGATATATTTGGACTTTTCCTTCTAAAAGTGTGACAAGTGAGACATATACTAACTGCTTAAAGCAAATTTTCAAAATTAAAGTTCCCAAACAAATATTAAGTGACAGAAATGCTGCATTTACTTCCTCAAGGTTTAAAAAATTCCTAAAACACCACAATACACAACAATTACTCACGTCATCCCATAGGCCTCAGTGTATCGGTAAAAATGAAAGATGTAATCAAACTATTGTGTCAACATTAAGATGTAAAGTAAATACTTCTTCGAAAAAAATTCTATGGACCAAAATTTTAGAGCAAGTAACATCTGAATATAATAACCAACCCCATAGTATAACTGGATTGCCCTCGAATTACCTTTTATTTGGACATTTACCATATCACTCACAATTGCCTAAAACAACTTCATTAAATTATCCGCCAGTTGAAGATGCAAGAAAGATTGCAGTGCAAAGAACCATTCAGCACCATAGAATTAATAAAAAGAGATATGATAGACATTTTCTACAGTCAAACTTCAACATTGGTGACTTAGTGATGTTCGAAGAATTTAAATACTCCAATTCAAGAAAATTAGATCCACCTTATTCAGGCCCTTATAAAATTTTAAGCCAACTCTCTAATGTTAATTTCGAAATTGATAAACCAAACCACTGGGAAAAAGAGTGAAATTGTGCACTTAAATAGATTAAGGCATTTTCATCCACATAATGAGTTTAAATTAAAATAATTTTGTTTCATGCACAATTTTCTTGGGGAGGGGGGAAATTAAGAGAAGTTTTTGGTACGAATCACAAGTGAAAAAATTGAAATTATAAAATTATGAATGTTAATGAGTAAAATAAATAATAAAACTGGAATTTTATGATATCGTGAAATTAAACTAGAATATGATTTGTATTGAATTTATTGGGTTTCAACAATTGTGTGTTTTGAATTGAAATTTAATAATGAAAAAACTTTGGCTAAACCTAATTTTTGGATTATTTTGAAATGTTTTGTTATCATTTTTGCAAAGTTTTGTTTGTATAATGTGCTGAACTGTGTTTACATTTTCCGGAATATGACCAAACTTCCTAACTCAGAGATCCGTTTCTTAATTAATTTTACATGTTGGGTGCCTAACACCTTTTTAGAAACTTTGCGTGTTGTCTTAAATGAAATTTAATTAATAAAATACTTAAATAATTAAAAAAAGAGCTATCTTTGCTAAACTTTCCACTAGAGAACTATTGTATGTGATGCTTTGCATATTCTGAGCCAAAAACCGAATGTGACGCCCCTACTTCTTTCATCTTTAAATAAATTTCCTCCTTCCCGAATACTCTATCCTATCACCCACCTCTACTGGCGCGTTCGAAGTCATCCCAACCTCATTGTATCCTTCTAAATAAATTGTACTTCACACACTCAGTTACAATGTGCTGAGAATTAAATACTTGAAAATAATGACTAAAGACAGATCATGGGAAAACCGCTCCTTTTGCCCTCCCAATTCTTATTTAATATTTCCTCAGGCATAACAAGCGCCCACATTTCCTGTTTCTCCATCTTAGTTCTTGACAAGGTGTTGTTTTGGCAGTCATGTCCTGTGGGAGAATTACGGTTGGTCCACTGTACGGCCACAAACACTAAACGCAAACAACTACACACCCCCTTCACTCCTTAGTAGTAAAGTTATTAAGAATTTGAACCTAGGGCAGTGCGGGGAACACACATTCCAACACACGAACACTCTCCACATATTTTTAAGCCATTGTTGTGGTTATGACGGTGGGAAAATTCTGAACCTGCTCTCCTCTGACCCAACTATGCACAATTACTCAGAAATTAGAAGGTGTGTTACCATAATGAATCTATCATTGTGAAATATTAAGGTGAATGAAGTGTAAATTATAAAATGTTTTGATAAATTTTGTGATAAATTTGAATCAGAGTTTTTGTTTTTAAAAAAATATTGTGAACTATAAATAATATGTAGAAAATTTTGAATTTCATATGTAATATAAGTCGAAGGTATAAAGGAGGTCTAAATGAAAAATAAGTTATAGTTGAATTGATGTAAACAATTTTGTGATATTCAGTAAATAGAGGTAAATGAGGAAATTCCCATGGGTAATTTATAAAAAATTATCTTTCTTTGTCAATGTCGCAGACTCCATGGTTTAGCATGGTTTTCACTCGTTGTTTGATTTACCTTTGTTGACTCCTGCCACATTTCGCGAGATAACTTTTTGATGTTTGGCAACACGCAATTAAATTTTGAGTTTTCTTCTTTTCTTTTATTATTGTTATGTTAAGATACGGCGCCTGTTGGTGAGTATATTTTTCGGTCCCGTTTTTACGGAGGGAAGTATGTAACTTTAGTCTAAATTAATATATATATATATATAAAGTTGTGTGTGTGTAATTAGTAATCTGAATTAAACATTTTAATATTTCTCGATATTATATGAGTACCCAAAGAATAATATCACAGGATCTGTTTCATTTAAAGGAGCTCCCCCGGGACAAGAGCTCTTTGAGATAGATATATAAGAAAGAAGAGATTTGTATAGATTTGGTTTAGAACTGAAGTTTGATATTAAAAAAAATAGTGTGACACACATAACCATTAATATGGCTGACGACGTTTTGACTAAGTTAAAAATGAAACGTACAAGTATTAGATCATCAATCGCTAAGAATATTAAAAGTACTGAAACTGAAGTTAATAATTCTGAAGTTTATATGGACGTCTTAGAAGAACTTTTACAACTTATAAAAATTTATTCTGATGAACTAAAAGCTATAAATAGAGAAATAGAATCTGCTGTAGATGTCAAGGATTTAGATAATGAATTAAAAAGTGCGACAGATTACCAAGATAAGATAATAACATGGACATTTCTCGCAGAAAAGAAAATACGTGAGTTGTCAAAAAGTAATTCAATGGAAATTTCTACATCAAGTTCGTCTGAACTAAGAAACAACACTTTTGTAACGGAAAGGGCTAGTGTTAAATTACCGAAGCTTAGTATTAATCATTTTTATGGAGAGAAGAATCAGTGGCTCACGTTTTGGAATACTTATGAGACCGCGATACATAAAAATGAATCATTAGATAAAATTACTAAGTTTAGTTATTTAAGAACCTATTTAAAAGGATCTGCACTTGAATCAATCGAAGGTCTGGCCATAACACCAGCAAATTATGATACTGGCATAGATATTCTGTCATCTCGATTTGGAAAAAAGAATATCTTAATAAATACTCATTTAAACAGTTTATTACAAATTCCACCATTGAAAAATGCAAGAGATCCTATATCATTTAGGGAATTTTTGATCAAGTCCAAACTGAAATTAGAAGTCTCGAATCGCTTGGAATTAATTCTGATACGTATGGGAACCTTTTAACGCCTATGTTAATAAAAGTATTACCTCCACATTTAATTTTTGAGTTTAATAAAGAAACTGGAGAAACCGATTATGATTTAAAGCAGATGATTGAGTTTTTATCTCAGCAACTGAACGTAACGGAAAGGTCCCATGTAAATTACCACATCGAGAACAAAGCAAACAGGAGTTGGCAACGAGACTATGAGTAGCACAAACGGAAATTTTTGGCGGAAGAGAATAAAAAAATAAATAGAACAGTATTTACCGCGACAGATCTACTAACCGTTGAAAAGAAAGAAAGTTGCTATCCGTGCATATTTTGTAATGAATCTTCACATGAATCGTCGAAATGTAAATTTGTTTTTTCACTGCCTTTGCAAAAAAGAAAAGATATTTTAATGGAAAAGGGTTATTGTTTTCGTTGCATAAGGCACGCTAATCATTTATCGAAAACGTGTAGAGCCCGAATAACTTGTAAATTTTGTTCAAAAAACCATTCTGGCATTTTATGTTATGCAAATGAAAATAAAATGGCTAAAAGTGAACCTTTAAATAGTAATATGCTTAATGGTGATATTGATGATAGCGTACTTGCTAATAAATCATTATGAAGCAAGTGTTTTTGCAGACCTTAGTTGTGTGCGTAAGTGTAAATGGTTTAGATTATTACGTTAGAATATTACTCGACAGTGGATCTGTAAAATCTTATATCAGTAAATTCCTGGCAGTAGCTTTAAAATTAGGATGTTTAGGAGAAGAAACTGTTGTCCATGGTCTATTTGGCGGAATTGAGAAAAAGGAAGATCACAAAAAATATTGCGTGAATACAAGTAATATTGATAAGAGTTTCTCGTGCGAGTTAGATGTTATGGATCAAGAAAGAATTTGTGTTGCGATTCCCAAAATCAGTAATTCTGGGATTATCAATAAAATTAAACAATCTGGCATTTTAGTAAGTGATATTAACGAAAATACTTGCATGTATGAAAGAGATCCAAACGAAATACATATATTAGTTGGCGCTGACTTTGCAGGAAGATTGTTCACCGGTAAAATCAAGCAAATATCTGAAGGACTGGTTGCCATGCATACTCGTTTAGGCTGGACGCTGATGGGAGATTCTGGAGGAAAAACTAGATGCTGTGAGACTCTGCTCTCTCTACATATTAGTGATTTGAATATCCCAGAATTATGGCAGTCAGATACAATAGGTATTCGAGATTCTGGGGAAAATCAGTCTAAAAAGGAATTAGAAGAGGCAGCGAAATTACATTTTCTCCAAAATGTTAAAAGAGATCACGAAGGCCGTTACGTGGTAAATTTACCGTGGATAAAAGATCACCCTCCTCTTACTAGCTGCAGAAAGATAGCAGAAAAAAGACTTGTGAATTGCGTCAAATCATTAGAAAGGATCCGAAAATTACGCGACTTCGAAGAAGTGTTTAATGAGTGGGTGAAAGAAGATATAATTGAAAAAGTTGAATCCTGTCTAGAAATAGTCGAAGAACATTATTTATCCCACAGACCGGTATTTAAGGAAAACTCAACCACTAAGGTTCGCCGAGTTTTTGATGGATCTGCGAAGGAAAAAAATTCTCCATCGATCAACGAATGTTTGGAAAAAGGCCCGAATCTCATTGAGCTTATATCCTCTATAATAAATAGGTTTCGATACGGTAGATTTGGGGTAATTGCGGATATAAAGAAAGCTTTCCTGCAGATTGGGCTACAAGAACGTGACAGACCATTTTTAAGATTTCTTTGGAACGAAGAGGGAAAAAACGAAAACTTGACTCTTTATCAACACAAAAGTGTAGCATTCAGGATATCATCTAGCCCATTTCTTTTAGGGGTCACTTTAGAATTCCACTTAAAGAATGTTCCAAACCATTATTGGGAAACTGCACATATTCTCTTAAAGTCATTTTATGTAGATAATTTGGTATGCAGTGTTAACAGCAAAGAAGAACTGAATAAATTGATTGCTGAATCGCAAGCTATTTTGAGTGAGGGCAAATTCGAACTCCGAGGGTGGGAGCACATTCCGACGTCCTCCGAGCAAGTTACGGTCAACCAAAAGATTGTTCCTGTGTTAGGATTGAAATGGATACTAAATGAAGATTCTCTAGCCATCGATCTGAAACCCTTTTCCGATGAAGAAACAGCGGGAACTAAGAGGAAAATTCTTGCAGCTGTCCATCGAATTTTCGACCCGATAGGCTTTACCTGTCCCGTAACGTTGTAGCCTAAAATACTTTTGCAAGAATGTTGGAAGAACAAAGTTACGTGGGATGCACAACTCCCTATGTCAACGAAGAAAAAGTTCGAGCGATAGAAAAACGAGTTGATAAATTTGCCGAAACTCAGAATATCAAGATATCTTTTACAGACTTTCAACAAGAAGCTGACCTGTCCTTGCACACCTTTTGCGATGCTAGTAAATTAGCATACGCAACCTGTGTTTTCTTGAGACGTCAAACAGATAAAGGCACAACATGCCAGCTAATTCAAGATAGAAGCCGAGTAGCTCCACTAAAACAGATGTCTATCCCTAGATTGGAGCTTTTAGCGTGTTCAATTGGAGCTAGATTAGTTGACACTGTTAAAACCGATATGAATCTTGAGGATGTACCTACGACATACTGGACAGATTCTATGAACGCGTTGTGTTGGATAACAAAAAATGACAACTGGGCCACATTTGTTTACAATCGAGTTCGAGAAATCAGAATGTTAACTAAATCGGAAGATTGGCGACATATTGCCGGACCCCTGAATCCAGCAGACCTTCCATCCAGGGGATGTAGTAGAGAAGAACTGTTGAAATCTCGCTGGTGGGAGGGACCTAGTTGGTTGGCATTACCCCCTAAAGAATGGCCAGTATCTGAAGTTGTTCCGAACACTGAAGTTGTTAATTCTGAAAAGAGGAAGACTGTTACTTCTGCCATGAATTCAGAAATAAATAAATTTAAATTCTTCGAGGATATATCATCCTTTGGTAAAATTACAAGAATCATGGCCTATGTTCTACGATTTTCTGGAAATTTAAAGATAGGTCAAAACGACCGAAAGAAAGGAAAACTGGAAGTAGCCGAACTCGAAGAAGCAGAAAAGTTACTTTTGAAAGAAATACAACTAGAAAGTTTCAATAAAGAGAAACAGCTGAATTTGCATGTTATAAAAGACGATGAAAGATTGTTAAGAGTTGAAACTAGAGTTGCTTCGAGAAAAGATTTACAAACATTCAGGTTTCCGATATTACTGCCAAGTAAACACCAATTAGTGAAAAAGTTAATTATGGAAAAGCATATAGAACTTGAGCATGCTGGTACACAAACATTAATGTCGAATCTCAGAGAGCATAACTGGATTATCAAGAGTAGTAAAACAATTCGCCAGGTAATTAGAAGCTGTAAAAAATGTAAGAGGTTTTCGGTTCGCCCATTAGAAACTGTCAGTTTTCCTCTTCCAGAAGATCGTGTGAGAGATGCAGCAATCTTTGAATTCAGTGGAGTTGACCTATGTGGTCCACTATTCTTGAAGGAAGACAAGAAATGTTAAATAGTTCTCTTTACATGTGCGATCTATCGAGCTATTCATATGGAGATGGTGTCTTCTTTGTCGACTGACAGTTTTATCTTAGCTATACGCCGATTCATCGCAAGAAGAGGTTGCCCAACTACAATTTATTCGGACAATGGAAAACATTTTATTGGCACCTACAACGCACTAAAAGCCATTGATTCGAATAAAATTGAAGATTTCGCAATTAAGAAGAAAATTCAGTGGAAATTCAGCCCTCCATCGGCTCTTTGGTGAGGAGGGTTTTGGGAGAGATTAGTAGGAATGTTGAAGAACGTTCTCAGAAAAGTACTCGGAAAAGCATGTTTAAATGAAGAGGAATTAGTCACCATATTATGCGATGCAGAAAGCCTTATTAACTCCAGATCTCTCACCTATTTATCAGAGGGTCCTGTAGATTTAGTAGCACTTTCTCCGTCAATGTTCCTTCAAGAAATTATTGAAATTGGTGTACCCTACTTTGATATAAGAAGTTAGAAAAAAGATTTATTTTTAGAGAGAAGATTCGCCAAGATCTAAGAAAAAGATTTAGAAACGAATATTTAGGTTTCTTGGAAGATTATTCAAAAGTTCGTAAGGAATCATCGATTAAAGAAGGAGATGTCGTGGTAATTGGTGATAAGGATGTAAAGAGATTTAATTGGCATTTGGCTAAGGTTGTAAAGACTTATCCAGGTAAAGACGGAAGAATTCGTGTGGTGGAAGTAAAGACTCATTTTTGCACCTTCATGAGACCTATCCAAAGACTTTATCCGTTAGAAGTCAACATATCTGATATATGTAACATTCGTGCAATTCCTCATTCTCGATATGGACGAACTTTAAAACTTCCTCAGAGACTCGATTTTTAAGACTCTTTAGCGAGTCAATTGTTTGAGTTTTTTTATTGATATTAAAAAACTCAAAGGTGGGAGAATGTCGCAGACTCCATGGTTTACCATGGTTTTTACTCCTTGTTTGATTTACCTTTGTTGACTCCTGCCACATTTCGCGAGATAACTTTTTGATGTTTGGCAACACGCAATTAAATTTTGAGTTTTATTATTTTCTTTTATTATTGTTATGTTAAGATACGGCGCCTGTTGGTGAGTATATTTTTCGGTAACGTTTTTACGGCGGGAAGTATGTAACTTTGGTCTAAATTAATATATATATATATAGTTGTGTGTGTGTCATTGGTAATCTGAATTAAACATTTTAATATTTCTCGATATTATATGAGTACCTAAAGAATAACATCACAGGGTCTGTTTCATTTAAAGGAGCTTCCCCGAGACAATGGAGGTAGGAATTTTGCTTACTCTATAAGTTCGGTGTCACTTCGAAATATTTAATTTGAAAGTTGGGCGGAGTGACAACATTTTTTTCTCCTGTTTGAGAAACTTGCCTGCCCCTTTTCATTCTGTGCAGTTTTGCTCAACTTGAGTTTCAGGTTGGAAACACCTTCCCTTTGGTAAACGCTCACGAGGATGTACTCACAACAGGTCACATACCTCAAATTTATGTTTGTATTGTGTTGATTGTGTTTCCAATCTCTGTTTTTATTCTCGGTGTCGCAGATTCTTCTCCCTAATCACCGTGTTGTTCATTCTCACTTCAATTTTATGTCTTGTGTTTTACTTTTAAATGCGTCTACGGCTTGTTATATTCGTCTTTCGTTTTTAATTTCCCTTCTTACGATAAGTCCAATTCTTGGATTTTCTACTCTGCTAACGTTTCAGTTTCTCCAGTTTGTACTGAATATGCTTCACGTCTCTTATTAGATAAACCCTGTTTACCTTCAAGGAAGTAATCCGGATTAAAGTCTTTTCATTCAAATTTTTGATTGATTGATTTACTTACTGTTTTAGTACATATGAGTTAAGGTTTTCATACGATTACGTCATAAATCGTTGAATTCCATACAACAATCATGTTAAAAAGCCACTTCTCATCTGAGTTTGGAACATAACTTAAGATGCTTCCGTAATTTGTATTAAATGTATCATGCGCATTTCATCCTTTAAAAGGTATCATATCGTATTTGTTCTCTATTTTCGTTTTGTTTGGAGCCTTGAATTTAGAAATTTAAGATTAGGGGAAGTGGGTTCGACTGCTTAGTACAATATGAGGCGGTGAAAGGCAAAGTGGTGTAAGTCAGTAAGTCAAGTGGTGTAATTCAAAAGAGTTTAACTGCAAAAACTACAAAAATATACAAAAATATACATTAACTGCAAAAACTGAACAAATTATAATTCATAACAATTATTACAAAATTGCAAATAAATACTATTTACAATTCCACTCTAAACTGAACATGGAGTTTACATATTTGCCTCCAAATGAAAAAGTTGAAAATGTGACTTACATCACTTTGCCTTTCAATGCCTTATAGTTTGAATTCCACCAGAAGAAATTAATATATGAAGAAAACAGAAAAAAAATTGAAAAGAATCAAATTGAGTTGCATTTGGCATTTCACTCTTATACTATTCACTTTCCATTTATCCAGTTATTTCCTTTTAAATACATATTTAAATACATATTTTAATTTTTCTCAAACCCACTCTAAAATAGGGTCAGCCGAAAAATATTTTTTTTGATTTTCGATGATGGGTAGAAACACTAAGTTGATACAAAAAATTGGAGACTTTTAGGACAACTCTTCGATTTTCCCCAAATGTCTGGAGGTTTTGATAAAAAGCTGATTTTGGAACTTTTTTAACAATTTTTTCCAAATTGTTAAATTTAATTTATTTTGGTAGTATTTACTTGTAAAGTCAGGTTTAGTGGGCGAAAGGCCTAAATAAGTTCTGATTATGCATTATTTAATTTCGAAGTGCCTTCTAAAGTAGCCGAATTTTATAGCCTTTTCGCGTATAAGTGGGCAAAAGTTGTTGTAATGAAGAGCTTTCAAAAATTAAATTAAATTTTAAGAGAAACTAAAATGTTCGAAAGCTTGCTTTATTACATTTTGTGGTAAAGGTCGGGAACGTCTTTATTGCCGACGTAATTATAGGGCAAAGCGTTTGTCGGCAACATTAGCCAATTTACGAAAGTTTTATGAGCCTAGCGTATGTGGGGTCTGTGATTCCAGACTCAGATAAGCGGTGGATGGCACCACTTGTGACATTATTCAACAATGAATCTTTGTGGGAGATTTATAGCGGGGTTCGTTGGTAGACTACGAGGATTAGCGGTTTGTCTTGCGGGTGGTCATCAGCTGTTTGCAATGTTACGTAAGAGGAGCGTCTTTGGAAAAGAAAGAATATAGCGAATGAGAGAAAATTAAGTGTAGAGACTCAGCAAATCAAAAGATGTGAGATTCATGAATGACTGAAGAAATGGTTTCGGAGGTGGGAACTGTGAGAGAATTAAAAAAATTGAAGTGAGCTTTTTTTGGAAACGCAAAAAAGTCAGTCGGAGTCCAGGAGGCTTGTCCCTATGTCGGCTGAAGAAAGTCTGTTCTTGCTTTACTGCCCATAGTCCGGTCGACTCTTCCCGGAGCTAGTGTTAATTTCGGGTAGAGAACAAACAATACGAAGAAGCTTTACACGTAGAATCTCGGTGGATCCTTCCCGAGATAGAAAGCCTGTGTGGCGTGGACACCGGTAGATTATTCCCGAAGACGAGTATTATATTGTCCTGATGAGAAAAGTTTGCAGGAGAAGTGCATCGCTAAAATTGTTTCCTGCGATATCTGCTAAAAGTCTCCTGATGACCTGTTACAACGACCTCCAGTGCACCATCATTGACGAGAGACACCCACCCTACCGGAGAGGAGATTCGACACCTAACCCCAGTGATGCCCTCAACTAAAGGACGTGAGTGCTTTATCTTGTTTTTGTCTGGTTCAGATCCCACTGTTGCTTATGAAGGTTATTGCGAGTTTAGGTGATTGGAATATAGTTTTATTAGATAGGAAATATTGGAGGTCAGATTAATTAGTGTTATGCTCCCTGAATTGAGAAGGTAACATAGATAAAACCTTATTTTATTAAGTAGTAAAGATTTAATGATGGTGTTTTTGATAATTAGTAGACCAACTAATATGTTATATAAATTTTATAAGAAGAAAATGTAAATAGCAGAATATTCTAAATGAATAAGTTTTTTTTGTTTCATCTTAAACCTTGAATCAGTGTTATTTATTTGCTGTGTGTCTACTTATGAGCGAAGTTGATTGGTAGGTCAAACTGGGTTTAAATTGTTTGTTATTGCTAATCACGTCCGGAGCTTTGGGTTACAAACAAATAAAATCTTACATAACGCACCCAACTACCCCTTTCTGAAATATAAAAAAAAAGTACTACCCCAAATAATCACGCCCTATTAAATAACCTTGGATGAGCAATATGACAGTTGTAATCTTCCGCCGGTTTCTCTCTTTTATATTTTTATGTTCCTTGCTCTTCCTTCTCTTGTTCTTTTCGATGCGTCCGTGTGTCATCTTTTTGGGCGACGGACCGCAGCAATCCTTGACAGTTAGTCCGGAAGAGGAGGAGTGGTGGAGTGGGGATGGGATGATGTTTGTTTAGAGTTCCTGGATGAAATTAATTAATATACAGGAGGAAGATGACCTTGAAGAAAGAAAAATTAAAAGCACATTCTTTTACGGTAGAAAAGATAAACGATCTTCATAGAAAAAAGGGAACAAGCGGTATCGTCGAGAGAAAGGCGAAGACCAAATCATTGTGTTGTCGAAACCTGGTTCGGAATATTTGGGGCACTTGACAACTCGTTGCAGTCACGGCGAAGGAATAGTGAAACAATTGTGTAATTTTTTTAAAGCCAGAACAAAGTGGATATTTCTGAAATGATAGCAGTCGGGTATGATGGCACCGCTGTTAATACAGGAAAAAACGGTGTGATTTCCTTCATGAGGACAAATTAAGAAGAAAACTGCAACATTTGGATTGTATTCTTCATACGAACGAGCTCTTACTTAAACATATACTGTCTTAATTAGACGGAGGAACCATGGGACTTAAGACCTTTTCGTGACCAATCGGAGATAGACAAATGGGGTGAAAAATCTACGTATTATTTTTTTCGAGCCTATTCCTGTCACAGGGACATCAGAAATACAAAACACTGATGATTTGAGCACAGATTAAAAGTATTTATTGATATTTATGCAGCGATTTCAACTGCACAGTGACCTGGAGGACTTCAAATCAGAAAGCCGGGGCCAATTGTGCAATCCAGATGGATCACAATTTCTTGAAGAATTTTACTCTTGTACTTTAGTACCTCGATTCCTGACGAAGCTGAAAGATCTTGCAGAGTACGCAATAGGAGTTTATACACCAATATGGTTTGGCATAAGGAAACGGCCAGGTTGCGCAGACGGACCTATAAATGTGTGGCAGATAATTCAACTCTCAACTTTATTCCCGGATGAGCTAAAGAAGTCAGTGCACTGAGTGGCTCTAACAAATAGATACTATGCCGATCTCGAGAATTTTCTAGTAGCAATGACAACTGACGATAACCAAGATATTAGAAGATTAGCATTGAGAAGAATTAAAAGGTGCTGCAATTCAAAGGAGAGAAAGACCAACAGAGTGCGATAGTTCCGGGTTTCAAAGGTCAACTTTAAGGCAACGGACTAGTACTATGACTGGGAACGGAGTATTATACTGCATCGACTGGGTCGCAACCGAAATCAGCGAGCCTCCAATCACCAAAAGTCTTTCATCAAAATCAATTCAAACAACATAAATTCAGGATCCATGTCATAGGAATCATTAGTATGCTTTCCAGGTCACTACCAGGCTGTCGAAAGAACCGATGAAATTGTGACGAAAGCTGCATCAAAGATATGGGGGAATAAAGGAAGAGATGCCTTCATCAAAGCAAAGCTGCAATGAGGAAAAATGATGCCAAAAATCCTTTCAAAGAAGAACTTCGTAGCTTAAAATGGTACGCATTCTGAATACAACATTCATAGGGTGGGTGAAATTCTCGGTACAGCAACCTCTTCGTGGTGAGTTCAGGGTTGTTTCGCGCTTGTCCCGAACGCAAAACAAGCTAAAAGCTATAAATTTTCAAAGCACATAGCACCTAAATAATACATAATAAGAGCTTATTTGGGAATTTGACACGCTAAACATCACTATGCAAGTAATTAAAACAAAAAAAATTGTTTTATTTACTTGCATGTTTAGCATCTTGAAAAATTTTGCAAAATAGTTCCAAAATCAGAGTTTCATCAAAACTTCAAGACAAATGTATTGAAGTTTGACCTTGCGGCAAATAAAGGATTTGAACTATAACTCTCAAATTTTTTGTGTCAACTTAGTGCCACCAATGGCTCCACCTTTACCGCACTTCCCATCATCGAAAATCGAAAAAAAAGGTTTTTTCGGCCCACCCTACTGTACAAGATATCGGATAAAGGTTTTCTATAAGACTAAACTAAATATAACTAAATATTACAAAATATTTTATATAATACACGTATTCCACATTTTTTTTTCAGTTTTGATCGTCTAGTAATATAATACATGGTAGAAACTTGGCTTAGATAAGTTTAAAACATTCAGATTAAATTCTAGATTCAAATTCTTAATTGCCATAATAATTTTTGAACACATGCCTGAACTCAAGAAATGCGAGTTTCAGACTGGACTTGGGAATAAAGGCTTAGTAATTTACGTTTACTACTTACGGTTAATTACTAAGGCTTGTAATGAAATTTTATTCATTAATCACGTGAAATTTTCATTTCAGGCATATTTTCATTAACACTAATAGATAGCAGGATTTTCGGTGCCTTTGTTCAAAGAGTTTGTAAAGATTTAGGAAAATTTAGGCATTCCTTTTACGTCCTAAACCCTCAGATCTTAGAACATGCTATTAACTTTTAAAACAATACACAAAATGGAATTTAATGCACCGGGATTTGCTAATTAAAGGTTTTGTATTTCATAGAATATTTTCTCAAATCTTAAAAACCGCACTCAAGCAAAGTTCTGATTCATCCATAGTGAAGAAAATATTTTATATATTTGGGGAAAAGGAAATCTACTCGAAGATTATGTACACTTAAAAATTAGATTAAAACAGCAATTTTTTAATTTAAATAAACACTTAATAAAAAGCAAATGTCTTGACAACAGCTCTCATACTACATTCAGTCATGTATTTTTTTCTCTCATTAAAATTAGCTAAAGTCCAAACAGGAATCAAATTTAACATTTCCGTCATCTTGGGCTGATATTCTGATAACTTCACAACTGTTCCATGCTATAGATTTCGCTTATATTATCCCAACCTACAGCAAGGCCGAGTAACCAAAATTTTTTATTCCTCTGCTAAAAATTACTTATTTTTTCAACACCTCCTTAATTTGATAATCTGTCCCAAATCCTTCATTCTTAAATTATTTCTGCAGCAGACAACAAATTATGGAAAAAATGTCAGAAATTGAATCTACAATCTTAAGCATCCTCGTCAGTAATTTTACGAACTGAATTTAATAAAAAATAGTTTGGACCCCATCGCTCTTACGTCATGTATTTCATTATTTTAATTTCCTCGAAAACAAACTCTAATAAAGGGAGGAATCAAACCTACCATCTCATACATCTTAGGATGCTATTCTAAGCACTAAACAACAAAGCCATAGTTGATCATTCTTGTTCAAGCCAATGCATAGTAAAACTCATGATGAAAATATTGATTTTGTTAAAATATATCACTTTAACTGCAAAAAAGTTCAGCGCGTGCTCAAGTAGCAATAAAACGTATTATGAAGTACTTGACGGTTAAGTTAATTATATTGAGGGGATTATATTTAAACATCAAATCAAAATTCAAATAGTTCATTAATAAAAACAGAAAGCTTTGATTAATTATTTTCCATGTATAAAGTAGGAAATAATGAACACAAATTTTTAGTGGATAGAATAAAATTTATTTCATAATTTAAAAAAAAAAATCTCTTTATTATATTATATTACTGCCAAAGATATTTTTATTTTCGAAATAAGGCACTAAAAATATTGTATAAGTGTCTGTTCTAAATAAGTTATTTAAATCCTTAAAAATGAGATATATTAAATATCTGGCATTTAGCCGTCTTTATGTACTAAATTCATGGATACCAAATCACGTAGAAATACACTAAAAATTTTCCTACTTTTGACGACAGTAAAAAAATCTATTCAGATTCCAAAAAAAAAACTGCTATCATCCCGAGAAGAAGAGCTGCCAATAATAACCATATTTGAAGGTTATTTTTATTCCCAAATATATCAAAAAAGGTTTGATGAATTAAAAAATTATAATATATATTTATAATAAGTATATAATTGCAATATATATTTTCAAATAATACATATAAAGTATCGTATTATCAGAAAATTAAATAGAATATTTGAAATAAACGTATTAGTAAATCAAATGAGTAGAATTAACTTTTATCTTCATTGCATTGATATACTAGATAGTTTTAACTACACTGCACACAAAAATGAGGACCACAAAATTACAGTCGACAACTCTAGCAGTTTAATTTTAAATATACGAATGGGTAAAGATTTGAGTGCCTTGTATTAATATCCCGTTTGTTTAAATTTTTATCTGTAGATTTCCGTAGCATGACACTTTCATAGTATAAAAATTATCTTTAAAAAGTTCCATTTCTAAAAATAACTGTCGATTAAAGTATTATTTAAGATGATTTATCTAACATTTAAAATAACTTATAATTAATTATATACATAGCTAAAATTATGACAGAAAAATGCATCTGAAATAAATTTATGTAAAACAAGAATTTTGAAGTTAATCTTCAATCTCTAGGATATTTGTCGAATATATGATAATGAGTTCAAGCCTTTCATAATAATTTGAAATGCCCTGAATAGGTTTAGATAATTTGAACAACTGATAAATTGCTGTTTCTGAACTTTCAAAAGTTCTTTTCATATCGTAAAAGCTGTTTATCTTTCTTATCCTTAAAGGTTTTGAAAACATCTTTTGTATCATAAAGACAAACTTCCTGAATCTGGTACTTGCTGTTTTCATTTTAAATGTCTGAAATATGATTTAAAATAATACAAGCATAAAATAGTTTATGTTAAGTTATTTCACTTACATTAAGTAGATTATTTTACTACTATCTTGCCATTTCATCTCAAGAAATCAATATTATTTTATACTGAGGCTCAAGTACTCAGGTGATGACACGGTTTTTCTTTGTTCTCTGTTTTCAGCCTTTAATTTTCTAAATGCCGATACGTCCCCTCATTCCAGTCCCACCAACGGATTTTTTTATCGTTGGAACGTTTTGTTCCGAAGATAATATATTTTGTGGGCAGACTAGAAAAACTTGACTCCCATTTTCCCTCTTTCGTGTACTTTAACTTAAGAGGATAATTAATTAATTAATCACAGATTTAATGCGTCCCTTAAGAAAGGCAGACAGTTGGCATATGGTTATGGTAGGATTCACGTCAAAGTCTTCATTATTTTAAATTTTAAAATAATTAACATTGCTTAATTCTCTCTAAACTTAGGGATTCGGGGTGCAACCACTTTTTCAATTTTAATGACCATAAATCGGGATACCTATTTAAAGGTTTCGAGAGAGCTCAGTTTATGATATCAATAGTTTTTGCTTTTTTCTCTCAATCATGAAAGTAGTATTAAATTTTCCATTTTTTCGCCAGTGAGCTTGTTGTCGTCTGAATTACCTACAGTTGACACTATTTTGCTTATGATGGGGGAAAAAAGAAGCTCTGGGGCATGATGCTAATCTGGGTAAACAAGAGATTTTGGTCCTACCGTTTAAAATTCTCAGTCAGGCAGGGGATTTCGAAGTTTGACGTATCGAAGTCTGACGTATTTAATTTCGAAATTTGATCGTTTCATTTCTGTTTTTCTGGTGTTCTCCTTTGACAAATATTTCTGTCAGCCCGTAACTTTCAATGGCTATCACTACTACGTTTTTTAGATTTTTTTTTTTTAATTTTCACTCATTAATAATCTCCATGCCTATAAGAAGTTGAAATTGTCGATGTTTAAACTCTTATGTAAGGTTCACCTTAATTTAATAATACAGTCTTTATAACTGTTAAGTCCAGGCAAATCTGTATGAGAGATGAGACGAATGGGGATGATGAATGGAAAAAACATGTTCTAGACCTGACGCTATGTGATTATATTTTGGTCGTGAGCTCTGTCTTAATGTAAACTCGGGACAAAAAGTTGAAGTGAACTTTGAGTGAAGGAGACAAGTACCTGGCATCCAAGCGTGTGTTTTGTATGATGTTTTGTAAGCGTGTGTTTTGTATGATGTGTTGTAAATGTGTGTTTTGTATGACTTCCCTATCGAGTCTCGTCATCTGGATGGCTGTAGCTTAGAGGGAACTTGAGAATAAAAAAGCTAAAAATTGGAAACTCAGGGATAGAAGAATGACTGTATCTTAGGGAAGCATACTATCGTACTATGGGCCTGACATTTATATACCCCTTTATAAGATTTTTGAAATGTTTTATTATCATATTTTTATTAACTCGCTTTCTCGTTTGTGTGTTTGTCCAGTTCAAATCTTGCAATCGATTTTTAACTATGTAACTTCCCGACTAACTAGACATTTGAAACTTTTAGAATAGCTCAGAACACGATGACAATGCATTCTTTTAATACTTTTAGCCATCTTTATGCATAATTGAATTCATTTTCAGTTAATTTTGTTGTTTGAAAATCCCTTATAATTGCTCTCTTTATTACGCATTTGTTTATTTTCTTTCAAGTTGATGGGTAATTCATCAAAAAAATTTTTCTAAAGTATTTATTAATACATAGAATTGTCAGGTCTATATAATTCAACAGAAAATTTTAAAACGGGGTACATAAATAGTTCTTTTAATTTTGTAATTATTTATGTCATTTAACCTGGATTATTAAGAATCAGACATACCGATCTTAAACAGTCACATCCATTATGATGTGAATATTATGGGTTATATGAAAAGTAGCGGGTGTACGCAGTGATTTTATAATGGCATATTAATATACATTAGTCAGTGGTCAGCTGATGTTGTTTGACAATTGAATAGAAATTGTCGTGTGAAACTAAACAACCAGTTTCAACTGATTATTAAATATTTTATTTAAATCTACACCACTGAGTTTGTTGAAAAAAGGAATTGGTCTCGCTGTTGGATAATGTGAGTGTATCATGTTCATCAATAGCATAGTTTCTCAGACTTTTAGACATGCAAGAAAATCTTTTAAATCAGATTTATAAATCAGTCAGATACTGTTATTCTGTTTCAGGGGACAGTGGACCTTCAAACCTAGTTTTTTTTTGTTTTGAATGGATTTGCTTGAAATTTAAATATGTGATTAGTACCATAGATATGTAAAAGTGGTTAAAATTTAAATATGAAATATTAATAATTTATGAATTATGAATTATTAATTATATCAAAAATTGGCCTAATTAAAAATGTACCATGCGCATTTCTTTTGCATATAATATGGTAATTTTTATTTACAGGATACCTTATAGAGCTAGCAATGAAACTTATTGCTTATTTTAAGTATTCATTAAAAATATAAAGAGAAAAAAATAATAATAGTGAAAACTCCCTTTTTATTACGCAAAATACCTATAAATCACCTTTTCAAGTACAAAATTTCAAGTACAAAACATTTAGAAATTCTGAACTACGAAGCATAATTTTTTTCAATAAGATTTATTTGATATACAGTTAAGTATATAAAACTTAAATTTCAAAGCAATACGATAATTTGAAATGCGCCTGGACCAGTTTGAATATTCGTATGACATGAAAATTTTTATTTTGAGAAAAACACATTTAAAGTTATTGCTATTAGTAACCACATAATATCTAAATTAAATACAAATGCCTGTAACTGGGAAAGTAATCACAGAAATTAAAATTTTTTTTCAACACATTCCTACTCGTCCGTAGTTTCACAATTCAATAAAATTAAAAAATCGAATTTTTGGACAAATTTCTCAATTTTGAAAGTCCACTATCCCCTTAATGTTAAAATGGAATAAGGAATTTCAGATTAACGTAATAGAAACAGGAAATGTTTTTATCGCCAAGAAAATAGTGGTCGAAGAATAGAAATTTTAATGTGACAATGATATACAAATACTCCTTCTATGAAAGATTTTTTACAGGTTTCCAAGTGTTTTTTATCGGTATTCGAATGATTTGACAATTTTTTTTGCACCCGATATAAAGCTGTCAGAACCCAATTAGTGTGCCAAAAATCCTACCTCCGGCTAAGCAGTTCCACTAGGACCGAGGATCAGTGGCACACCCAGGATTTAATCTGGGGGAGGGCGAGTTGAACGGATAAAAATATTTATAATGCAAATTCAATATTCATAATGCAATGTCTATTTCTTTGGGGGGGGGCAGAGCCCCTTGGTTCATCCCCTGGGGGCGCCACTGCCGAGGATACTCCCTTCAGCATTGTAGAACCGATGAGTCTGCTGGAAGGAACAAATGGCGAATTTCTCAATAATTTTAGTGGTGCACTTCGTCAATCACGTTCCCGATATGATACGGAGCCCAATTTGTACCACAATTAGGGATTGCCGATGCCTCTTTCTGAAGTGGGCACTTTTTCAGTCACCAGTCAAAATGGAGCGAAACATCGCATTTGTAATTACATTTCCACTATAGTAGTCATCCGTTAAGCTTTGTTGATTGGCAGATAACTAGGCCAAAACCTAGGTTCAAGGCTACCTGGGGATGTATATTTTAGCAACTGGTCCTGCCCAGTAGGGTGGGATCTTTGCTTTTTTATAAATAATCTCTTAAAATAACATAATAAAAATATGTGTGATTTCTTTATAAAACAATAGTTATTTTTCAACCTTGCGAAATGTTAATGTGTTTATTAGTTAGTGTGCTAATGTTTAGTTGAAGCGTTACTTAACTACAGAACTCAAGCCTATTCAATTATTTCCTTTATAAGTATAATATATGTATCTCAATATTTGCTAAAGTATTCGAAATATTTAATCAGTTTTTTTTACGTTAAAAATTACGAAGATATTTTCCTCTTTAAGGAAAGGGAAATATTTCAAATTTTAGATAAAACTACATAAAAAGAAAATGTAACAGTCAGATTTTTAAGGACACTTCATGCGATAACTTTTGAAGAATGTTTAAAAAAAGTTCTAGCAAGTTTAAAGAAAACAGTTTACAAAGTAATTTATCTCTTTATTTACACAGTATTACAGAACATAAATAATATCTATTCTAATGTTTTTGATCAGTAAATTAGCAAATACGTCTAATCATAGGAGAAAGACCTAAACTAAAATTTTTATCTCATATTAACATGAAATACTTCATAGCTATATTTTCGTTTAAAAAAGCCAAAAAAGTCTTTAAAGTTTCATCACATGAATTTACTGAAAAATTAAAGATACTTTATTAATCTTTAAATTTCAAAGATTAAAAAGTTTTTCCTTTTTAATATTTAAATATGGGATATGGAAATAAATATGCCTAAAAATTTTCCATTTTCAACTAAGAGTGAGCTGAAAAAGCAAAATCAGCAGAAACTGTCAAGATATATAATTTTTACATATAAACATTTTGACTAAATAGTTCATCTCGATAAAAAAATCATCCGTTTTATGTTTGAATATTTTAAAAGTAAATTTAGTGTAAAAAATATCTAAGAATTGAATGCTTTAAAGTTAACAAAACTTTCTAAAGGCAAAGCAAACATTTATTGATTTTCAAAAAAAATCATGCTCTTGTACTCATACATAATTGCAACTGCCATGCTTTGCATTTTTATTCCTTTATCTTCTTCAATTAACACTATAAAGTAACTAAAAAACTATATCATGCGTAATGTTACACATTAGCTTAACATCTTATTTTAATCAACTATAGATTAATCTGTGTCAGTTGAATTACAAGTGTAATTTTAGATCCCATATTAATACAGATACAAATTCACTGCATAGTGTATTATGCTAACTATATTAGATAACAGCAAGTGCAAAACCCATCTCATAACCGGTGGATTTACTGAATATTATGAGTGGATACATCGCTGTTGAGTTTAAGAGCATGATTGTCCTCAATATTCTCTATAAGCTTTTCAGTATAATGCTGCCGCTTAATACTTTGGAAATAAAGTAAATCCTTTGACCCTGTAATTTTATCATGATATGTATCCTACAGAAAAAAGGAAAGAACATCGTATTTACGTCTTAATTTATCCATTGGTGAATTAACTTGTATCATTTGTCACTCGGCTTTTGAAAAATTCATGCGTGTGTCTAGATTCAATGTCATACAATGAAATCATCCATTTTCACTTTAGATTATCAAGGTTCAATGAACAGTTTTTGGTAAAAATTTGGTTTGGAGTTACGGGTTAAATGGACGGATAATAACTGAAAACATTGATGTGTGTCATTTTTTTCTCTTGTTATTGTGGTCATTGTACTCATGTAATGAAATATTGTACAGTCTAGAGCAGCAGTATCTGATTTCGTAGTAGAAGTTCAAAGTTCTTTAACCATAAGCTTTAAATGTTATTTTCGCTTGTCCGGGACAAATAAGTGATTAATGTGAAGAGCTATTTTCCAAAGCATATTGAGTGTAAAACTCGGGGTTCCGTGGTCCAGATAGATCTTCGCAATAATTGACGAATACAGGTACCGCTTTTCGGTTGTAAATTAAGCCATCAACAGGATTAGAAACGGAACTATGAAACCAGTGATTGAAAACTAAAAATTTTTATTTTCTCTTTTCTTGGAAATCTTCCGATTGGAACCACTGCGGTTAAGTAAAACTAGTAGATTAATGCATGGGAATGAAATTTAAAGGTGTGCTAAATGCGTTATTAGGACAAGTTCCTAGGAAGGAACTGCTGTTTCTCTAGATCAGTCATTCCCAAAGTGGTCTATATCGACCTCTGGGGTCGATATAGAACTACAAGGGTTCCATGCCAGTGAAAAAGAAAATTGTGGGTGCATGAGATGTTAATGAGGGTCCACGAGTTAGACAGGCCGTCACCAAAAGTTTGGCTTCCCATAAATGTAATAATCCGCCTAACATATATAGTACCTATAGAGATATTTACGCAATATAAGTAATTTCTTATAACAGATAGATACATTTCCTAATTATATGTATATTTCATAAAATTGTGTAAGAAATATATTCACTTTTCGGCCGCAGTACGTGTAACTTGTGTTGCGACATCGGGGACTTTTGAACTGGAACTATTACAGCGAGGGCCAGCAGGTAGCCGTTATATTCAACTTGCCAGTTTCCCAATATGGCACAGACAAACTGCCAGGATGATGACCTTTCAGCCTATGTCCTTCACAGAAACTTTGAAATTAGGCTTGAAGATGTATTGTCTACAGTGGCGGACCTAGACCATTTGGAGCCTGGGCCGGATTTATTTTTGAGGTCCCCCGCCAAAAAAAAGGTAATTTTTATCTTTTTCTTATGACAGCTAGCCTTTCTTTGCCTTAATCAGACCGTCTCCACAGGATATTGACCTGTGCAGAGAAAAAATAGACATAACAAGGGAGCAAACTCGTGAAGTACGGGGTAAGCAATGATCATTACTGTTTAAGTGTTAAATTGAAAAAAGTCTTACGTCAAAGAGCGGGTTCGAGCAATCGAACCAATGACTTTCCGCACAGCACATCTCCGAAACCAACGTTCTAACAACCTGAGCCATGAGCTCGTTAACTTGAAGTTTGGTACAAGATTAAAATTAGTTGTACGGCGCTGGTTTTTGCTGTATGAAATTTTCCTCTAGCCAAGGTGGACTATAAAAGACCTGGCTGTTTTATTAATTAAAGCAATGATATTTAAAGACAAAATTCACATTAAAAAGAAAAGGAGCCGTTTTGGAGCAATTAATTACTTATATTACTGTAGTTTCAAGGAAAGCCAAAGAAATATTTCACTTTGATCTACATTAACTTTATTGGTAATTTAACTTAAAAAAAATTTTACTTTTCACTAGACAATATACATTTACAGTATCAGTATGAAAAAAATAGAATGGGAATACGTCAAAAACTTTCCGTGTTCAGGTGAATACAGTAGAAGTTTTTTTGGAACAAAAATAATTTGTTTTAAAAATAGGACATATGTAAAGTCTAACAATGTATCTTTACGTGCATATATATATATATATATATATATATATATATACACTCATGGACAAAAAATTTAGCGCACCAAGAAATAATTACGGGATCGTAACGAAACTTGCAATGAAGGTACATGTCGGGGAGATATGCAAATGATTAGAAATGCAGCGTGATTGCGCATTAGGTATAGCCAGTAAAGGGCGTTGAACATCGTACTCTGTGGAGTATAAAACAGGTATCCAAAGCTTGTTTGAGTATGCGGAATCATTTACAAAGGAAGAGCTGAGATAGACATGCCATTACGCCATGTTCGAAGACAATATAAGCAGTTGTCGCAGTTTGAGAGGGGGAGAATCGTCGGGATGATGGAAGCTGGGTGGTCAGCTAGGCGAGTAGATCGTCAATTAGGCCGCTCTGATTGTGTTGTGAGGAGATGTTGGGACCAGTGGACCCGAGAGATGTCATGTACACGAAGACCAGGCTCAGGACGCCCTCGACAGACCAGTCGTCGAGAAGACCGCCACATCGTAAGAAATGCACGCGTACAGCCAACTGCTTCATCGGCCGCCATCCAGGCACAGGTAGCACCTTCACTAGGGGTCTCTGTGTCTTCTCGAACCATACGAAGGCGCCTGGCTGAAGGACAGTTGGTATCGCGGCGCCCATTACGTGTGCTGCCCTTGACGCCCACCCATCGACGCCTCTGTTTGGAGTTTTGCCGCGCACGAGGAAACTGGACTGCAGTGGAATGGAACCAGATCGTCTTTAGCGACGAATCCAGATTCAATCTCGGCAGTGATGACAATCGTGTTCGTGTGTGGAGAGCCCGTGGTGAACGCTTCAATCCTGCCTTTGCTGTACAGCGACACATCGCTCCCACAGCTGGTGTGATGGTATGGGGTGCCATTGCCTACAATACACGGTCACCCCTATTATTGTTCCATGGCACCATGACAGCCCAGCGGTATGTTCATGAAATCCTGCAACCACATGTGTTGCCACTCATGCAACGGCTCCCAGGAGCCATTTTTCAACAAGACAATGCTCGGCCTCATACTGCAAGGGTGTCACAAGACTCTCTCCGCACTGTTACTACCCTTCCTTGGCCTGCCCGATCCCCAGATTTGTCTCCAATCGAGCATATTTGGGATCATTTGGGACGACGAGTTGGGCATCCCACGAGTTTGAAGGAACTAGAGGCAAGGTTACAGCAAATATGGAGCGAAATGTCTCAAGACATCATACAGAACTTGTATGACTCAATGCCCGATCGTATCGCATCGTGCATTCGCGCTAGAATGGGTCCAACGGAATATTAACTCCTCCGTTCATTTGCCTTTTTCTCTGAAATAAATTATCCTTTTTGTTTGATTTTTTTATCATTTACTTATATCAAAGTAGTCATTACGTATGTAAAATTTCGTTTCATTTTGACGACTCCTTCTTGGTGCGCTAATTTTTTTGTATATATATATATATATATATATATATATATATATATATATATATATATATATATATATATATATATATATAATATATATATATGTATATATATATATATATATATATATATATGTGTGTGTGTGTGTGTGTGTGTATGGGATACCTTTTGTGTGAAGGAGTATTTGCATTCATTAAAGCAGAAATCACTCCTAAAATCTAACAATAACAAAGGTATATTTATTCAAATTATAACAAAAAAGAGTATGAAAGCGTCTACAAGCGTCTTTCCCCATTCATGTCCAGGGACCCGTCTCCGTCAACAAACAGCGAAGCGTCCTTTTCTCCCCGCACAAAAACTCTGCTCCCAGAAAAGGGGTTGGCCAGAATCGGGGTTCATTGCCCTCCCCGGCATCTCAGCTCTGTCAGGAGTGGGGCAAGCGGTTCTCGAGCACTGGGGAGGGAATTCATCTCACACACACACACACACACACACACACACACACAGAGATACACACACACACACAGATACACACACACACACACACACATATATATATATATATATATATATATATATATATATATATATATATATATATATATATATGACGAGCGTGACTAAATGCCGGTTCGAAGCGTGCTCTTTATATCGCAAATCCCTCTTAATTACTCCCTAATACATAATTATAATATTGCAGTAAGTAAACATAGGCCGCGGTAAATGATTACAATTTAGTTATATCCAAAACGTTTATTCCAACTATTAATTAACTACTCTCGAATCAATCCGCACATAATTTAGTTTTCCATGTAAGCATCTCACTCTCGTGACGCGCGACCCTTCAATCCAAATGCTAATCCCGCTCTCCCGAAATGTCTATTGTTCCTCAAGGCGTCTAAACTCATCTCGCATGCTCATTGACGTCTGCCGAATGTTCGAGAAGAATCTTTTGCTGAATTTACAAATAATTTTAGTCCGAAACATAGTATGAACTCCAAAACTATTCCGCACACAATGAATGCCTGTGTTTATCCTTTCTTGATTCTCCCTAAGGCCATCCAACTCTATTAATAAGTCCTATAGTCTATGCATTCTTAGACGCGTGTAATCTGATTGATTCTGAATAATCATGGCTTTTAACGTTAGAAATTAGTTATTTCGAAGCGGCCTGTAAATTCTCAATTAATGCATAACATATATATGAATGATAATGTCCCATCATTATTAACTGTTTCGCCCCATCTTATTTTCTTAACGCGTATTCTAAATTATTCCCTTTTCAATAAAGGACAGTCCCTCTTTGCAAATTGCGACCCGATCAAAAAAACGACCATCAAATAAACGAATATTGATTATTTGCGACCATCAAATAAACGAATTAACTAACTAGTTTCTCCGTTAGTGCACGCGCGTTAAAGATATTGTAATGAAGCGCCTTCGATTTTAAAGAAAAATTAAATTTTTTAGTGAAATAAAGTGATCGAAGGCTGTTTTCATTACATTTGTGTTAGAAGGTTGGGTAGCCGCCTATGATTATAGGACGGGGCAGTCAACTTTGTGACTTAGCAATTTAAAAGCTGCTAATCGGTGTTGGGGGTCTGTGGTTTCCGATCCTAGACAAGATTAGCGGGGTGAGAGCAACAGTTGACGTTAAAGTAAAATACCCTATTGTCAACAAATTTATGAGGGTCTGTTTGGGAGGTAGACCACAGAACACGTGGACTGGACTTTGGGTGGACTGGATGTGACGCAATGAAAGACGTGCATGTGTTGAGGGGTTAGCCAATCAAAGAAATGAAAATTGATGCTAAGTGATGGATTTTTGAAAGCTTTCCTGAATGGATTAGAAGTTATGAGAAGGTGTGGACAACGGTGTGGAAAAATGAAATAAATAGAAGACTTAGAATTTTTTCAGGAATACACTCTGCATGCGGGCCCGGGTTCCCCTTTCCCGGTGCTATAGCAACGCAGGTGATGAAATGTTGTTATTTTAACTGTCGAGGAACAGTTGAGCTTTCCCGGGAGTTTCCCGAAGAAGATGTCGTTTAGCGGAGCAGAAATCCGGTTGATGTATCCCGGTATGATAGCCTTATGATCCTGTATAGGAGTGATTGCTTTTGATGATGATGAAGATCTGGTCGTTGCCTTCACAAAATAAATAAATATAGAGAAAGTGTGGAGAGAATTGGGCCTTCATATTGGAGTTCCGATTGAGTCGTCTCGGAGAAGAGAAATGTTTTCGATAGAGAGAGTTTGAGGACAGCATGTCCTGATAATTACCCCATCTTTCGAAAGGAGAGGAAGCAGCCACGACGGGTGTCCATGACAGAGCAATACGATGTCCATGACGATAGATCACCAAGACCAAGGCCCATGTCAGCCAAAGATGTTGAGCGCCAGCTACCATAGAAGGAAGGAACGAGACCCCATGCCCGATGAGAGCGTCAAGACCCGTGTTCCAGTGCGGTTATCATCCAATTGAGTGAGTGTAAATAATTTTGTCTTGTTCAGAGCCAACCTCGCAAATTGAATGATTTAGTGCGGAATCTATGTTTTTAGAATATAGATTTTGAGAGATAGGAGTTCTTTGCTATGAGTTAGATTAATAATTATATGCTCCCTGAATCTGAAAGGTATAAGAAAAATGATATACATTTCATTGAAGATAAATTGAAAAGAAATGCTAAAAGGTTAATGAAAAATGAGTAAATTCTTTACTGAGTTTGTTGTTGATATTGTGATTGAGTTAAATTGTAAGTAGTAGTGTTGTAAATAAATTAGTTTTTTTTGTAAAATTTAAAAATTTACTCAGTCATCCTTATGTTTGTAGTTGATCTAAAGGAAAGTTATCTCCTGGTTTTTAGAATCAAAGTTTGTTTGACCTGTTCGTTTGCCAAAATGGTCTAGAACCTTGGGTTGTATTCAACCAAATGAATAATAAAACACAAAGCACCCAAATAGTTTCTTATAAATAAATAATTTGTACTAACCAAAATAATTTATGAATCACGTCCAAAATAAATATTTAAGACAGGCAATTCGACAGATATTTTTAAAATCTGAACCAACACCACGTCATGTTTTCACCACGTTGCGTCTTTCGGAACATCATACTATCGATGTAATCAAGACAGATGACCAATTCTAGCCAATAAAAAGATTTCCCCGCGGTCAGTACCCATACACTTTATAACCTTCTGCAAAAGATTTTGGCGTACATTTTACTGTATATCTATGTCTTGTCCTGGTGTAGTTCTAGCTGTGCTTCCTCGCCTCTCTTATTAACCTTGTCCTGTTTTCGCACTGCTCCGCTACTTTCCGATATAACGATGTAAAATCTGCCTTCTGAATGAGCCCCGGCAGGGACCGGTGGCGTTGCTATTGTGTGTGTCCAGTTGTCAAGATACCTGTGTTTTGCTGAATAATATTTGTCTGCAGAACAATCCGGAATAAAATAATATGTGTCGCATGTCTGTTGGGTGCGTCCTTCCAATGCCTCTCCTCTCTGTGGTTTTACTTCGCCGATGTGACAACGGCTCTCGTGAAATGGTCTTCATCTCGTACCTCGGTGTTACGTCTACAACATGTTTGTGTTTCATAGTTTTAGTTAAAGTTTATCGTGCGCGTCAGCCGATATCATTAATATATATATATATATATATATATATATATATATATATATATATATATATATATATATATATATATATATATATATATACTTACTTTTGAATCAGAAAATTGTCTAATTGTCTCATGTAAGTTTATTTTCATAGCCAACTTGTTTTCAATGGATAACATTGCTAGTCCATTTAGCTTGATTAACACATTATTTAGCCTGACTTAGTTCACTATTGAGGAATATCCATCACGCAAATAGTTTTGATGATTTTCAGCTTTGGAAATCTTCTTTCACAATTTGGGATGGAAATGCAAATCGTCAAAAACAACTTTAGTGCTAAACACAGGTTTGGTACTGACTCTTGAATGTCTAATGAAAAATGAACTACCAACAATGGACTGAAAAACTTGAAGAGATGACCATTTTTTTACTTCCTCTGTATTGATATTTGAAGCTTGAATATGACGTTTTAGTCTTTTTATTTCTGGCAAAACCTCGTCCATAGAAAATTTGTCGTAACTTTCAGTTAGGTGAAAATAAGTTATGGCAGTTTCTGATATGGAGCTTTGATCAAATTAACCGACTGCAAGACTTCAAATTTGTTATGAATCAGTGGAGTAGCGAGCATAACTGGAGTCTGGGGCACGATAACTTTTTGGCGCCCCTCTGCGAGTGTCTCCCGGGGTACTCCCTTGCCCGCCCCCCACCATCACCACCACCTCGCTATGCCACTGTGATGAATGTTCTCCATAGATCTTGTTTGGAGTTCCAAATACAACCTATCTACACAATGGATCATGGACATCCATAGTTCTTCTTGTAAAGATAAACCTTCATCTTTGGCTTTTTCACCGGCATCATATTTTAAGATCTTTTTCTACCTCTCTTTTCAGTATCAATTCTCATTACTTCACTTTCTGGATAGCGAAGTCCAAAGCATCACTAACTAAAGATTTTCTATTTTCCTTAATAAAAATTTCCAATTCTCTTAGTTTATTTAAGCCCTGTCCAAGGAAATCCCCTCAATTTGTAGGCAGCGTTGATTGTGGTTGATTTCCTCCAAAATGTCTGACCACAGACGTAGAAACGCTAAAAACGTAAAATCGCAAATATTTGCCATTATAATCTGAGCTGATCTTCTTGTGTCTAGGTTTTCAGAATCATCACACAGCTTTTCCACTACATCGATCAATTTTTCAAAATTTTTCATTACTGGTTTCACAGCTGCTTGCTGTGCACTCCACCTTGTATCGGACAGCGTTCTAACTACTACTCACACAGCGGCAGTCAAAATTTCCCATCGGGGTGTTGAGCCCGGGAAGAGGTTGTCAAAATTTTCCAGTGTTCCGAAAAATGTCATACTGGTTGGAGTTCAACTAAAAACGTACACCCCACACAAATTGAGTTAGTGGTTGGCCCATGCCACGAAGAAGGTTCTTGGAAAATCTCACTGCCTCGTTTTAATAAATATGTTTTCATAGCATCCGATAGGGGTGTTGGCTAGTTACCCACATCACAAAAAAGAGGAACTTTACTTATTTCTTCTGAAATTTCAATATCATGCTAATCTGCTTCACCTTTTTCTTTAGGTAATGTTCCGTCTCCGTCTAGGCCTACATATTTATTGACACTAACTCGAAGAGGAAGAGTGCCCCCTAAGTTTTTCTGACTTATCTTGAAACTTTTTTCCTGTGTTTAAGGCGGCACTGATTCCATAACACATTCTAATTCCTCCAATCCAACTCCAGAACTAGTGAGCTCTTCTTTGCTTTTGAAAGAGGAAGTTTGTTGGACGAAGTTTAAAATTGATCCTGAGATCAGCTCTGTTCTTTTTCTTCTGCTTTTTTTCAATTTCCCCTTTTGCGCCCCACTAGGCTGTTTACGCTTCATGACAGCATTTATAAAAATAATAAGTACAGTAGTATAATATCACTTTTAATATATTAAATAGCTATAGACCAAACATTTAGAAGGTGTCCTACTCGGAGTACCTTAGTGAGAGACAGAGAAGATGATAGAGTGGGCATAATAATTCCCCCACTACCTTGTCGATCCTCTCAATCCTACAGTAATATCTCGTTTTACGCGGTTTTGCTTACCCGCGTTTGACCTATCTATACCATCCCTCATTTACGCGATACAAGGTCTCGCTTATCCGTGGTTTGAAAGAGGAAAAGAAGGATTCGCAGGCCAATGAGGTTGATGACCTTTCACTTTATGTATATGCACAACCGAAATGTTTTCTAAAAACAATAACGTTCTGGTCTGATTAAACTTTTTTAATGTATGTAATTTTTTTGCAATAAAGTTATCATACAATTAAAAAAAAGTCCCCTGTCGTAGGATCCCCTTAGTAAGCGGGGCCCGGGGCGGACCGTAACCGTCCCCTAGGTTCGCCAGTGACTGTCTATGGAAATACCACATTGGATTAACAATCCATATAGTGACATTGAAGAAACGGATATCATGTTACAAGAAGAACTCATCGGTATAATCACCAACGAAGAACTTAGGTGCAGTTTAGAAAGGGATATCAACAATTCTGGCTTCAAAGAGACATACTTGTTACATATTCTGCATTATGAACTATCGCGAAATAGTTTTTGATAGCTTTTCCGTCTTCATACCTCCTGGAAAGGGGTATCAGCGCGGTTGCCAATTTCCTTACAACAAAAAAAAATAAACAGATTGGAAATCACTCGCCGAGGAGATTTAAGGCTAAACCTGACTAAATTGAAGCCGGATATTTAAATTTTGCTATCAAAGCATCAGCTCATCCCTCCCATTTAAAGCCCTGATTTTGTTGTGTATTTATTCTATGTAAAAATGTTACTAGATTTCCATTTGGTGTGGTTTTAATTAATAAATGTATAACTATAAAACTTAACATATATATATATATATATATATATATATATATATATATATATATATAGATATATATATATTATTTTAAAAATTTTCATTCTACAGTAAACCCTCTCAAAGTGAGTAGCTCTGTGTCAGCTTCAAAAACACTTTTAAAGTTGATGAATTTTTAAAACAATCAGTATTAGGATAGCAGGGGGTTTACCCAAAACAGAAAAAATCGGCACGGGGTCTACAGGACAAACAAATTTGGGAACCTCTGCTCTAGATGATGAGATGAATTCTCCAAGCGAACAAGCGCAACAGAGCAGGCTATCCACATATGATCACTACTGATGGCAGCACTAGGATGCAAAAAGATAACACCACTAATCTTATTGCAGGAAAATCAAAGTTCATTCACGGGCTGCATCTACCCGATGCTGGGTGCATTTGGAAATAAAAGTCGAAACGCCTTTCTAAAAACAAAATTATATTTATTCATATGACAACAGTCCTGCTCCAAAGTCGAAGTTCAGTCGCCTACAAAGACAAAAATTCAACTGGTAGTCTGGCATCATGAACAGAGACGCGCAGAGCCAGTTACAATTTCATTTCACTTCGAAAAATCCTCCCCCCTTCAGACTCAGATTGAGTCTCAAGCTCATACCAAACATTATTAAAAAGATCGAGTCTTTTTGGAGTCCTTACACTTCTTCCAGAGGAGGTGTATCGTTGCATTACTATCTTAGGTCCTGATCCACCTTCAAAATTACAAAAAGCGCCAGAATTAGATTCTTCTACACCCAGTTTCTTATTAATAATTACGTTTCATTCATTCGCCTGTATCTCCAAAGGGAAGATACGTTGTATTGGACGTAAAAGTTTTCCCAATTAGTAGTTTAAATGTACGAATCTTTCCATCGCGTCCTGCAATCAACTCAATAATTTTAGCTAAGGGCCAAAATAAACGTTTTTTGTTATCATCTCCCATTAATACTATTTCTCTAAACATGGACTCACGAGATCGCTTTTCATTATGCTTTTGAACCAGCTGACTAAGATATTATTTTCTAAAGCGTTGTCGTAGATCATTTACTAATTTCCTTCTATATTTTATTCTTTTATTAAGACTTAACGAATTTAATTCATCAATGTCCTCAACATTGGAACTCCGGATCTCGATAAGAAACATGGCGGGTGTCAGAGGCACCAATTCCTGTGGATCTTCAGATACATAGGTTAAAGGTCTACAATTAATTATGGATTCACAATCACATATTACAGTATAGAGTTCTTCATAAGATAATACTGATTTACCCAAAGTGCCTTTCAACAGTTCTTTTACTGTGCGAACCAACCTCTCGCACAAGTCGCCCCACCAAGCCGCGGTAGGAGGAATAAATTTTCAAAGTATTGTATCAGTTATCTTTTCTTTTAATATTTTAGCCCAATTCAATTTTGAAAGATCATTAGATGCACCCCGAAAATTAGTCCCGTTATCGCTATAATTTTTTTCTAGGCCGCCCGCGTCTAGCAATAAACCGTCAGAGGGCGAGAAGAAACGCGTCTGAAGATAGAGAATTCAGAAGTTCTATGTGTATAGCACGGTACACGGCGCAAGTGAACAATGCCATCCAGGTCTTTCCTTCATTTTTTATAAACATAGGTCCAGCCAAATCAATTCCTACAATTTCGAAAGGGGCACAATCAGTAACTCGGTCTGGTGGCAAAGGTGTCGGTTCGCTTGATATAGACTTAAATTTGAATCGTTTGCAAGCAATACAGTTATACAGGGCATTTTTAATGGCTTTTCTAGCCCTAATTATCCAAAACCTTTCTATTAACAGGCACATCATTTGAATACCAGCATGACAGTTTTTATTGTGCACATTTCTCATTAATGGCTTGGTGAATTCACATTTTTCTGGTAATAGTATTGTGTACAAAAAAGATTTATCATCATTTCGGTGAAGAATTCTCGTGTTTACTCTCAGAAAACCTTCATCATCTATGAGAGTTTCAATAAAATTTGAAGATTTAGTATCAGACAGATAATAGCTTTGAACTAAACAAATTAATTTGATTTTCAGAATTTTCAGTTTCAGACTGAGAAATTTCAGAGTTTTTACTTTTGAAGTGGCCACCTTTGCAGTTATTCACAAACCTAAATATCCATGCAAATACTCTTATCATTAATTTTATCATAATTAGAAAAATTGTTTCGATGGCAAGGGGATGCGTCTTTCGATAGATCAATGTTCACTATTTTCGTTTTTGTCCGCTCCAACTCTACTTCTTCGGTCGAACAGAGTTTTTCACCAATGTGCCAGTTCTCAGGGTTTTCTCGTAACCACAAATGTCCTTCCCACCATCTAGAACAGTGGTTCCCAACCCGTAGAAGTCTGCGGACCACTAAACCAGAAATTGAACCATGTACGGACCACTACCACCCCCTACGAACTGGAGGAGGGGACCTTGAGGAGGGCATGGGGGTATAGAATATCCCTCAGGAAAAAGGGATACAGGATTAACGTACTTACATTCTAACGTATCATATTCAAATAATAAAATAATTATGTTAAACTTTTAAGAAATTTTAATTCAACACCTGATAGTCATCGGATATATTCGGCCCATCTATTTCAGCGAACACTGCTTTCAAAATCCCCATTTGTTTTGCAACTTTTTTATATGGGGTGCCGGACCACTACCGAGGCTGTCGCAGACCACCGGTTGGGAACCACTGTTCTAGAAAGAAGCATTTGACTCGCAGAACACCCCCGTGATAGCACGTCGGCAATATTTAGTTTTCCTGGGACATGCTTTCATAATTGACCTCGCGTCAGCTCTCGAATTTCTTTAACCCTATTTTCTACAAAAAAGGACCGATTTCCTTATTCTTTAATCCACCAAAGGGTTGTAGTGGAATCCAACCAAAATGTGACCTTTAAGTCTGGCAAATTGAGAGCCTTGATAATAGATTTCGCAAGTCTAGAACCTATACAACATGCCATTAGTTCTAAGAGATGAATGCTTAAAGGTGTCAGGGGCGCTACTCAGGACTTCGGCCGAACGAGATTTATTTTAACTTCAGAATTCAATACTGATCGAACAAAGACGCATGCTGCATGCGTCCCCTTCCAAACATCCATAAATACATGTAGTTCAGATGTGTCATTAATAAACACATATTGAGGAAAAATAACTTCTTTTAAAACATAAAGTTCTTTAAACCACCTTAGAAATATATTTACATCATTTGGAGACAATTCATCGTCCCAACTTATTTTCGACTTCTACAAATCTTGTAATAACAGCTTTGGAAACAATTCAGTTGGCGTTAACAAACCAATGGGATCAAAATATGTCTACACAATTGCCAAAATTAGTCTTTTAGTTAATTTTTGTATCACATATCAATGCATCCATATCTGTGCAGCATATCAGCGTATCATTATCCAAATTCCAAATTACCCCCAAAACGGAAGTATCCCCTGAATGTTTGTCAACATTTTTACCAGCCACATTGCTTTCAAAACCCCGCAAGTTAAAACATCCATTTGACATAATCAATTTAGCACATTCAATAAAACTTTCTTGTTCATCTTTATGAAATACTCCTGAAACACAATTGACTACGTCATAAAATGAACGCTTCAGCATCTGAGCTACATCATTAAACTGGGGGGGGGCAGTTTTCTAAAAGGTGCATTATAGAAGCATTTAACAGAAAAGTGCTGGAAGATACTCCAAACACCACTCTACAGTGTCTATAAATAATCTGACCTTCAATAGAAGGGAAAAAAAAGTCTGAGAAAATCTCTGTCCTTAGGTGCAACAGGTAGCATTAAGCTTTTTCTATATCACTACTTATTCCGATAGGATACATTATAAATCGATCAAGAATATTAGGTATTAACTGAATGAGTTAAACTCCCTTTAATAAACATTCATTTAAAGACGGTTTTCCTTTCTCAAAGGCAGAAGCGTCGGAAATGGAACGAATTTTCGTAGTAAGGCTATCTAGTTTAATTACTGGCCTATGGGGTAAATAGTGGCATTCTTTTCTCAGTTCGAAATCTGGCACGCGTTCAATAATGTTTAACTTTTCCCAATCCTTAAACACTTTCTGATAATCAGTAAAAAATTCACCGCAATCCTATCTTTGAACCATTTTTTCATGTCACTTCCAAACTAATTCTTTATTAGTGGGTAAATTCGTCCACTTATACTTCCACGGAAGTTCTTCATATCCCCCATCAGGAAGAATTTTCATTTTGTCATTAAAATCATTTAAATTAAGATCAGCCTTTCTCTCTCAGTTTAGGTTGTATCAAATATTCCTAAAATTTTAAGTTTCCATAAATTGCTTGTAGGTACTTTCATAGAATGCATTGAAAATGTTCTTAAAATATTATCCCTTTCACACGGATTTCGTTTTCGAAATACCGTCCATCCAAGTTTCGTTTCGACAACCGTTAAACCAAATAATTTTCCTATAACATCAGACCCGATTAGGTCAATTTCTGTTTCCTTTCGGAAAGAATCAGAAAAATTTATTTCCTTTCTTTTATTTCATTTAAAATCTCTCTATCCTTAATCTTAGGAATAAAACCGCAAATCACTTTCTCCGAAAGAACTACAAAATTGCAAGCTAACGTCAGTCTCAAATCACCGACTTCGATTGAAAACACCTCGTGTTGTTTTGGTTTCGTTTCATTCCCCCCAAACAGTGCCTTGTGTGAGAGAGGCGCTGCCTCGTTTCTACCGGCGATGCTTTAAGCTGACTCAATATTTTCGCTAACGTAGCTGTTCATGCTTCCACTGTCAATTGCGCAGCGAATAACTTTCTCACGACCCTGATACCGAATAAAAACGCAAAGGGTTTGCAAATATATAGTTTCGCTTCTGCTACAATTAGAAAGAGAACTTTCTTTTGAAATACTTTATTGGTCATTATTTTTTACTTGTTTGGTACACATTATGTCAAAATGATTATTTTTACAATGAAAACAGTTCAATTGATTTTTTAAATTACAAAAGTTTCTTAGATGGCCAGCTCTTTTTAAACATGAAAAACAGGCACCTTTTCTTAATAATATTTATTGTTTATCACTGGGATGTGACTTGTCACAAAATATACAATTTCTGAAATATCGTACCTGAATTATCGAGGCTTACCAGGGCTTATGCTGTTACCGGGGCAGCTTATCTTACCTGTTCAGTGTGAGAGTCTTTCTCTCGGTGATTCTGGTGGGGGTCCGCGAAACCAGTCCGAGCTAGTAGAACGATTTCTTCACCTTTAATATCCTGAGGAAGAAAGATTGTCAAATATTCCAAGGATCGAATTCCTTTAGTTTCTGTCGAGTCGTGATTTCGGCTTCTTTCCTATGCCACTAATACTTCTTAAGGCAGGCAACTCTCAACTAAGGTCGTTAAAAAACTCCCGAACTTTTCTTGCGTTCTCCCTGGGCTTTCCAATGCTCTCAACTTTCCTTATAGTTCATCATAAAGGGAGGGTAAATCTGTTTTAACTCTTCCGGTGGCAGCGTTCTTCATAACTAAGCTTAACAAATCTCTATCATAGATTTTGTACAAGTAAATCTTCGCGTCCAAAACGCTCTTTCGTTTGATCGATGGCCTTGGGATAATTAGCAGCTGTAGCAGGAAAGCTAAGTACCAGGTGTTCCGCTTTCGATTTGGGTTCCATGGCCTGTAACAAATACTGCATGTTATCCGCATCCGCAATAGATTTGTCATCGTGGATCTTCTGAAACTGACTCCAAAAAGTCAAGTAGTCTTTTGCTTCTCCTGAGAAATTCTTAAGTTCTACTTTAGGTAATCGAAATTTTCTTGTTTCTGTATAATCACTCGGGAGAGCGGAGATTGCACTTCCGAGTCTATTTGAGCACACTGCTCTAAGAACCTGTCTCTATAATTTTCAGATTCTTCAAAATCCTCAATAATCATAACTACAGAGGCTGTTCACACATTTTTTAGACGATGTATATTGTATTCACAAAACTAAATTACATAAATTTCTTGTGTTTTAAACGTTCTATTTGACATCCCTTATTCTGAACTATCTTTCGACACCGCAATTTCCAGGATAATAATGCCTTTTGAAGTGTCAGAAGAGGTATTCTATCCCATTCCTCCTGAACAGCTTTCCAGAGTCCTGTAAGGGTTTTGGGACGACGTTTGGATAATGCAGATTTTAAAAGTCCGAAAGCACAAAAATCCATAGGTGATACATCGGGAGAATTAGTAGGGATATCAGTGAAGGGTATGGCCTTGAAATCAGTTTTTTGTTCCATTTCTTTTAGGAAATTTACAGTGGATTTTGATGTGTGACTGCTAGATTTGTCCTGGTGGAGTCTCACAGATTGATGGCACTGTGGGTAAAGCGATGGTATTTCATCCAGAAAAATTGGCGATAAAATATGTTCCTGATAGTATTTGGAGTTAATCTTGACATTTTTTCCCACTCTCTTTATTTTTAACTTGCCATTATAAGAAAAACCAGCAACAATCATGAATCCCTTAGAAAAACTTTCTTTCGATTCTTTGAACCATGTACTTAAATTTTTTTCTCCCCTTTTATGATAATAAATGGCTCTTTTTTTGTTGCAATCATTTAAATACACCCATGATTCATCTATTGTGACAGTTGTTTTCCATTTTTGTTTGGATAAGTGTTTCTCATATAGAATTCTGCAGCGTGTCCTGCGTTCAGCGATATGATTTGGAAGAAGACGATGCACATTGCGTTTTTCCGCTTTCTTAAGATTTAAATCAACATTTATCATTTTGTTTACAGTGGACACCGAGCATTTTAATGATTTTGCAACTGTCCTTTGACTAGGGGGAATTTCTTTTAACATTAAACAACGTACCTTTGCAATAGTCGAAGATGTCCGTTTTTTCCTTGGATAGTTGTTTGGAATTTTTGTCCCACTTGAGGCTCCAATTTGACATTTTTTTCCTTTCTTGTTGACGATATTACCTATAGACGCTTTAGATATCACAAAACCATGACTCTCACATCGTTTTTGGATAACGGAGTATGCATATTTCTCTTCGGAAAGAGCATAAATGTAGCCTTCGAACCACTGCTTTGTTAAAAACGCCATTTTGAATAAAAACAAAACTTTCAAGCCGTAGACGATAATTTTGACTTTTAAAAACATAGTACAATTGCAATTATTTCTTTTGCAGCAAACGTTTTTTTATTACCGCTTACCAAAATCGTCTAAAAAATGTGCGAACAGCCTCTGTATAATAGGTTTTCTAGTTGCAGGGTGCGGCAAACAAGAAATAGGAAGCTTCCCATCCAGGGTGTTACAAACGTTGTCTTTTATATGGCTCCTCTTAACTTCAAGATTATTTAAAATAATTAAATCAACTGGTCTTCCGCCTATTGATTTAATTATTTTAAATAATCTTGAAGTTAAGAGGAGCCATATAAAAGACAACGTTTGTAACACCCTGGATGGGAAGCTTCCTATTTCTTGTTTGCCTCACCCTGCAACTAGGAAACCTATTATAATTATTAACTATGCAGAGGATGTTTTTCAGGAGTATAAAACTATATGTTTCACGGATGGTAGTAAGCAAGATGGAAGTGTTGGTCTTGCTTTTGTGATTTATGAAGATGGTATAGAGAAGGTTACAGCTCAGCATCGATTACTGGATGAATGTTCTGTTTTCCAGGCCGAACTTTTATCCTTCAATCTGGTTGTAAAATGGATTCAGGATTCTTTCCGTGAGAGTGGAAAGCTTAAATATCTTATTTGCTCAGATTCTCTTTCTTCCCTCTTTCTTTTGCATAATACTGCTTCTACAGAAAAGCTTGTAGTAGAAATTCACTCAATTTTGCACGAACTTGAAAATGTTGTTGAGATTCACTTTTCTTATATTCGGGGCCATACTGGCAATCTTGGCAATGAAAGAATGGACCAGTTGGCGAAAGAAGCGACTCTTCATGAGATAGATTTAATGATGTCTGTCTCGGAGTCTCACTGGAAGCGTGTCGCTAGGGAAAAAACTGTCTTTTACTGGAAAATTGAATTTCTTGCTTCGTCAAAGGCATTGTGGACAAAAAGATTTTTCCAACTATTTTTCAGCGTTTAAAGTGTAAGCACTTTTCAACTGACTTTAACTTAACTCAAGTTTTAACTGGCCATGGAAATTTCAAGAGCTATTTGCTTCGTTTTAATTTGGTGACTAGTGGACTTTGTGCTTGCGGTGATGCTGATGAAGATGTTGAACATTTTCTTTTTCACTGCAAATTACATGCGAGTGCCCGAGCTATATTAAAGGCGGACTTGAGACGTCTGTCCATTTGTTGGCGTCCTGTTCTTTCTGATCTTGTTAAGAGTGTTGAAAGTCTTGCTGTCTTGCGAAATTTTGTTTGTAATTTAAATGTTTAATTTTTTCTTGTTTTGTGTTTTTCACTTACTTCTGTAAGCCTCATGTTATACCATGTGCTGCATGAGGAGATTTCAAATGAAACAATAAAAAAAATATAAATTAAAAAATCCAACTTTAAAATCTAAAATCGAAAGTTCACAATTATAAGTTCAAATTCAAACGTTCTAAATCGGATGTTCAAGTCAAAATTCTAATCGAAAACATCCAAGCCCGCCGATGGTACCACTATGTAGGAAAATCAAAGTTCATTCACGGGCTGCATATACCCTATGCTGGGTGCATTTGTAAATAAAAAACAAAAAGCCTTTCTAAAATCAAAAATATATTTATTCATATGACAACAGTCCTGACCCAAAGTCGAAGCTCATTCTCCTACAAAGACAAGTATTCAACTGTCAGTCTGGCATCCTGAACAGTGACACTCAGCGCCAGTTACTATTTCACTTCACTTCACAACTCTTATGTTACAAGGAATTTTTTCTTTCAAAAGTTTGAAAAGAATTGCTATGATTCTCAACGAATTTCTTACATTTTTTCTCCTTTCACTTTATTTTATGTTTTTATAGATGCTTTATACATTTAGTGTAATAATCTTGGAATTACGTGTTGCTGATTTTTTGTCTATTCCTAAAATAAATATTCCAGGAAAAAAGTAGCTTACATTCATGGCATCAATACTATCTGTCATAAATTGTGTCTCTTCAATAGAAGTAAAATGAACGTGATTACTGTCATTTGCATCATAAAAATAAAAAAATGTTATCTTTACATAAATTTTTTCACTCACTTTTCTATTCAAGTATGAGATCTGACAGCGTTAAAAAATCCTAAACTATAATTAGACAATTTGTTTCCTCTTTAAATTACAGAATGAAACGATAGACTTTAAATTTATATTAATGTTTCGTATTTCATGTATACAATGTGACACACGATTAAAACGAAACGCTATAGGAAGTTCAGAAAAGATAGTCATAAGAAACACTTTCCATTCTTGCAAGAAATATCTAAATAAATTTTAAAATTGTAGAGCTAGATGATCGTAAAAAGTATAGAAAATCAGATACTTCTATATTCGCGTCTCTATATAATTCATAGCATGCGTTTCTCTAGAGGTGGAACACACGTTGGGAATTTCAATGACGCTAGAAGTCTGTGCTCTGCATAGAAACTGCTTTATACGATTTTAAGTTTTAACTGATATGATGGTAACTTTCTCCCAAATTTAAAATAATAGAGTAGAGAAAATATTCAGGTATATCACTTTAAACAAACAGTTTCATATATTAAAATATCATCTTTTTTGAATAACATATTACGGACGATACTTGACTATATAATTACAAGAGTAATTCTATAAGTATTTAGTACTAAGAATTATTATAACAGTTGAAGAATTATTTTTATATATTATTAAACGTTTATTTTTATATTTATATAGAAGAATTTATTATTATAATGTTTGAAGATTTATCAGATTTGTTTTACTTAAAGTGGAGGCCCTTGTCGTGGGATTTTCAAATACTATACCACGAAATTTTGTTGGCTGCTTTGCTATGAGATCACCATTTAGGTGAGCTAACATTATTACTTACGACGGTTTGGAGCGCTACGGTCAACCTTTTACTACACGAGGGCTAAATAGTCCGGGACCTACAGTTTAAAGCCGATTGTTGAGTTTGTAACTGTGCGCTTAATACCCATTGTTTTTGTATCTTCCCTGCTCGCTTGCGAGCGACCATATTTTGTAGACCATGCTGTGGCTATTTGTCGCGCGTGGCACGTGGAGAGGTCTTTTAAATTAAAAGAAAGGAACACATCGAAATAAAGACGATGTCGTATGACTACGTAGTTTTCTTGAGTACTCGTTTTAGTTTTTTATACCGATTCCGCCCGGCTACAAACATCCATGCCAACAGTGGAACTGAACCGAATGCCAGCGCCCTAGCCATTCATTTAAAATTCATTTAAAAAGTGAACTGTTTCGTGTCAGCTAAAACTTTCAAGTCAAGGAGCTACAAAATAAAGGACTGCAGATACTCGAGAACACTCGTCTGATAAAGGCCCTTATGAAATTCCACTGAAATAATTTTGTTTTTTGAGGTGGCTAGAGAGTGATGCTCGTACCTTGAAACATGAATCTCCGAAATGACGAAGCGATATTTTAAAAAAAAGATTAGGAGAGTGTGTTTACATACACATTTGTGTAATTTCAAGGAGATCCAGTTTATTCTAAATAAAAAATGAAAATGATGCATTCACATATTCATTACAGTATCACTCTCCGTCTTCATCCTCATACGCATTTAGAGGATTAACATTTTGAATTAGTTGGAATGAAAACATAATATTGAATTGTTTAAAGACATTTTAAATTTCCAAGTATATCAAATAAAAAGTACAATAAGGGTAACTTTTAACTTTTAAGGCATTTCATTTGTAAATATTCCTAAAGTAATAACGTCTCGCCCTGCTCGATATTTAATTTAATATATATATATATATATATATATATATATATATATATATATGTCACGGCGCTTTCACCGCGCACCCTTTAAAAGACTAATAATACTCTAAATGCAGTCATCAAACGGTAGGCCGGGGAAAGAACTAATACTTAAATAACATTTAAAGACCTCTTTATTAATTAACATTAATTAATTACCCAATTAACCCAGCTAAATCGCCATTTCCAATCATCTCGCAGCTCACGTGACAGACGCACGTCCTGATTCTATCAAAGATTTCCCTAAACTGCATAACTTATTTCTCTTGGTTATATAAAGGCGTAGGACCTCATCCAGGGCCCCTTTCTCGAACATCCGATGGGTTATGTAAGATAACGCGTGTGTGAGCAATTCGGTGATCCTGAAATCTCCGCTGCGAAAAACAGTCTACTTCCTGAATTGGAGATCTCACTAGGACTTTAATAGAAAATTACCGTTTAACGCTCATTAATATAATTAAATATAGCTTATGCTTCTATGATCACACACACACACACACACACACACATATATATATATATATATATATATATATATATATGTCACGGCGCTTTCACCGCGCACCCTTTAAAAGACTAATAATACTCTAAATGCAGTCATCAAACGGTAGGCCGGGGAAAGAACTAATACTTAAATAACATTTAAAGACCTCTTTATTAATTAACATTAATTAATTAACCAATTAACCCAGCTAAATCGCCATTTTCAATCATCTCGCAGCTCACGTGACAGACGCACATCCTGACTCTATCAAAGATTTCCCTAAACTGCATAACTTATTTCTCTTGGTTATATAAAGGCGTAGGACCTCATCCAGGGCCCCTTTCTTGAACATCCGATGGGTTATGTAAGATAACGCGTGTGTGAGCAATTCGGTGATCCTGAAATCTCCGCTGCGAAAAACAGTCTACTTCCTGAATTGGAGATCTCACTAGGACTTTAATAGAAAATTACCGTTTAACGCTCATTAATATAATTAAATATAGCTTATGCTTCTATGATCACACACACACACACACACACATATATATATATATATATATATATATATGTATATATATATATATATATATATACATACAGTGGACGCTCGTTAATTCGAACTCGGTTAATTCGAACTTTCAGTTAATTCGAACTAATCCAAAGGCCCGAATAAACTTGTATTGGAGTTAATGTTAAAAAAATCTCATTAATTCGAACTAAATTTTTATCACTTCGGTTAATTCGAACCAAAAATTTGACAAAAAAAATATTTTTCCTCGTTTAATGGAGAAAATACACACTGGATTTATTATTTTGTGTGTCGAAATTTCTTTTCTGTGTAAAGAGGCACGTGCCTGCATTCCTAGACTGGTGCATGTCCGCTAAACGTTAGTAGCTATTGTCCTTCTTATTAGTGCTAAACGGAAAAAGCAATTTTCCGTTATTTTGATCGATTTTCTTAGAATTTCAGAAAAACTAGTCTTTACCACAGATTCTAGGGAGCTGCGTCAGTTATAACTGCAGTGCAGACAAGTTAATGTGGTCTAGTTTTTCTTCGTCATTGTGTGGTGTAACCGTATAAAAATTCAGGATGTCTACACGTGGAAAGTACAAAACCCTAACTTTGGAGACAAAGGTAGAAATTTTAAAGAAAGTAGAGAATGGCGAATGTAAAACAAAGTTAGCAGCTGACTATATAATTAAAATAATGCCTTGTCAACTAATTTGAAAAACAAGGAGTCAATTTTACATTCATGTAAAAAATCAAAATTTGCTAGAGGAAGGAAACGCATGGGAAATGCGTCCTAAGAAGTTCTAGAAAAAGCTCTACTACTATGGTTCCAGGATATTAGATCTCGAAATTTTCCGATAAATGGACCCCTAGTGCTGACGAAGGCTGATGAATTGGCAAGTAGAATGGGTATTGAAGATTTTAAATGCAGTGATGGTTGGCTTTCTCGATTTAAGTCAAGGCACAATATTTCTTATCGAGTAAAAGTAGCTCGAGTAAAAGTAGACGCGGCACGTTACAGCATTACATTTATTTAGACGGAGAATACGTCTTCCCAAGACAGTTACAAAATCCGAAAATCGTACAGGTTGTTGATCAGACGGCTTATATAAACTTTGGCATGTGATCATGATAGCGATTAGGGATTTGCTGTTGTCGACAAGTCACATGTGGTTTTATGTAATCTGCGCAGAGCCTATATGAAATTTTGGATGACGCCACGCGGGTTTGAAAAAGGAAGCCATTTAATATTTTCCACCGGAGGCCTTTTAGGACTTAGAATTGAAAGCGAAAATTAACTCGTACGCCTAAGGGAATTTAGAATAATTTTAGAATTTAAAATGGTATGGGGTTTTTTGATGTTATAGAATATCACCCCCCCGTCCGAGAAGAGGCTGGCCAACAATGCCTGCATTGGAGGACAGACTCACCCAGCCTTGTGAGGAAAATGGGCGTCGACCACAAATTTGGAAAAAGTTTGAAAATGAACATAAGTGTTAAGTTAATTTTGGTATGATGATCACATGACAAGACATTGCATATTTCAATATTGAATACTCAAAAATACACTAATGATTTACTAATTTATGAACACAATAAAAGCCAAAAAAATTATAGTAATTAATGATCAATTATACAAAATTGTAAATTATGTAAATTTCTTCTTGTATTATTGCTTTAAAAAAAATTAAATTAAAAAATATATTTATCATCAACTAAAAACAATGTTGAACAGGGCGGTGCCTCCCCACAAAACAAAATCTCAGAAGATAACAAATGAAACCTTCCATAAAATTTACAAAATTACCAAAAATTCACTTCAAATAGACACTGAAACTTCAGTTTAACCTCGAGTCGACTTATACAGATAATAAAATTGAGCAGTAAGAATAGTTAGCAAAACAAAAAAATTAAGTATTTCAAGTTGAACTTGACACAGTTCAAAATGTAATCTGTTTAACATTCCTCTGTAAAATTCACTACCATGGAGTGAGTCCCCCAAAAAATGACAGGAATATCTGTCCATCTCAGCCTGTCCGTAAATTGTTCGTCTGTCCATTTTTATCAAATAAAAGTTTCGTCATTTGGACAGTAGGTTACAGAGAAAAAATATTGTTCAGGTTTTCTTGGTTACAAATGTGGCTACACAAAATTTTCAATTTTAACAAAACAATATCTTGTATGACACTGAATAATTAAAATCACAAGTTTTAATAAAATCACATTTCTAATATATGAATTGTATATAAAAAGTACACAACATTTATTATACTATAAGAAAAACTCAATCATTTCAACATTTTCAATATCAAATCCTTATTCATTATGTCTAGTTTCGTATCTTTATATTTCTTATAATTCTCATTTCACTTTTCCCTATACTCATTTTTGTTCCAACAATATTTATTTATTCAAAAATTCTATTCAATATTGTTTCTATTCACTTTTCTTCTAATCTATTTTACTTGTTTTCAAAAAATTTTTCACTTAATATTTAATGTATTCATTCTAGTCATTTGTATATACTTATAGACGAATGGAGCTCTCTTTTCTTTGTTTTAGGTACCAGTTTGTATGCGTGTCACCCAAACTCTTACTTTCAAATTCTTTCTTAATTCTCCCTTTAAGGAGTGAGGGGTTGTGTTTATGTTTTTGTAAAAAGTGGGTTTTCTTTCTCCCTATTGTACGAAGACTAATAAGGAGGAAAGAATCTCCGTATAGTGGACCAACCGTTATTCGCCTAACAGGATATGACCGCCTAGAAAAACAGCATCTTGCATAGTACAAAGATGGAGAAAAAGGAAAATGTGCATATGTCATACCTGTAGGAGTGTAATATAGAAATGGGAGGACAAAGGAGTGGCCCTCCCAGCCCTGTCTTCATTATCGGTTTAGTATATGATTTCAGCACTTGAAGTGACTGAACTGGTGAAATAAAAAAAAAGAGTTTTCTACTGAGGTGGGATGACATCCAACGCGCTTGTTGAGGGGTGATAGGAAAGGTTATTCGAGAAGGAGGAACTTTACTGAAAGGTAAAAGAAGTAGAAATGCCATAGTCGGTGTTTAATTTCAAATTCCTCCAAAAAAATTCACATATAATAGTATTCTTAAGAAGGAAGTTTAAGTAACAGTTTTTTTTAAAACAGTTTTATCATTAGTAGGACAACACATAATTAATTATATCAAATAAACAAGTACAATGATGTTAAGCATCAAATGGAAAAGAAAAAATGGATCTATTTTTTGTCATTATTCGTGGTGTAGTTTTAAGTTCTCTGGTGCATTATAGTATCTTAATTTGCAAGCATGGACAATTTCAGAATTTTGTTTGGTGTGAAAGTTTGGTTTATCAATTTCGTAATTAACTTTTGACATTTGTTTTAGAATAGTGTAAGGTCTAGAATGGGGGGGAGTTTAACTTTTTCGTGTTAGGGTATTGGAATTATTCTAATAATACTAAATCTCCAACATTAAATTTAGATTCTACGAAGCGAGCATCATCTTAAACATTATTCCTATTATGGTACTTAATTGTCCTTTCTTTAGTTAATTTTCTTGCCTCATTCACCTGAGGGTAAAAGTCTTCTTTTTTAACATGAGGTTCATAAGGTAATATTCCAAAAAGTAGATAAGCTGGGGTCATTTGGGTAACTGAGTGAGGCGTATGATTGCATTCATTAATTACTTCGTTTAATAGGGTTGTCCAAGGAGTTATATTTGTTGGGTTATGTACTTTGCACCTTAATCTAGTAATTATTGTTTGATTTACTCTGTCTACTTTGCAGTTGGTTTGTGGATGGTGAGCCGTCGTCAATAATTGTTTCACATTGCTATGCTCTAAAAACGTTCTAAACTTTGAACATGAAAAAGCTGCGTTTCTGTCAGTTAGCAATTTTTTTGGTGTTTGAATTTGGAATATTTGTTTTAAGCAATTTTTATATGTTTCAGTAGTTACGCTTTTTCATGGAAAAGCCCAAATATAACGCGTTGCATAGTCAATTATCAAATGTATGTCATTCTTTGTGGAATTACAGTAATTAAATCCACCTACTGTGCCCAAACTTAAGCACTCGAAGGGTTTGTCTGTCGGAGGTACTTCTTGCAGCAATCCAAACCTTTCTGTCTTTTCTTTTTGTTTAATTGACAAGTATGGCAATGTTTAACATAATTACTAACGTCCTCAGTGATTTTGGGCCAATAATATAGGGGTGTAAGTAATTGCATTGTTTTATTTATTCCAGGGTGTCCAAAGTTCTCATGGGCTCTTTTCAAAATTTCTAATCTCAATAAAAATGGTACTACAATTTTTAAAAACCCTTTCTTTCTCACGTAAATTCCATCATTTAGTTTTTTATATTTAAGTCCCTGCACATTGTCTTTATTTTGAAAATCCGCAATCCTTTGTAACTCGATTAAATGATTTATTTGTTGATTAGGTTGTAAGGTATACACAAGATTCGATTCACAAGAATCGAACTTTTGAGTGAATTAAAGAAGCTGCTTCAGATATGCTAATTTTGGCATACGCGCTTAGTATAAATACCACGCAGCGTCATTAATGAGAAAGGGAGTTGTTGTTAAGGTTGAAAAGGTGTTATCCTGCGCTGCTGCTTAGCGGGCCAGAAGTTTACGTGGCAGTACTGCTGGTTTGACTTACTGTTCGTGAGTATAAAAATATATTGTTCTTAAAAGCTGTATTTACATTCCGTACAAGTAGTACGCATGCTTATTGCTGTAAAAGCCAATTATATGTGCAGCGAATTCAATAAACATTATTTCATGTATAAACTGTGTTTGTATATAATTCAAATAGAGTGCTACTTCAAATTATATACACCCAAGTCTGGGTAGAAGTGAGCATAGATTCTCTATACTGGCGCCCGAAAAATATATATACCCTGGTAGTTAGCGTTACATTTGTAACGAACAACATAATTGAAATTAAAAACTGTGTACTGTGTACTTATATTGATAAAATTGTTGCAAGTACTTATATGCTATTTAAAAAATGAGTGTTGTAGAACAAAATCCTGCTGGAAATTTTCCTCGGGTAATTATGGTTCAGCATTTTGCGCCATTCGAAGCCACATTCAATGGCGGCCTCTCAAGCCAATTGCTAAAGAAAATTGAGCATTACTTTCAGCAACAATGCACCCCAGAGGGGGATAAACTTAAAATTGCTCTAGCCGCTTTAAGAGGTAGTGCATATCAGTGGTACACGTGTATGCAAAGCAGTAATCTGATTTTGACTATTCGTCATTCAAGCAACAGTTTCTTAGCGTTTTTCCAAAGACCTTTAATCAAAGTGAAATTGCAGCGGAAATTTATTCGCTAAGGCAACGTGAAGGTCAGTCTGCATTAGATTTTGCTATGGAAAAGATTTCCAAGTGTGAGGAATATTTAGAGGGAATGACGGAAGCGATAATCTTAAAAATAGTTATCCAACGTTTGAAGCCAAGTGTTCAAGATTTTTTAGATAATCAAACAATTACAAGCAAGGTTACCCTCCTTCAAGCTTTAGCTAAATATGGCAATAGACATTTCTTCGCTACCCCTCACCGTCATTCAGGTACGAGAAGTTTTATACAACCGCGCCAAAATTTTTCGCGAGTTTCAAACCAGCAGCGTAAGCAGTACCGTAGGCAAAATAATAGAAGCGCACGGCGTTATAATGAAATTAGTGCACTTAAAGAAAATAATAGGGAAGCACCTTACTTGCACTGGCAAGTTGATTCACATGATATGGTTCAACCTGTTGAAACTGTTTGGTCAAATGTATTATTTTGTCCGAGTAGTAATCATTATTTTGAGAATAGTGAAAGTCAGGGTATTTTTGTGGCTTATAAAGAAAGTGAGTCTAGCTGGAATGATGAGGTAATTCCAGTACAAATTTCTGAAAATAGTGCCGATACTAATGCTAGTGGTTTAGAAAATAAATCATCTGACACTTCTATTAATGCTATACCTGATATTATTAATGCTATACCTGATATTTTAGATGATATTCACACATCTGTTAATGAAGGAAATTTAGTAGATGACGAAGTATGCGTTACGGAAGTTAGTGAATACTTATTAGTTGACGACAATAAAAATTCTTTAAACGATAGTAGGAACTCGCTAGGTAATGATGATATTATTTCAAGTTTCCATCCGAATGAGGATGCTGTAGGCCAGGTTGATAATATGGTTTTAAATAAAGTACATGAAAACCATACTGAGAATCAGGATGAAAAGTTGACACAGAGTTATACTGTAGGTAGTTTAGCTGATGCTTCGGAAGTTATAGAGAAAGTTTGCAATAAAACGCACGAGTACGAAAAGCTTAATCTTCCTAAAACTGAAGCAGTGTTAAAGAATTTAAATGATAACGATTCTGATGTCGCAAGTTTCAAAGAAACTTTTTTGTCAAAAGAGGATAAAACTCAAGTTAAGGGGGATAAAAAACGTGAAAAAGAGCCTTCAGGTTCCAGCATTAAAATTGCTAATACTGTAGTAATTAAGGCGGTAAACAAGAAGTCGTATAAGCACAAATACGAAAAGCAGAGTCAGGTTGTTGAAAAAATAGAATCTGCATTAAAATTTAATACCGATACAAGCAAAAGTACGAAGAAAGGTAAAGTGTGCACTACAAAAACTCCATCAAAGGAGGAATGCGTCGCTGATAAGGTACACAAGGTTATCAAAAGGAAGAATGACAATTTTAAAGTTCCTTTGCATGAGTACAGGAAACGGAAGATTTCTGCCGCCCAGCAAGGTTGGCCTCCTCCCAAGAGACCTCCTGTCCATCGTCAAGCCGGACCAGCGCCTCAGGACCTACGACCTGCTGCACGAAGGATGCCCACACGGTCAACGAACCCCTTTACTAGGACTGCGACCATCAAGAGAGGTTCAGCGGATTGGACAAACTGGTGCAGTGAAGTTGCTGCATTCATGAGGAACAAGTCTTGTATCAACTTTCTTATTCTAACTCCCACCCTTTAATAAAATCGAACCAAATTGGTTTGAAGTTCCCCAGTGTATATACTGTGTAAACATTTTGAGGGGAAGTGGTGAGGCACTGAAAAAAAACGGTATACTGTTGTTTTATAAATTTTTGAAGGGGACATGTAGTGGAAAAAAAATAATACATACTAACTACAGATAACAAACAACTAACATACTAACTTCACAAATCATAACACATGTGCATTATAAATTGGGGGAGAGCAGATACAGTCAAGAAATGTCATGCTGTGCAATTGTGTTGTCACTTTTAATTAAAATAGATATTTTAGGGCACAGTTGGCCAGCCCAGTATCCGCAACTCTGCAAATCCACTGTGTAATGGTGTCACCTGGACCCTTTGGGGTTAGTTTTGTAAAATGGTAGTGGCATTTTTCCCCCACACAACGTGTGGAAGGTTTTTTGGCTTGGCCACCCATTATGTAAAAAGTCAGACCAGCACGCGCTTTCAATTAGTTAACTGAAGCCGTTCAGACCTCAGTTACCTAATTTTTTTTTTCGAGGGAGGCCAGTGTAAGGTATACACAAGATTCGATTCACAAGAATCGAACTTTTGAGTGAATTAAAGAAGCTGCTTCAGATATGCTAATTTTGGCATACGCGCTTAGTATAAATACCACGCAGCGTCATTAATGAGAAAGGGAGTTGTTGTTAAGGTTGAAAAGGTGTTATCCTGCGCTGCTGCTTAGCGGGCCAGAAGTTTACGTGGCAGTACTGCTGGTTTGACTTACTGTTCGTGAGTATAAAAATATATTGTTCTTAAAAGCTGTATTTACATTCCGTACAAGTAGTACGCATGCTTATTGCTGTAAAAGCCAATTATATGTGCAGCGAATTCAATAAACATTATTTCATGTATAAACTGTGTTTGTATATAATTCAAATAGAGTGCTACTTCAAATTATATACACCCAAGTCTGGGTAGAAGTGAGCATAGATTCTCTATAAGGTTCTGAAATAGGATTTCTGGACAGCAAGTCGACCTCAATGTTCGCAGTTCCTCTCTGGTATTTTATTTCATAGTCAAACATACTTAATTTTAGTGACCAGCGAAAAAGTCTTCCTCTAAGATTTTTAATGTTCCTCAACCAGACCAAGGCTGCATGATCAGGGTGAATCGTAAATTTCCTGCCATGGAGGTAATTATAAAATCGATCAAGGCTGTCAACTATGGCGAGGCACTCAAGTTCTGTGATTGAGTAATTTACTTCATAAGGTTTCAAAACACGTGAATGATATGCTATGGGATGTAACACCCCATCTTCACCTGGCTGCTTTAGAACAGCTCCAATTTGGTGTTTACTCGCATCCACAAATAAGTGGCAATCTTTTTTTACATCATATAAATGCAATATTGGTTTACAAATCAATAAATTCTTAAGATACTCAAAAGCTTCTTGGCACTTGTCTGACCATCCCCATTTTACTCCCTTTTTTGAATAATGTATTTAATGGATGTCTTACTTTTGCAAATTTTGGAACAAACTTATTATACACATTTATTGTGCCCAAGAATCTTTGGAGTTCTTTTACATTACTTGGTGGTTTCAAACACTTTATCTTTTCAATGTTAATGTTGTCTGGAGCATTTTCCAATTTGTTACATTATATCCAAGAAAATTAATTTGTTGCTGCAGAAAGGTACATTTAGCTAATTTTAACTTGATATTCTCTTTTTTGAAAATGTTAAACAATTGATCTAAATGTTCAAGGTGTTGCTCTTTGGAGTCTGAAAAAATTATAATATCATCGAAGTAGTGGCATGCAAAGTTAACTTTATATTTATCTAAAATTCTCCTGATAGTTCTATTGAATATTGCGGGGGCATTCTTTAAGCCAAATGGAAGTCTTAGCCACTCGTATAACCCAAAAGTAGTGGCAAATGCCAATTTCCCAGTATCTTTTGGGTGGACGGGTACATGCCAATACCCTGAGGTAAGGTCCAAAGTTGAAAAGTAATTCGCCTTGCTTAATTTATCCAGAATATCATCAATTCTAGGTAAGGGTTCTGCATCTGTCTTAGTAATTAAATTTAGTTTCCTGAAATCAATACAAAGTCTAGTTTTTCCTTCAACTCGCTTTTTTGCCAAAGTCACAGGACTTGAGTATGAACTGTGTGATTCTTTTATGATTCCTGCTTCTAACAAATTTTTAATTTGGGCCCTGATTTCTTTTTCCTCAATTGGCGAAGTCCTGTATGCTCTTAAACTCACTGGTAAATCAGAATTTAGGAATATTCTTTGGGGTTCCAGTCTTATTTTGCCTATGTCATATTTGTTAGTTGAAAACAATTTATTATTTTTGTGCAATAAATCTTTTAATTCCCTATCAACATCTAAATTTTTGACTTCACCATTAATATCAACATTTTCATAATTTGGGGTATTTTCTACGTTTATTTCACCAGATTGTTCATTAAGGTTTTCACCTACATCATAATCAATACAGAAAATATCATTTTCTATCTGTGAGTTCTCTTCATAAGGGTTAAACATAGCAGAAACTTCAATTTCATGACCATTACTATTATTATACACATGCTTAAAATCACATTTATTTTGTAGATGTAATGAAATTTTACTCTAACACAAATATTAACCAAATTCAAAGAAATTCTATTTTGATACACACAAAATGGGTTACAGTCAATTACTACTTCAAACTTTTTACATTCAGGAAGTTCTAGAATAAGATAAGGCAAGTCATTGTCCAAAACATCTACAGAAATATTTCTAGTTATTTTCCCTATTTTCAAAGTTAATACACATTTAGATGTAATTAAGATTTCACCCTCAGCTTGCCTGACCTTAATTGGAGAGCTTGAATAACATTTCAGTTTACACTGCTTGACTAGTTTTTGTGACATCAGACTAATGGTCGAAGCAGTGTCAATCACACAATTTAAAAAATTATGTTTCTCATTTTAGATAATCCTTTTGTTTTATCACCCCCATGATTTTTGATAATTCTTCCCCACAATGACAGTAATTGTCATTCTGGCGCCTGATCCCTTTCAAATTCAGGTTCCTCATAATGATGTTTATTGTCTGACTATGACATCTTATCAAATCTCTAATTAATAGAGCAAGTTTGTTCCCAATGGTACGCATTACTTATGCCAAAATTAGAACACTTTCGACAGGGTCTAGGAGGTAAATCTGAATAATGTTGGTGGTGATTAATTTGGTTATTGGGTTTATGTGAAAAATTCATATTCAAGTTGTGATTCCTCTGGGCTGCCATTGTCTAATTTGTTGTTGACCATAATTAGGTCTCGACTGAGTATGTTGATTATTATTAGGTCTAAATAGAGGCTGGGAAGAGTAATTTTGTCTAAATTGATGAGGTGGACTATAATTCATCCTAACTTGAGGTTGGTTGTAGCAATTCTGTCTAAATTGGGGCCTATTCTCAAATCTAGTGTTAAAAAAGTTATCCTGATTCCCTTGATTAGGTTTGTTTCCTTCATTATTTATTTTGATTAGCTTAGCAGCCAACACTAACCATTCTGTCGTTGTTTGAGGACGATTTGCAGCTATGGTCACTCTCATTTGAGCATTTAGGCCTTGTGTTAGGCCCTCTAGTATTAACTTCTGTGATAACCCCAATCTTTTTCCTACATCAATTGTTTTATGAAAATATTTGGTTAAGTCATCATCATATTCAAATTTCAAATTGGAAAATTCAGAGAATTCCACGCTATATGTCTCAAAGAATAATTCGTGCAAAGTATTTTTTAATTCTGTCCATTCTTGAATACGTAAGCAGGAATTTACAAAGGTAGTAAGGATTTCCCTCTATAAGAATTTTGAAATACATCTTATTTTACGTTCATCTGAAACATTTGCATGGGAAAATTTCTGTTCAATATATGAAAGCCATTTTTCTAGTTTCATACCCCCCTCTGGGTCAAAAGGAATAAAATCCCTGAATTATTTCTCTAAATTATCAAGTTGAAATTGTTCCTAGCATTCTGTCCCTTCATTTTTATTTTCTGTTTTTCCCCCTGAATTTCTGTTTTTATATTTTCCTCCCCATTTTATAAGTTTAACAAAATATCAATTTAAGAAATACACAGATAAACACTCTAAAAATTCTAGGAAATGCAATCAAAATACAGATCAAGACTAACAATATTACCCTCTGTTCATTCTAATTTCCAAAACAAAATCTCTTACCTTTCTCTTTTTCTTTACATTTTATTTTATTATTATTTTTTTCTTCTTTTAATCAATAGATTTTCCCCCCATACAATTCTTAAATTTTTTCTCCCTCTTCTTCTGTTCTCTCAAGTTATCGGTGACATCAGTTCACTTATTCACAATAGGTGCACACGAATTACGACGAAATGAAAACAAATCTTTGGTCACAATCTTCGTCTAATACAAGGCACACAATTATAAAAAACCTTCACTCGTGTCCACTCTAAAAATTCACAAGGTTGACATCACACGGAGCAATGGAGAACATAATCACTAAGAAGATTCACTAAAGTTGAAACCAGAAGCAAAAAGCAGCTACACAAATTTTGAAAAAAACGCGATTGAAGAAGGCAGAACACAACTTTTGAAGACACGTAAAATCTTCTATGGCACATCCAAGAAAACTGAAGATACGAAGACGTAATCAACACAGAAATATATCTCGGCTCAATATCATCACAGTAGTTAGCATCTCTCGAGGGTACACGGAATGAAGCCAGCGATCTTCTAATTATCAGGATCCGCAAAGTCAAAACAATATTCTCTTTTCCAGGAGGTCTGTGCTGCTGTTGTTTGCGCGGCACACACGTACTACGACGGATTAACGGGGGGAAAAGGAGACATCGACCTTGACACATAAAGCCCACAGCGTGAGTTGACTTTTCTCCGTTGACCGCAAAAACTATGGACTGGAAATCCGTCAATACTTCTGGTCTCGCATGCTGGTTCCTGTTCGCTGCCGCATAGTTGTAATGTACTGGACAACCCAAGGAGAAGACTGGTGTCCAGCACATCACAAAGGATGTTGATGTAGTCGTGGCTCGAGTAAAAGACGACACGGCAAGTTACAGCATTACATTTATTTATACGGAGAATACGTCTTCCCAAGACAGCTATAAAATCCGAAAAGCGTACAGGTTTGTTGTTCAGACGGCTTATATAAACTTTGTCATGTGATCATGATAGTGATTAGGGATTTGCTGTTGTCGACAAGTCGCAAGTCGTTTTATGTAATATGCGCTGAGCCTATATGAAATCTTGGATGACACCACGCAGGTTTGAAAAAGGAAGCCATTTAATATTTTCCACCGGAGGCCTTTTAGGACTTAGAATTGAAAGCGAAAATTAGCTCGTGCGCCCAAGGGAATTTAGAATAATTTTAGAATTTAAAATGGTATGGGGTTTTTGATGTTATATATATACACTCATGGACAAAAAAATTAGCGCACCAAGAAATGATTGCGGGATCGTAACAAAACTTACAATGAAGGTACATGTCGGGGAGATATGCAAATGATTAGAAATGCAGCGTGATTGCGCATTACGTATAGCCGGTAGAGGGCGTTGAACATCGTACTCTTTGGAGTATAAAACAGGTAACCAAAGCTTGTTTGAGTGTGCGGAATCATTTACAATCCCAGCGGTATGTTCATGAAATCCTGCACCCACATGTGTTGCCACTCATGCAACGGCTCCCAGGAGCCATTTTTCAACAAGATAATGTTCGGCTTCATACGGCAAGGGTGTCACAACACTGTCTCCGCACTGTTACTACCCTTCCTTGGCCTGCCCGATCCCCAGATTCGTCTCCAATCGAGCATATCTGGGATCATTTGTGACGACGAGTTGGGCATCCCACGAGTTTGAACAAACTAGAGGCAAGGTTACAGCAAATATGGAACGAAATGTCTCAAGACATCATACAGAACTTCTATGACTCAATGGACGATCGTATCGAATCGTGCATTCGCGCTAGAAGGGGTCCAACGGAGTATTAACTCAGCCGTTCTTTTGCTTTTTTCTCTGAAATAAATTATCCTTTTTCTTTGATTTTCTTATCATTTACTTATATCAAAGTAGTCATTACGTATGTAAAATTTCGTTTCATTTTGACGAGTCCTTCTTGGTGCGCTAATTTTTTTGTCCATGAGTGTATATATATATAATATTAAAAAACTAGTAATTTCTTAATTCAACACTCTTAACATTTAAAAACTATTAATTCCTCACTTTACTATTCAAAATTACATACCCTTTTTTAATCCCTTAAGTTATTTAATTCCCTTTGGGCATTCGCGTTAAATTCCATTATTACAGCCTTGGGCAATATCATTAAAGATGGCTGTCTTTTTATCGAAAAGAGACGCGGCGTGGCGTCAGTACAAATTTAAATCAGTTCTGCACATTAACAACAACTTTAAACCAATCAACTATTAAGACACACCCTTTAATCAGGTGATGGATAGAAGTTTATATAAGTGTTGACGTCCAGAAGTAGGACGGATTCCTGTACTTTCTCTTGCTGCATTCATACCGACGGAGCGGTCGGTGATTTTAATAAATATGTAGTTCGAAAAAGTTGTGTTATGAGTTGTGTATTCGAGGGTTGAGATGATGCGGGAATGGATTTAAACATTTGTGATGCACTGCCGGGCGATAAGTCATCTATTTTAACCTCAATTAGATGAAGCAAGATGAATGATTAATCAAAACTATGCCACGCAGCCCTTCATTCGTCGGCCCGCGCCCGTGCCATTACATATATATATACACTCAAGAGCCAAAACATTATGACCACCCCTACATTTTGCAATGAATTCGCCTGGATGACGTGGAAGGCACGTGATCAAGTGGAAGTGGTATTTAACTGCTGCTGGAGAGTCTGAATAATCATTCTTTCACTTACTTCTGTGTGTGATGGGAAAGGCTGCGGATCTAAGGGACTTTGATAGAGGGCAGATTGTAATGGCTCGAAGACTCGGAACAAGTATTTCCGAAACTGCACGACTCGTGGGTTGTTCGCGTCCTACAGTTGTTAGTACGTATGCAAAGTGGATGAATGACGGTGAAACCAGCAGTAGATGACATGGTGTTGGACGTCCACTCGCTATCAAAGAAAAAGGTCGTCGGAGACTGTCTCGCATGGTGAAGCAAAACCAGAGCCAGACAGTGGCTCAGCTGACAGCCTAATACAATGCAGGGCCATGTAGAATAGTATCGCAGCACGGTGTTCTGCGGACACTGTTGGATATAGGGCTACGCAGCAAACGTCCCACTCGTGTGCCTTTGCTGACCAAGCGTCATCGCCAACTGCGCCTGCGCTGGGCCCAGGAACATCGAACCTGGTCCATGGATCTGTGGGAGAGAGTTGCCTGGTCAGATGAATCATGGTTTGTCATTCATCACGCCGATGGCCGTGTCAGGATACGCCGTCTTCCAGGCGAACTGTTGCTCCCTCTATGTACAGTAGGCCATACGCAGGCCGGTGGTGGCGGTATTATGCTTTGGGGGACGTTCTCTTGGGCGTCTCTGGGACCCGTGGTTGTGGTAGAGCAGACCATGAATGCTACAGGGTATCTGAACATCATTGCGGACCAGTTGCACCCTTACCCGGCCTCTGTTTTTCCAGCTGGAAATGGAATGTTTCAACAGGACAACGCCCCGTGTCACAAGGCTAAAATTGTGTTGGAGTGGTTCGAGGAACATGATGCTGAATTCCACTTAATGTCATGGCCGCCTAATTCACCGGATCTCAATCCGATAGAACACATTTGGGATGTCATAGGACGGCAGTTCAAAGACCATCAATTCGCAATATCTCGGATTTGCGTGACCGTTGCTTAAATATCTGGTACAATCTGTCTCCGGCCATCTACCATGGACTTGTGGTATCCATGCCAAGGCAGATTGAGGCTATGTTGCACGCAGAAGGTGGGCCAACTCGTTATTGACAGGTGGTCATAATGTTTTGGCTCTTGAGTGTGTATATATATATATATATATATATATATATATATATTAGGGCGGAGCGTAAAAAAAAAAGTTTTCGATTTTGTTTTTGCCCTAGTGCGGAAAAGTTGGGTACTGGTGGGTAGGTCACGTATGCGAAGTTTTGGGAAAAACAAAAAACATCTTCCGTCTCCATTTCGGCCGTGATTTTTAGCAGTGTTTTACCATACAGTTAAAAATGGGTATTTCCATTGTTTTGCATGATGGTTTTCGCTTTTTCTGAAATAAAAAAACCCAGAACTCACCACGGGAAGGTGGCTGCATTGCGAGTTCCACCCGCGCCCACCTATCCACCCAACCATATCGGCACTTAACTCCTTTGTCCTTGCAGTTATTCCGGTTTTACTCGGCACTCGCATTTAGTTTCAAATGATAGCATAACTTTTCTCTACTCTGTTCGGTTTCTAACTAAACCGTCACTCTTATTTTCTCCACACAGCCGCAGAAACCTCTGTTACTGGTTTCACGAAACGTTCAACACTTTGGGTGTGGCAAGAAAATTTTAGGTTTCCCAGGTGTTGAGATACAGACTCTCCACTGGAAATAAAATTTCTTAAATCATCTGTCAATTGGGGGTTCCGTCAAATTACATTTCTGTCAATCAATAGCTGCGTTTACATGGACAACAATAATACCCGGGATTTACCCGCTAACAGGGAAAACCTTCAAAGTCCGTTTACACGGGACCACATTTTCACCCTGCTTTTACCCGTCTTACCGGAAGTAAAGGCCATCACATGATTCGGCGGAAGTGATCCTCATACACCATCATTCCTTGTAAATCACGTTATGGGTTCGATCCCAGCCGGTGTCGTACTTTTAGCTTTCCACCTTCGAACTCCGCATTTATCTCGTTACGAAGTGTATGGTCCTGGGGAAGGCGTTTTTTTCCAATTGCTGTTCTTTTGACCTCGTATTCTTAAATTTTAAAAATAACAACAAAAAAAATCATAAAACTTTAAAAATCCAAAAAGATTGAAAAACTTACAAAATTATTTTTTGTATTCTTATGATATCTGCTTTTCTGGGCCTCTTAATATTATTCCTTTTTTATTTTCCGTGGATCATTAGTCTTATCTAATTTTTCTTCGAAATTTTCTTAACTTGTAACTCTATATTTTTTCTGTTACAACTAACTTTTTTGTTTTAATTTAACTTTACTATTATTTTTTTTCTTTTACCCGCGTTATTCTTACCTTAATATTTTAATTCATTACTTAAAATTTTAACTACTGAGCATTCCTACCTTGATTACATATATCTTGCTTAAAGGAGATAAAGTCGACACGACCAATGCACTCCTCTTCTAAAACACAATTACGTCTGCGTCTATTTGTTATTTAAATGCAGCACATGTCAGTCGCTGTTGATAATCATAGAACGTTTACGATTTTTTTCTGTTGTTTTTAAAAATAAATTTAGAAAATAGATAGGAAAAAAGGAATATAAGAACTAGAAGATTGATGCGGATATTAGATATAATCGTACGATCTGTGGCTTCATCGCTAAATTTAGTTTTTCCACAACAAAGAATGTGGATAAAATTACGAAGCTCTGTTTGGTGGGAAGAAATTGTTTTAAATTCCTGCAGTAATAAAGACTGGAAAGAAAATTTTCCAATCAATAGGTGCATTTTTTTAAATTATACTGACTTTTTTAAATTAAAGCGACTGACATGTGCTGCATTTAAATAACAAATAGACGCAGACGTAATTGTGTTTTAGAAGAGGAGTGCATTGGTCGTGTCGACTTTATCTCCTGTAAGTAAGATATATGTAATCAAGGTAGGAGTGCTCAGTAGTTAAAATTTTAAGTAATGAATTAAAATATTAAGGTAAGAATAACGCGGGTAAAAGAAAAAAAAATAATAGTAAAGTTAAATTAAAACAAAAAAGTTAGTTTTAACAGAAAAAATATAGAGTTACAAGTTAAGAAAATTATACGAGGTCAATTATAAGATTAATTGTAAGATACTTATTGTTTTAATAAATCCTTTTATAAAATCAAAATGTAATTTTGATTTCAATTTTGTTTCAGTAATTTTTAGTCATGTATAAATAAAAAAATCATAAATAGATATAAATAAATTTTTATCTGTGAATTCTAAAATAATTAATTTATAAATAAATTTTAATGTTACGTTTAATTATTGATTATACTTATTAAATTTATTAATTTTACCATAACACTTTAAATAAAAATGTTATTGAAATTTTATTGAAATGAAATTTTATTTCTTATTTTACATACCAGATGGCAGTACCATTCTATTTATAATGTAAATGGGGATGGTTTTTTCTTTTAAAAGCTAGATGGGCAGATCAAGAAATAAATGAAATCCTCGGGAAAAAAATAGGCACTTTTCTACTGTTTTCTTGAAAATTATGCGATCGTTAAGGGGTTCCAGATCCTTCCATCGATCATTTGGCTGCATTTTTATGGATTCACACATGTTCAAATCCGCCATGTTTGTTTACTACTAGCTTCCTGCTTCGAAATGCATCATGGGTAATTAGCGGGTTTTATCCTAGTTTGAAGCAGGGTCGAAAATCCACCTTGCATTTTTCCCTATCGTAGGGAAAAAGGAAGAAACGACCCTGCTTTTACCCGGGTGTTTGGCACATGTAAACGGCACTAATAAGGTCGATATATGAAAGCACCTCTAAGTTGAGTGACGGAATGTTGTAGTGTCTGATTCCTTCCCTTTTTCCTTTCTTGCTCGTAAAATCCTACGTAGTCCAAGTTGTCGAATGGAGTGTCTGTCGTCTGTGATCATCGACAAGATTATTGCTCCTAGGTGGCCGAAATAGCCATTTCTCTGGATAATGGGATCGACCACAGTCTTTAAATCGTTTTTAAGATAGCGTGAGACGTTTATTGTCTTGACGGACATTTGCCTAAGTGCACGTATGGTCCACAAATTTCGTGGTCCATACTTGCAATTTGTATTTAATTTGACTGTAAACCACATAGGTGGGTACACTTTCTTGAACTCTGCCAGAGTTTGAAGTTGGTATGAAGGCTCTGACGAGCTAATGTATAAACGCTTTATTCGATTTGCAGTTGTTAGCCAACGTACATAAGACATTTTCCCAGGGTGATTTTGTGACAAACTTGATGAACACTTTCTATTTATGACAGCTTGACAAATATCCCAAAGCTATCGCTTGTGCGTGCTAAGATCCTTTATGTCGATTTTTTGAAATTCGCTCGAAATGTCTACAAATCTCACAACTGGGAGGTTTTTACAATTTGCCAATGCTTTCCCAGGAGGACCAGAAAATGCATTAGGGCCTCTCGTTCCACCATCCAAATGCTGCACTAAATGTCAGAGTGGCAACTCATTTGCGTGTAACTGGCAGATAAACCAGTCCAAGGGTTTCCCAATGGCTTCCCCAGTAAGGCGAATCACGCCGATTTTATTTCCAGTATTAACGACTGTTCCATCGCACCCTATTGCTACTAGTTGATGAATGTCAATATTCTTATTCTCCATGAATTGCAGCATCATTTGAGAAATACTCAAAGATGATGATGAGGTTAGTGCTATGTGTCCAAGGTACTTGCTTCCAGGTTGTAACATGTTCTTCCAGGACTTGTTACAACCTGGAACAAGTCCTGGTTCCTTCCTTGTTCTTCTGGTACATCTTTCCCCCTACGCTCTCTTACATTAGAGTTCTGTCCTTCCTTCCGTCAAAATAAAGTCCCTTCAGTTGTTCCAACTGTCTTTCATTCCCTTGCTGATATTCTTCCCGAACTTTTTCCCTCTCGCTTCTTTTTTTTATGTCTATCAATTACATTTAAAGTGTCTGTTTCGGTAATCATCCCCAAATTTTCCAAAAGAGAGCTTCCAATGATGGCTCCAGCCCGGTCTGAAACTTCGGTTCTGTCACAAGCTATAGCTATTGCTGGGTATCGGCTTGATCGTAACGTCTTTTTCCCTTCAGATTGAGTCATCCTGGATGTGGATAGGGAAGGCTTGAAGTAATCTGAGTCACTTTTGTAGTTATGTGGATCCACGTCAGAATCTGGATCACGAAATATGAGCCTAGATGGAGTAACACATGGCGAAACGTTTGTTTTAAGATTTACTACTTCTGTCTCTTTCTGCTTCCTATCGGCTCGTTTCCTCAGCTTTCAGTTTCTTTTAAGCCAATTATGCCTATGGACATTTGCATAAGTGCCCGTTTGTCTATAAGAAAAGTTCTTTCCATTTAAGGTATCCTTTTATGCTTTGGGCAAGAACATTTGTTAAAAGAAACACACTTACAGGAAGAAATGTCGAACAATTTCCGTGAGTCTTTCACAAAGGTTTTAAGCTTCGTTTCTAAAGTTGTTGTTGACAATGTTTTCATGCCAAAATAATTCTTTATCTTTCTGCACGCAATGTGTCAGCTGCTGCCTCTCTGTATTAAGTTTCGAATAACCTCTGTATTTTATTTAACAACAAAATGACGACTTGCACACAGAACAATGGAAATACACATTTTTAATTGTATTGTAAAAATCTGCTAAAAATCACGGCCGAAATGGAGACGGAAGATATTTTTTGTTTTTCCCAAAACTTTGTATACGTGACCTACCCACCAGTACCCAACTTTTCCGCACTAGGGCAAAAACGAAATCGAAAACTTTCTTTTTACGCTCCGCCCTAATATATATATATATATATATATATATATATATATATATATATATATATATATATATATATATATATATATATATATATATATTCAGGGAGAGAGAGAGAATATAATAGAGGCTTTTACATTTAAGGTTTCATTCCTATTAGATAAATGTTTCTTCCGTTAAAAAAACAAACAAACTTGCTAATTATAATCATATACCTGATATGTTGAGACATATTTTCTTTCAGAGGTATCGCTGTATAATTCGGTCACTGTATAAACAACATACAGTTAAATGGAAAAATTTTCCCATGCTAGAAAAGTTGTTGCGTAAATTAATATTTTATACCAAATTTTACCCCTAAAAGTATTGAAAATATATCGCTTAGAATCAAAAATCTCTTAGAATTTCTAAAAAGCAGTTTCTGTTCTCTAAACTATAACAGAAAACTTACAGTACAAGAAATTCATAATGTGCGTAATAATTTGTTAAGCTTGAATAAATAGATATTGCTTTCATTATGTATAAGTCTTCATTATGTATACTTCAGCAAACGCATGCGGCAGAAAAAATGCATTTGATTGTGGTCATGCATGCACATTACCATTATACAATCAACAAAGTAACAGTTTTTATTACCTCAAAGTTTATGTAACTTAAGAATAAGAATCTAAGCGTTATGTTTCTAAACAATAAGAATCTATGCGTTATGTAGGAAAATCAGGTGATTGACATATTTTTTCAAATACTATTTTGAAACACATAATCCTTATTTGATTATTATTATCTGGGATTTTTAATTGATATCCTTTACTTCTTCAATATCTACCCTAAAATACTAAGCTCAAATTTGTAACATTTTTTATAACGTTTTCTTACCTTTTAGATAATGCTTAAATTCCTTTTCCTTATTTCTTTGATATGCACAAATAATGGATAGATGGAAAGGGATCTACTAACAGGAAGAGGGTTTCAACATAGTTGACAAATAAAATATTCATTCATTTATTGAATGTCAGCTAAGTAATAATGTTCTTAAAACATACCATGGTATTATGATGACTTAGCAGAGCCTTTTTTCTGTAGAATGTAGCAATTTCAAAGCCCCACCTTTTTCGAATGCTATTCATTTAAGAAAAATGTATAAAATGTTTGCTTCCCTCAATAATTTATAAATTTTTCTCATTCAGCAGTTATTTGTCGTTCAGTATCTTGAGATAAAATTAGGATCGGTTTTAAATTTCTCATTTTTTTCCCTCTAGGAAATCTATTGTTTTCTTTTTCCTCGCTTGATCTAGATGTTTGCTCATGGATTTAAAGTCTAAAATTCCGATAAGACGATTTCAAGCTGACGCAGCTCACTCTTTGTTTATATTTCTCTTAAAATATTTACTTTTATTCTAACTGCAGTATGATTCTATACTCTTTTTGAATAATAACTATAAACAATATAGTTTTGAACATTCTACAGGAAGGTTTAAATCCCAGTGGGAAGTCTATTTTTCACTACAGAAAACGCACAAAAAAAGAGAGAGAGAGAGAGAGACAAGCACAAAAAGGATGAAGTCTTATTTGTATTTCGATCCAAACAAAAATATTTTTTCAGCTCAAAACATTCTTTCTACTTTTTTATTGATATAGTCAGTTATTTTTCAGTGTTTTTTCAATTTTAATATTCTTTAATTCAAGTAAATTTCAATTTCACGATGAAATTTAACATATTTTGACGTCATTAAATTTTAAGATTATTATTTTTTTCCCTGGTAGCAAATTTTTCTCTTTCATTCTGTTTTTGATACACTTTCTATTTACGGATCTCTGAACCTGAGGACCCATGATATTAGAGTTTTCAGAGGATGTATCGAAATGACACAAGGAGATTCTAGAAAACAGGCGTATATAGATAATGTTTAAATTCCTTTTCCTTATTTCTTTGATATGCACAAATAATGGATAGATGGAAAGGGATCTACCAACAGGCGTATCCCTTTCCATCTATCCATTGGCGTATCTGTTATTGGCTTTCCACTTCTGCCGCGTACTGCTTAGGGATGCGACATCGATGTCGATGTTTTAAACATAGATTTATTGAAACCGATTTTTTTAACATCGATATTTTCTGCTCGATGTTTTACGTTGTCTCGATGTTTTTTTAAATGAAAATGTACCATAATTAAAAAAATACCCCGTATCATAATTTCCCCACTCAGTACATGTAAGTCTGAATTCTGAAAAGGACGAATACAAAAGGGGGAGCGATTAGAGACAAATGGCGATGGACAACCAATGAATAATAATTATATGCTCCAATAGCCCCAATAATTGTTATTTACAGTAAAGAAAAAATAAGATTGTTCAGTTTTCCCCCATAAGTTGGTTTTGCATCAGTACTTCAAATTGGTAAAAATATATGTAATTTTCTTTTGTATTATTTAATTTGAAAATAAAAGATTTGTTAATAAATTGCAATAATTTCTTCCTCAATTTTCTGGTAAAAGTAATAAAATGTGTAATGTAAATTTTGCGATATGCGCTGACTCTAGCAACCAAGTTTTTTTCCATTTGTGTCAGCTGGATCACCCCCCGGAGTAAATCCCACCCCCCCCATGACTAACCGAATTAACATTAATCTTAAAGGTTACTAAACCAGTTTTAAAAATGTAAGTTCATAAACATCGATGTTTAAAAACATCGATGGTTTTGGGGTGATGTTTTATTAACATCGATGTTTTAGTATTGAATATCGATGTTTTAGAACATCGATGTTTTGTTGTCAATGTCGCTTCCCTAGTACTGCTGATTATCTGAAAATACGGCAGAGCGAGAGAGAGACCACTGTTAATGTTGACGGAGTTGAAAAATCAAGTGGCTGCAATGATTGAAATGCAAGAATTATGAAATTATGATTCACTAAGCAAATGCAGGAATTATGAAATTATGATTCACTAAGTTTTTAAATAAAGACTTAATATAAATGTCTTATAATAACCGATTTTCTTGTACTATTGTTAAAGCAAGCCCAGATAACAAATGTGCAACCACAATAGCAACCATTATATAGCCGGGCAATGGCTTGGGCGCTGGTATCCGGTACCAGAGTCTGTAAGGTTCGAGTCCCACTACTGGCGTGGAAGTTTGTAGCCGTTCGGAATCGGCTGTAAGCAGTAGGTCTAATTAGTCCTTGTGTAGCAAAAAAATGGCCTTTTACTCTCTCAACCTACCAATTAACAAGCAACTATTATATCATATTTGTTATCCCTGCAAACGCAGATTTTCTTGAAGGTCAACTTTATTAAAATTTCGTTACAATTAAACTAAGTTTAAGTAAAACAATTGAGTTAATGTAAATATTAATAAAAAAAATTACTATTTTTTTCACTTTTCAAATATTTGTTGAAAAATTAATAAAAGGAAATTTCCTGTCTCAATAAATCAATATAATTGTTAAACGTTGATTAAAAATTATGTGTATCTCAGGAAAGTGTCATTGCTATAATTGTTGTTTATAAAAGGGAAAAAATGAAAGCAGTATATAAGCAGTTGCTAAATTTATTCATTAAGTATCCATGTGTTTTAAATAACATTTCGCTTCATTATAGTGTTTGAAGTGCAGACACACTTATGTTCTCTAATATAATGTTAAACATGAATAAGACAAAAAATTACACCAAATCATTTAAAAGTTTATCTTTATTTCGGTTTGTGTTTCTTCAATTGTTGTGGTGTGCATTCTCACGGCCAGAATGATTTCCGAACGATTTACAAAATTAGGATCACTAGTAACATAATTGTTAAACACTGACTTTTAGCTAAGCAAAATTCTGTTCCCTTTATTATGAATTATAAGACGAATGCATTTCTTTCCGTTAACCAGGTGATTTCTATTGAATTATACCCTAAGTCTGACCTTCTTTAATTATATTAGCTGTGTTTATGTATCATTTTCATCATATTGTAAGGGTTTTAATTAGATATATAAACCTGTAATGTAAGTTTATCAGTCATGCAAGAATATACTTAGATTTTTACTCTCTGATAAAAATATTGATCAGTATATCAGCTTGTCAAACATAAACGGATGACCACAGTGATTTTAATTACCAATATAAATATGATACATTACTTCCAAATGCTAAAAAGATATAAACCTGACTGAGGTGTTCTTACAAAGAATTCATCATTTTCGTTATTTTGCTTTGACGAACATAAATTTCCTATTGTCTAATATGACCCTTCAAAGTTTAGAGCGTAATGTGATTAATATTTTCTACTGTTGATAAATTCAAGCACTGTAAAGCGAACTATGAGCGTAATCTTCCTATTATACGGAAAATTTCTGCTAGGCAAATAGTCCATTCCTTTGAGTATGTTTCACTCAACAGTCATTTCTAAATAGCAAACAGTGTAAGCTAAATATAGTAATATCGATTTCTTTGAGCTTCATTTTAGAAGGACTGAAATCAATATTTACTTTTGGATGTTAAGTTTCTTTTATGTGTATGCAAGTACAGTAGAAATGTATGTAAATACATTCTTCTACTTATGAACTTTTTTCAGAATTTCTTCATTATGTAAGCCTCTTATCGTGAGCTGTTGCGACGTGGACCTAAACTAAGCAATTTCCAGAAACCATCATCTTAGAAGCAGTCATGTCTCACAAGTCAAAATGAAGCGTTTTATACAGAAATTCCAGCATTTGTGTTTCCATAATGCCTTTCCTCTGAATACTAATATTATTGAAACTGTTGCAAACATATTTTAAACACGATTATAAATTTTACATCCATTCAGTCGCAGTTCCCATAAAAAATGAGACAAAAAAGTTGAATGCAATGTGAATAACCTTGAAAACCGTTGTTAACTGACTGATTAATTGGTTTTCTCAGAACTACAGTCATTTTAGCTGCCTTAGGCTCCATCAGACCAGACCTATAATTTAAAGCCATTACAAAGTTTTGCTAGTAGTATTTAATGATTTTTCCAAGGTATTGGTTCTCATGATCTAATAAGTGTTTTCAAAAACATGCGTATATTTTTCCTTATAGATGTGTTAATTTTATCACAAGACTGAATAATTTCGTAATAAATAAAACTTCATATGTTTTATCTAAAAAATATTAATAAACTGTATCAAATTTAATTTCTTTTTCTTTCTGATTGAATAGGACTGTGTATAAGTTGATGACATGGACCTTCTAATCCAGTATTGATATAATGGGAATTTTCGCTCAGAATTTTGCAAAAGACAGATTAGCAAAGGATTTTTTTTCTGTTTGAAGGTTGACTGTATTAAAAAAATCTGAAAAACGCGTTCGTTGCATTTAATGATCTATTTTCAAATGCAGAAATTAGAATTCTAAGCTATGCATTTACTAATCTTTGATTAGTAAAATTCTGACAGGAAAATTCCCGAAAGATTAACAGTGGTATTGTAGATTTGCTATGTCAACTGATACCACCTTCAATTTTTCTAGAACTTAGGTAATCCATTTATTGTGGAAGATCATGAATAGGACTAAAATTGTTATAACTTCAAACTCTTGAATTTCATTCATTTTTTAAGTTTTCTAAAATTAACATTACATAAAATTTAGTATATATCTCTACAGCTATAAAATGTTGAGCTAAGTACTGCTTAATTCACTTTTATATTTATTCAAATATGCATTAATGTTAATCAGTGTTAAAATACATTTATATTTTTCCTTCATTACTGAATATGACTTAATTTTGGTTTGGACCAGCTTTTGAAGTATTTTATTATTTTTAACACGTAATTCATTTTGTTTAAATTCGCTTTTCTATCTAAATTCTGCAAACACTTTTCTCAACAATCTATAGAACAATTAACCTCACACAGTAGTGAAAAATTGGTAATAAAACTGATAATTGATTTTCGAATAATATAAGAATAATTATTACATGAAAAGAACTGAGAGAGAGCATATTCCTTATTACGAATATCTAAGATGCTATATATTACATATCAATCATTAGGTTCAATTGTAAAGTCCCAGGAACCATTTTGTAACCTAAGGTCGATGACATTCAAGAATCAAAATTTAGTTACAGTTTAAGAGTTTTGAATTCCGTCTGGGTATAAATTGTAGCTAGACACTGGCAAACCAACTATGAATTATTAGAGGTTCATAAAGTAAAAACTTGTAATTCCCTTTTATTGGTAAACAAAGGAGAAGTATTGAAAAAAAATAGGATGTTTTTAATTAAGGTTGGCGTTTTTTTTAGATACAAGTGTTCCATCTGTAAAGATCAAAATGTTTTTAAAAATTATTTAAATAAATTTTAAATTGAAACGAGTCTTATTTATAAAATAACTTGCTTATGACCCTCTCAATGACATAAGAGGTTCAAATCGTAAGAACCCCCCCCCCCCCCCCCCACATTTAATCTGAAGCATGCAAGATAATTTTTTTTACTTCAATGACACACCAGAAATAATGTTATAAATAAATATATTATATATATATTTATAATAATAGAGTTTTACAATATATGCTAGAACATATAGCAGGAAAAATAAATAAAATGAGATGTGGAGGTTTAGATGCAATTTGTCAAAAGAAGCTTTCTCCTTTTCATATTTCTGCTTTTAATATATCTTAATATTCCACCAATGCACATTTCATGGTTGAGTGTGGAAACTACAACAGGAGAATGAACTTCATAGACAGTGTCTTAAATTTCAGACATTTCCAGCAAAGGTCTCGTCTTAAGATAACCCTCTTTTACAAAATATTGACGACTTACAAACCAGAAAAAATTAAGAGTTTGGTATTATATTTGTCTCTGTACACAATATCTATGTTGATTCTGGCTTTAATAGATTAGCCACATAATGATAATCTAAAAAATACTGCACTTTAAGGTACAATTTGATATTATAGGGATAAAAAAAATAATGAGTATTTTACAAAACTTTGTAGGGAGGCAGTTTGACGAATCCTCACTACCATCCTAATCCCAAGCAAAAATTTAAAGAGAGTGAGAAGAAGAGATTTCTTCATCAACACAAAAATCATCAACGCATAGAAATACAAGTGATTTACGTCATGAAAATACAGTGGCAATCTAACACGATTTAACAAACATTTTGTGACGAAATGAACACACTCCGTATCAATTATATCTATTTGGTAATTATATTCTTATATTTTACGTCAATTAGGTCTTGGCACCTGAACGATAAGTTTTCATTTTTACGGATATTTACGGAACCAAGGAGTACAAATAGAACACAGTGGATAGCTGATTGCTTGTAGACAGAAGAACAGGCCCTGGCATTTAGACTAATATTTCACTTGCAGATAACTTATTCAAGTAGTATCTAAAATTCAGTATTGCAGTGACTTCATTACAACAAACAGGATTCTTGCTGAGATTTGTTTAATCAGGATAGCGGTAGTCTGATACGCGTGGGGATAAAAGGGATTTATTGAATAAACATTGTTTAATTTACACGTAACTGTGTTCATTAAGAATCATAGCTAGTTACGTACCCTAAAGTATTAGGCCTAAAGCATGAGCCAAATATTAGGATATTTGAAAAGTATACTTGATCAGGTCTCAATATGGATATCATAAGTTGCTGAGAGTACTAAAAGCTGCGAAACAATTGTTACAATTTGCGCTATGTTTTATTGTCCCCCAAATATCTATTTTGCATACCAACAAAATTCAACATCTATTCAAGAGCATTTAATTTATTAATTTTATACTAGAAATAATTTTAATGAGTTCACCCCAGAATAGTCTCTAAGCTCATATGTTAATAAGTCTTACCGCTGATAATGAATGCTTCATTTATAACAGTATACGTGTTCTATATTTTGCGATCACTTTCTTTTAAATACTGTAAATGCGACCGTTGTTTTCTTTAAACTAGCCGCTACGCGACCAGCTTGGTCGCTTTCAGTTTTATATTTTCTTTTGCAAAACAACTCAACTGAAAGTAACAAATGTAAGGAATGTTACCATTACCTGTCATTATAAATATACGTTGTTAAGGGGTATTCTCTATAAGGCTGATTCTAAAACATCGTGATTAAAAAATGTGAATTTCCATTACTTCAGAACAAAGTTAAAGATAAGACTGAGAAACCCTTGAAATAGTTTTATATATATATATATATATATATATATGATACCGTGAAATCGATTCGGGAGGTTTTGCACAAATAGGTTTGCTCTTAACTTTCGTTCATAATATTCAAGCCGCCATCCTTTCTTTTTTTCTCTGTAATATACAAAGGAAGCAAGCAAGAGCTTAAAATGTTTTGCTCTTCACTTCCACTATATTTACTTTGAAGGAAGCCCATTAAATAGGAATATAGTATATTACTTTCACACACACACATGTATATATATATATATATATATATATATATATATATATATATATATATATATATATATATATATATACATATATATACGCGTAAACATATATTTGAATGCTGTTTAACTCACTTTATCTTTATATTAACTGGATACATTTCTTACTTGTTATTATTTGTACATATGTCATTCATAAATTTTTAATGCGATAATATTTGTAGGAAATTGAAGATTGTGCCACCAAATGTATTATACAGACATATTATGCACAAAATTAGTCAAGTTATAGAGAATCTATGCTCACTTCTACCCGGACTTGGGTGTATATAATTTGAAGTGGCACTCTATTTGAATTTGAGGCAAACACAGTTTATACATGAAACAATGTTTATTGAATTCGTTGCACATATAATTGGCTTTTACAGCAATAAGCATGCGTACTACTTGTATGGAATGTATAAACACAGCTTTCAAGAACAATATATTTTTATACTCACGAACAGTAAGTCAAACCAGCAGTACTGCCACGTAAACTTCTGGCCCGCTAAGCACTAGCGCAGGATAACACCTTTTCAACCTTAACAACCTCTCCTCTTTTCTTAATGACGCTGCATGGTATTTATACTAAGCGCGTATGCCAAAATTAGCATATCTGAAGCAGCTTCTTTAATTCACTCAAAAGTTCGATTCTTGGGAATCGAATCTTGTGTATACCTTACACTGGCCTCCCTCGAAAAAAAAATTAGGTAACTGAGGTCTGAACGGCTTCAGTTAACTAATTGAAAACGCGTGCTGGTCTGACTTTTTACATAATGGGTGGCAAAGCCAAAAAAACCTTCCACACGTTGTGTGGAGGAAAAACGCCACTACCATTTTACAAAACTAACCCCGAAGGGTCCAGGTGACACCATCAAACAGTGGATTTGCAGAGTTGCGGATACTGGGCTGGCCAACTGCGCCCTAAAAAATCTCTTTTAGTTAAAAGTGTCAACACAATTGCACAGCATGACATTTCTTGACTGTTTGTATCTGCACTCCCCCAATTTATAATGCACATGTGTTATGATTTGTGAAGTTAGTATGTTAGTTAATTATTATATTATGCAGTATGTATTTTTTTTCACTACATGTCCCCTTCAAAAATTTATAAAACAACAGTATGCCGTTTTTTTTCAGTGGCTCACTCCTTCCCCTCAAAATGTTTACACAGTATATACAATGGGGAACTTCAAACCAATTTGGCTCGGTTTTATTAAAGGGTGGGAGTTAGAATAAGAGAATTGATACAAGACTTGTTCCTCATGAATGCAGCAACTTCCTTGCACCAGTCTGTCCAATCCGTGGAACCTCTCTTGATGGTCGCAGTCCTAGTAAAGGGGTTCGTTGACCGTGTGGGCATCCTTCGTGCAGCAGTTCGTTGGTCCTGAGGCGCTGGTCCGGCTTGACGATGGACAGGAGGTCTCTTGGGAGGAGGCCAACCTTGCTGGGCGGCAGAAATCTTCCGTTTCCTGTACTTATGCAAAGGAACTTTAAAATTGTCATTCTTCCTTTTGATAACCTTGTGTACCTTATCAGCGACGCATTCATCCTTTGATGGAGTTTTTGTAATGCACACTTTACCTTTCTTCGTACTTTTGCTTGTATCGGTATTAGATTTTAATGCAGATTCTATTTTGTCAAATTTATACACCGCACCAACGTATATAGTTACTGGCTTTATCTCTCTACTTGTGTGATGTTTTTCAACAAACTGACTCTGTTTTTGGTATTGGTGCTTATGCAACTTCTCGTTTACCGCCTTAATTACTTCAGTATTTGCAGTTTTAATGCTGGAACCTGAAGGCGCTTTTTCACGTTTTTTATCCCCCTTAACTTTAGTTTTATCCTCTTTTGACGAAAAAGTCTCTTTGAAACTTGTGATATCAGAATCGTTATCATTTAAATTCTTTAACACTGCTTCAGTTTTAGGAAGATTAAGCTTTTCGTACTGGTGCGTTTTAATGCAACCTGCGTCTATAACTTCCGAAGCATCAGCTAAACTACTTACAGTATAACTCTGTGTCAACTTTTCATCCTGACTCTCAGTATGGTTTTCATGTACTTTATTTAAAACCATATTATCAACCTGGCCTACAGCATCCTCATTCGGATGGAAACTTGAAATAATATCATCATTACCTAGCGAGTTCCTACTATCGTTTAAAGAATTTTTATTGTCGTCAACTAATAAGTATTCACTAACTTCCGTAACGCATACTTCGTCATCTACTAAATTTCCTTCATTAACAGATGTGTGAATATCATCTAAAATATCAGGTATAGCATCAATAATATCAGGTATAGCATTAATAATATCAGGTATAGCATTAATAGAAGTGTCCGATGATTTATTTTCTAAACCACTAGCATTAGTATCGGCACTATTTTCAGAAATTTGTGCTGGAATTACCTCATCATTCCAGCTAGACTCACTTTCTTTATAAGCCACAAAAATACCCCGACTTTCACTATTCTCAAAATAATGATTACTGCTCGGACAAAATAATACATTTGACCACACAGTTTCAACAGGTTGAACCATATCATGTGAATCAACTTGCCAGTGCAAGTAAGGTGCTTGCATTTTATTTACTTTAAGTGCACTAATTTCATTATCACGCCGTGCGCTTCTATTATTTTGCCTGCGGTACTGCTTACGCTGTTGGTTTGAAACTCGCGAAAAATTTTGGCGCGGATGTATAAAACTTCTCGCACCTGAATGACGGTGAGGGGTAGCGAAGAAATGTCTATTGTCATATTTAGCTAAAGCTTGAAGGAGGGTAACCTTGCTTGTAATTGTTTGATTATCTAAAAAATCTTGAACACTTGGCTTCAAACGTTGGATAACTATTTTTAAGATTATCGCTTCCGTCACCCCTTCTAAATATTCCTCACACTTGGAAATCTTTTCCATAGCAAAATCTAACGCAGACTGGCCTTCACGTTGCCTTAGCGAATAAATTTCCGCTTCAATTTCACTTTGATTATAGGTCTTTGGAAAAACGCTAAGAAACTGTTGCTTGAATGACGAATAGTCACAAATCAGATTACTGCTTTTCATACACGTGTACCACTGATATGCACTACCTCTTAAAGCGGCTAGAGCAATTTTAAGTTTATCCCCTTCTGGGGTGCATTGTTGCTGAAAGTAATGCTCAATTTTCTTTAGGAATTGGCTTGAATTGCCGCCATTGAAGGTTGCTTCGAATGGCGCAAAATGCTGAACCATAATTACCCGAGGAAAATTTCCAGCAGGTTTTTGTTCTTCAACACTCATTTTGAAATAGTATATAAGTACTTGCAACAATTTTATCAATATAAGTACACAGTACACAGTTTTTAATTTCAATTATGTTGTTCGTTACAAATTTAACGCTAACTACCAGGGTATATATATCTTTCGGGCGCCAGTATAGAGAATCTATGCTCACTTCTACCAGGACTTGGGTGTATATAATTTGAAGTGGCACTCTATTTGAATTTGAGGCAAACACAGTTTATACATGAAACAATGTTTATTGAATTCGTTGCACATATAATTGGCTTTTACAGCAATAAGCATGCGTACTACTTGTACGGAATGTATAAACACAGCTTTCAAGAACAATATATTTTTATACTCACGAACAGTAAGTCAAACCAGCAGTACTGCCACGTAAACTTCTGGCCCGCTAAGCACTAGCGCAGGATAACACCTTTTCAACCTTAACAACCTCTCCTCTTTTCTTAATGACGCTGCATGGTATTTATACTAAGCGCGTATGCCAAAATTAGCATATCTGAAGCTGCTTCTTTAATTCCTTCACTCAAAAGTTCGATTCTTGGGAATCGAATCTTGTGTATACCTTACAAAGTTAGAAAAACAATAAGAACATGGTTTCCTTGGGAGATGAATTTCGTTCCGGAATACCTCAACACGTTGCTGTTGCATGCACATAGAATTTACCTCACGTTCCGCTAGATAATTACTTAACTGAGAAGTTTTAATTCATTTTATGTGCAGAGAATGTTAAATAACGGGTTTCACGATGACCAATCTTCGAAATAATGAACAATTAAATCCAACACTTAGAAAGATATGATTGTTCTGTCCGAATAAAGTACTATAAAGATAATTTTCCTCATTAGAAAATCTTCTTCTATTTGACAGTAGTTTGTTTCTTTATGAAAATATCATTTTTATCGTTAAATTTCAAAATGAATCAGATTATGATTCACCTTGAAAACTAATATCCAATTATGTCGCAAATACTTTTTTTTTCGTTTCTTTGCGTCTTTCTCGTATGGAATCTGAATGAGAAATTCAGCACCATCGAGAGAAGAAAGGGTTTGTTTGTTTTATGAAAGGGTATACTTCAACAGATATGATCCCATCTATCAATAATTTGGGAGTTGAAGATATTTTTCATAGTTTCTGAAAGTTTACTATACATTTTTAATGGGAGGTTTTTGTTCATATGCTTTCCAGAGATATCGATCGATGTTTACAAAGCGAATTCGCATTAGTTAATTTGTAGGCTTGTGTGTATTCGTGTTGTAGGTGCTGGATATAATCCTACTATATATTAATTAGAAATAAAGGGTTTGTTGTCCCAGCAGTAATTAATAATTTGTTTATAATTGCACGACTTACCTCGTAACTATAGCATGCTTCTAGAGGAGTGGTTCCTAACCTTCTGTTTGTCAGAGACTATATGTTAAAAAAAGTGTCAACAATTATCTCCCAACAACCCTTTTAGAGGCGGAATCAGGTTTTATTTTCTGAATAAATAAAGTGTTTTTGATTTTAAAAACATTAGGCTTCAATACCTAAATAGCATGTGTTTACGCATAATGTTTTTAATAGAAATCAATAGGAAAATCTTATAAATTGGAGCCTTCAATGGAGCTATTCAAATTACCCTACAATGATTTTTGTATATGATAGAAATGATAACTGTCATAACAGGAAAACTAAAAAAATATATTTTTAATGTTTAACAAACAGAAAAGTTTGTGACGTCAAAACTTTATAGGTTATTCAAGAGAACAACTCATTCTTCACAAATGCTTTAAGATTTCTTCGATTTGAGTGACTTATTTGTTCCCCAACAGTTATGATATTAGTATTTTTTAAATACTAATGGTAGGTGTGTTTGTTAGGTTTCAGAGATGTAAAATTATTTAAGTTTGGAAGTTAAGCTCAAAATAAAATAGGAGAAAAGTTATCTTCAATGAGCAGGCAAATATTGCATTTGCAAAGAACTAAGCGGACACAAACCACTATATAAAGACTTTCTAACTGTAAGGTGTTTATTTCAAAGTGTTTGGTAACTTAAGAACTCCTTAACCCTTAACTGGTAACACACATATTTTGTACGTTGCAAGTAACATGCGTCTGTGAGACGTGTACAAAAAAAATATTTTAGAGGTTCAAATTTAATAAAACTACAAATAACACATATTCAGTTAATTTATATGATTTTTCACAATGCAATTAAAATTAAACAATACATACAATTAAAATTTAATTAAAATCGGCATCAGGTAAACAAAAATTACTTTTTTACTCCAGGAGCACAATAATTGCACACTTTTTTCGAGCACTCTAGGCAACACGGATTTTCACATTTTACACATTTGTATGCAGTTTGTCTTCTTTTTTGATAAGGACAATATCGACACGTTTTTCTGTTGGGAAGCTTATCAGAAATTTCTTGAGAGGCGCTATGCGTTTCTTCAGGTTCTCCAAGAATGTCTCTTGCTATTTTTTTAGGTCATCCGGAAGGTTTGGGATGGACAGCCGACGTTGTACTTGCTTTTCTAACAAACTGTTTGCTAATGAATTTATAACGTCAAAACGTGTCATTACAGGCGTCACATCATAGCTGGCATACATAATGCCAGAATTTACAAGACTAACCGCCATCATATTGTAAAATATTGTCAGGGGCCACCGTCTCGAACTTCTATTCGGTGAATAGTTCGCGATAATTTTGTCTAAATTATCCACCCCTGATTTTGTTAAATTGTAAAAACTTATTATTTCTGGTTTATTATTAGATTGGTCGGTAAATTTTGAGTTATGCATGGAGAATATCAAATTGACGGCTTTATTTTGTTTTGGTACATTCGACATTAGTGTTATGTTTTTGGAAAAGCCATATAAACTCGATCCTAATTTTCTTTTTTTGTTAGGTAGAAATTCAGGCGGTATTTCTCTCTTGTTACTTCTCATAGTACCAACGTATGTTAAATTTATTTTTTTCAATTCATTCACTATTTCCAGAGAATAAAACCAATTGTCGGCAGTGACATTGCGCTTGGAGTGTGCAATTGGTTTGGTTAACCGAATAACACTTTGCGAAGGTTTAGAAAGTTTGGTTTCTTCATTTGACAGTGTGAATCCATCGCAGTTTTTTTCTAAGTAAATATATTCATTATACAAATAAGAAGTATGTGCATCTATCAAGTACATTATTTTGAGTCCATACTTTGCTGGTTTATTTGGCATGTAAACGCGGAAAGGACACCTCCCTCGAAAACTCACATTTCGTCAACACAGCCATGGTTCCCAATTTCAAAAGAATTCTGACAGTTTTTTTACGAACTTTGAAAATAAAAATGAAATCGCTGCTGCAGGATCACTTTTCATTCGTTCCTTTCTTATTGTGGCATCGTCAAACCTTAACGCCAGTAACAGAGTTTGACATCTTTTCAAAGACATGACACCTCGAAAAATAGGTCGACCGATTGGTTTCGTTGAAAATAATGATACAAGATCCTCTTTTCCTGATTTGAAAATAGCGCAAAGCATCATGAGTCCAATAAAACTTTCAATTTCAATGATATCAGTGTCTCTGTAGTTCGCAGAATTTTGATTTTTCAGTTTCTCCCTCAGTGATTTCAGTTTTTGGTTAGAGATAATTACTAGTTATGTAATCATCTCATGGTCAAACAAAAGACTCCAAACATCTTCAATATTGGGATTTTTACCAAGTGATTTTGCATTTGGTCATAAAGCAGGAAGTTTTATCTTCATAATATTTTTGGCTGGTGTCTTTGTAATCTTTGGCTCGGTTGAACACCAAGTGAAGCAGTTTTTTTTCCATAATAGGTCTTTGGTTCATGTCTACTAGTCATTGAAGACCCATCACCAGAGGGGCCAGGAACAACCTCTTTCACTGAATTTCCACCGATCCTTTCATTTGCCTCATCCTCAATGTCTTGCTCATCCAATTCAGACTCAGTGTCATGTTCAGAATGTTCTATGTCATCCTCGGCATTGTAGGAATCATCAGAATCAAATTCTTCATCACTCGGCTCAACTTCTTCAGGAAGAACAACCATTGACATTATTTTTTTCCTCTTAGCAGAAAATATACCTGCCATGCTGGAAAAAAAACTTGACGTATACCAAATTAAATAAATAAATAAATAAATAAATATTGGCACAAAATTATATTCAAGAATCTTTTTGAATATCTGTTTGTAAATATTTTTTCTGCAAACACATTTCTCGGAGACGGAGAGAAAAGAGGAAGGAAAAAATGTATGCAATCAATGAAATATCATTTGAAAATTTTTTGAATATAATTACATTGATCTTGAATGTAATCTATCAAGAACATAAATCAATAAATTAGTTTAAAGTTTAATTGACAGGAGTAAACATTTAGTATTCCTTTTTTTTTGGGGGGGGGGGGTATGAATGATTTAGAACTCTCCAAGGTATTTAGGAAAGTAAATAAAAATATGTATAAAATTAAATTGAGAAGAACAGGATGCCGAACAAACACATTCAAACATAAAACTTGTCATTATTGGTTAGGTACGTACCTCACACGTAGTAGAAAAGAACGTTGCAGGTAATACACGTCTGTAAGATGAGCACAAATGTTAACGCTTTAAGTAATACGCGTCTCTCAGACGTCGTACGTTTTAGTTATGACCTTACTGAAATCACAAAACACAACTGATTGGCTTGCAACTTCCCAAGCGTTGTTTAGACTATCTGCCGTGAGCATACACTGAAGGTTTCATTTGACAAGTAACGCTAAAGTATTAAATGAGGGAAATTCGCAAACCTAAGCGTCTCTGAGATGTGTGTTACCAGTTGAGGGTTAAGACTGGGGCGAAAAGCTCATATGATGATTTACTATTTCAAGCTGAGAATATTTTCCTTATCATTTCTGTGAACAAAAAAATGATCAAGTTTTAAATATGCATAACATATCAGAATGCCAACAGTCTAATTCGATTCCATATGTATACATAGTTATATATATTATAATATTGTGGAGTATTATACATTTTAGAGTTTAATTTCGAAGTATTTTTTTCAGTGACTTGCATGGAACACTGTTGGGAAATTCCAATTTATTATTCAAGAGAAGTATCAAATCTTAACTGTCCATTTTAAGAATTTTAAAAAGTACGTAAATATTAACCGAACTTGAACTGAAGCCTGTGTAAATTCAGAACTTGAATCAAATTTCGTCAATTAAATTTCGACTTTCTAACGTATAAGTGTCATCTTCGTGTCACATCTATTTTAAAGACAGGTAACGACGTTGATCAAAGATAGTTGGTTAAACCCTATATTTTGCTGAATCACAGTAATCCTGTTCCTTGCTTTCAAAGTGAAACTTTTATTTCCAAAGCTTGGACTCAACAAGCGTATTATTTCAATATTTTCCTTCATTCATGAGAGTTGCAAGAACAAAAGAGTAGATGTCTTGTTCAATTCTGCTGACAAATTTTGGAGTGGGAATCGTTTTTTAGAATCCCATCATCTGTAATTACCATCCAAGTTGAGACTGTAGTAGTAGAGGAGGTAAAACACTTAACGTCGAGCTGGATAATGTAATATAAAGGGTTTGTAACGTAACGTTGCAATGTGGCGAGCATTACATTTCAAATATAAAATTAACAAAAATAAAATTAACAAAAATAATATAAAACTCATATCCTGGCTAAATAGCCACATGGCCGCCGAAAACCGTATATTTCCTTCCCGTTCTCCCACTGTTCCCTAGCTTGTCATGCATTCTTTCCAAAAAGTGGGACTTTTTTAAAACGCCTCGGGACGCGGGACAAATTGTTGAAAATCGGGACTGTCCGCCAAAAGCGGGACGTCTGGTCACTTTAGGCAAATGGCACTTCAACGTGTCCATACAAATCTAACGAGACTAGATGTAAAGAATAGGGAGACAGGAGAGGCTATTTTGTATTCTTGGAGGAACCTTTTAACTCTTCATCACTCTGTATGCATTCTTTCGTTCACTGCAGTAGCTCATTGCAGTTTAAGTTATTGTGAAAGAAAATTACTATTACTAATATATTGAAATGATTTCTTAATTGTGTAAGTGTATTTAAGAGTTCATACAAGAACAAATTTCAAAAATATCCTAGACTTATCATGCTTAAATCATTGCATTCCATATGAGTCATGAATTACCTCCGGTGAGTGCCTGCTTTCTTTTTCAACCATATGATAAAAATAATATTTTCCTGCACAGTTAATATCTGAATATCCACAAAATGTTCTTCTTGAAACCTAAATATAAAGAACCCCTTTAATAGCAAAGCACTGCTTTTTATATAATTACTGTTGCACTCATATTTTACTATTTTTTTCCAAACTTTAACACATTATATGAAAAAACTTTAAAAAGCTTTCGTTTCTCTTTCAAAATCGCATTTTATAGAATTCACTTTGTGTTATTTGTACAAATGTTTTATCTATTACTCTTCTAGCATACTTTAAAAGTAGTTTTCCTTATCAAGAACTTTTAAATGGCATTAAAATGCTTAATGAAAGGAAATAGCCAGTTTTGAGCGACTCGAGAAACTGTATTATGGACTCTAAAATCACTCTCTTTGAAACACATTGGGAATTTCCTCAAACTTTGTAGCATATGGAACTCCTTAGTCAAGTTGTAATGAGAGAAATTTTGTTAATCCCCTGAAAATTGACGGAGAGTTTGGCAATTTATAGAAAAATCCTATCTCAGCATTTCTAAGTTTTCTGTGTAAGAATTTGAACACTATAATTTTTAATTTTGTAGGAAATCCTAATCTTGACAGTGCTGAGTTTAATCTTTAGATTTGTAGTTTTTTGCTTAATAAACGTAATTTATTCAATACACTGATAAGTATTTTAAAAGTTTATTATTTTTTGCTCTTTAGGAGGAAACCACTCTCCTGCAAAAGACTTATTTGAGAAAAACAACATGTATATTACAAATTTAGTCTTTAAAGAAAAAACAGTACACCAAGAACCCAAATGAGTTTGCTTTCTTTCGTAAACTGCAAAATTAAAACTAACGTGACAAGAGAAATGTTTCTCCCCTTAGGGAAAATTCTTTGTAACTTTCAGGTAACTTCAAAAGACTCCTACCTACTTTAAACTTACCAACTATAACTTATGATAATACAAACAATACAGAAAATCTTTCTCAACAAGCTTCTCTTTTACACTTAAGAAAACACTTGATAAATTATTGTTTAACGTTCAACTTAAGGAGTAAATATCTTGGAGGTTTTTAATCGGTGCATGTTTTAATTCCATTTATTTACGAAGAATGAAAGAGAAAGAATGAAATATTTGCTATGAAAACGTTAATCGGAGAGTTAGAGTGATTCTTGTTAAATGTGCTTGAAAAGCAGTTCTGGAGTGGCAATTACTGAAAGTGAGTTGACGTGTTATTAGGATAAATTATATTATCAAAAATAATGCAACAATAATTATAGTATATTTATTGCTAGCATACTTAAGATCAAATATTCCGAGTTCTTTAATGATACTAAAAGTTACACAGTTGTGTCGCATTAAAAATAATGATAATAAATCGTAAATTACAATCCTTTAGAGCATTTATTAAGAAGTAATTGCTAACAGGCCTAGATATTTTATTGAAAACTTTATTCTAAAATAAACATTTATTTTACTCATTGATCGAGTATTTTAGTTTTTTTGGTAAAAAGGACATATAGAAAACTTCTTGAATGGTCAATACTTACTGATCACTTCTTAAAGTTAAAAAGATCCATAATTATTTATTTTGATCAAAAATTAAACAGAAGGGAATAACATTTCAAAGGATTTTGAGTACAAACTCCAAGCCTTGAGGCCGGTGTGCTTCAAACTGAACTACATGAAGTGTTATTATTAATGACTTCCCTCTCATATACTCTCTTTTCCTGTTCAGATCAATGTAACGCAAAATGCTGACTAGTATATTTTTACCTGTATTTTTTTCGTGTTTTTTGCAACGATGCTGAAATTTTTCTTATTTGTCAAATACATCCAGATGATCGATTACCATTCATTTTAAAATTGAGAATAAGCTATACTAGCCATTAGACATCAGGGTTCTAGGTGATGCATACTTTAATTTTATTTTAGTTTCATTCCCCGCAAGAACATTTATAAATACATGTTCATTAAAAATATTTATATTTAGAATACTTGTTGCTAATCTGCCGAATTTGAAATCATGAGAAATAAATTTTGAATGCCTATTTCCAAATGTTGTTGCACCAACAATTTTACTTACATTACCTGTAACTGTAACAGCAGCTGATCGCAGTTTTTCTCAGCTTAACATTTTAAAGAGTTATAAACAAACAACAACACATTAATAACAATAATTTAAAGATGTAGCAATCATTTCTATAGAAAAGACGGTACCTAAAACAAAAAATTATAGGCATGCAATCGAGCCACGAAGACTCAAAGAATGATTCGGAAATTATTTTTACCGCATAACAAATGATATTAAAATTTATTTTTTTTTAATTTTTAAAATTCTATAATTTAAAAAAAATTACGTTTTTTAAATAGATGCATATTTTGCAAAACACATTTCCCAAATTTTATAAAATAAATAAAAATTTCCATTATACTATTAAGTTCTCTATTTCTAATAGACTCATTCATTACTTAAGAGTCTCTCCAAGTATTTGTAATGGCGCCATTTTTAAAACTTGCCTCAGTTGATCGGCCCTGCTCACAGTGGGGTATTTGAGGCAAAAACCTTGCCAAAAGTGTAAAAATTAAAAATTGCTCAACGATTGTAAAAAGTGGATTTTATCATTTCTGACTAACTGGTGAGTGAATCACATTATTTCTAGGAGCATAAGTAATATCCAGCAGTTCCTAGCCTCAGATTACGTTTATGATATGATTACGTTTCAGCTTTGTTGTTAGTTTAAATCTGTATTTTTGTGGCGTTAAGAATTAATGTTTTGAAATAGAATCAGGTTTACATGATAAAAAAGTAACAGCTTTGTTTTAAAATATATAATAATTAACTTATTTTTATTATTAACATATTAAAACATTGGAAAAAAGACTTAAAAAAGACTTAAAAATGTTATTTTTAAGTCATTTTAGCTGTAATTTAGATTTCTTAAATGCTTTATGGAGGTGTGTCGGGGCTTGTCGGACCTAATTCGAATTATAATCGTCATGGTTACAGTATTGAGCATCTATTTCAAAGAAAAAATGTTCCACAAACAGCTGCCATTTTTATATAGAATTTTTTTTATAAAGAACCCTTTTTATTTTCATGATAATTTCTTGGCGGCTATGATTTGAAAACGAGTTACAACTAGAGTTGTAATCTGTAAAAATCTTGTTAACATATAAAACCTTATTTCTTCTTAAGCCTTTTAGACAAAAAAAACAAGTTTTAAGAAATTAGAGTAAATACAGTGTTGAACTTAACCAGACAAAAACATCAAGGATAGTATAAAACTTTTTTTATATAATAATAATAATAATGGATTACTTCGTATTTCATTTAATATTTTTTTTACGATTAGTCAAGAATAAAAAAATATTCTTTAAAACAGTTTATACTATTGTAGACTAAAGTGCACAATCAGTAAATAAATCAAAATATTTTGTTATATCACAACTTAAAATTTGACTCATCCAATACTGATATTGGTTTTAGTGATTCTTAAATCCTCTTTTTTTGTTAGCCAAATTGTAGAGATAAAAACTATATTTTTACTGGCACATTACAGATTTTTCGTTTTTCAATTTCTGAAGATGGAAAGGGAATTTAGTAGACTATCTTTGTACTGGTTAAGGAATCTACTGAAAAATCAGTTTATGAAAAGCTTCAGTTTATGGAAAACCGAGTAGCGGATATAACGAGGTGCCCAGAGGTTAAATGATGTTTACTCACTCGTTCCCTCAGGTATTTTAAAACTGATTTTGCGAAAAAGTGGATTTCAGAAAATTACAAAGAGGAGATGATCCTGGAGAAGAATGGTGATTGGTTGGCAAATAACGTCAAGGTACCTATTATTTCTATTGCCACCCCAGGCCGCTCTCAAAAAGATTTCATTGAGTCAAGTGAAAGGAGTAAACGCAGGAAAACCAAGGATCTGCGACAATTAGCAACTCCTGAAGAGCTGACATTTGATGCAACTATGAGTCACAGAACTGCTAGTAATCATGATGTGGCTGACCTGATGAAAAAATCCCAGAAACTCCAACAACAGCTACAAAATTATATGAGCTTCTCCAGACAAAGGCCAAGGAAAAAGAGGAAGCCTTATAGTAGTCAGATCCTACAACTTCTTCCACAGGGGTCAAATGGTGATCCTTCTCAAAAAACCCAAGATGAGAGTGATGAAGAAGATGAATTTGAAGAAGATGACGAAGATCAGCGTTCAATTTTTTTCAGGAGCATCAGATTGAAAAAGTTAATCATCTGAAGTCACTAGAAAACTAAGATCCCTATAGTGAATTTGGTATACTTTGGCAAATATTAAATGTAATATATATATATATATATGATAAAGATTGATTTATAGAGATAATTTTTAAAACATTTAAATTTTTTAAATTTAAATTTTTAAAGATTTAAATTTTTAAATTTTAATTTTTTTTTTCAAAGGAGTATTTACTATTACAAAATACGTCAAAAGCAATGGTTTTAACTTTAAAACACGTGAAAAATATTCTTGGCCAGGTGTTTGCTACAAATACTCCACTCTGCGTGTCTGTATACTAGTGTTCATTAAGTGGATGGTGGAGATTACAAAGCAATTTTTTGAAATTTTTGCCTCACAGATATGAAATACTGCATATGTATTCATTAAAGTATAACTATATTAAATCCCTTATAAAATTTTATAACTATTTTTTTTTAAAGTTATATTTAAAAAATTAAAATAATATTTTTATGCTCCTTGCGATCCAATTTTTAACTGCCCCCCTTAATTTTACCTTTATATTGCTTATTAATACAGTTTGAACAGAGTTATGTATTACTTCGTACTTTCGTTGAATAGTTAATTTTTAGGAAATATTTTTATGCTTGAACTCTAACTTAAGTGTAGAAAAATTTCACGAAAATTCAAACTTGGATAATCTGAATGATGTCGAAAGCTAAAATGGATACATAGCTTTATTTTGACGTATTAGAGGCGCCTTTATTATAAATATTATAAAATTTTGTCAAAAATTATGACACAAGGAGCATTTCAAAGACTTGCAAATCTGAAAATGACTCATTTTGAGAAAAAGCCATTTAAAATATGTTTTTTCACCTGCCATTAATACTTACTTTTCTAAAGCCACCGAGTTTTTCCTTTTAATTTTCACCACATATTTTAATTGCATTTTTTCCAATATCTACATATTTTAAAATATTAACACACCAAAAAAATTTCTAAATTTTTTTCGATTTTGGGGAATTTGAAAGTCCACCATCCTCATAATAGACATAATTAATTAAATATACCCACTACTGGCTTTTAAAATGACTTAAGTGTCATTAAACTCAGCATTGTGTCTTAAAATTTGAGTCTCGGTCAGTCTTTCTTCGATTGTAAATGACTGTAAATTTTTTTTCGATTGATAAATAGCTTTTTTTCAGTCTTTCCTTCTGATGGAGGCTTTATTTTGGGTAATTTGAAAGTCCACCATCCTCATAATAAACATAATTAATTAATATACCCACTACTGGCTTTTAAAATGACTTAAGTTTCATTAAACTAAGCATTATGTCTTAAAATGTGAGTCTTAGTCTTTCTTCGACTGTAAATGACTGTAAATTTTTTCTTTCAATTGATAAATAGCTTTTTTTCAGTCTTTTCATCTTAAGGATGCTTTAAGATTTTTGAAATTTTGCTTTTATTTTATATATAGTTTTTTGAGCATATCCTACAAACTGCTTTGTTATGCAAACTGCTATGTTTATGTAAAGGCTCCATCAGTGTGAATGTTTTTATAAGACATCTCCCATTTGTTATTTTACAGAAAATATGAAATATAAAGAGAACTTGGACGTTCTGGACAATTCGACCCTAAACATAAAGTTGCAGCATTTTGAAAATAACCATAGGCACCATCCTCATCGAGGTCGCTTTCTTGCTGAAAGACAAGTGGAAAATCCATTGACACTGATTAACACGTCAATCCGAACTTGTCCATATGATGGGACATCCACCAAACAGTTCATTCCAGTCGTCATCGATTCCAATAGTGCGCAAACTCTTTTGGATAGCGATCGACTTTATTGAAATAAAAAAATCACGCGACCAAAATGAAGATTTTTAGTAGTAGCAATATTTTAATTAGGAAAATGGTAGCAAAAAATATATAGGAATATATATGCTGGTAGACTATTTTAAAAATCGATGAACTGTAGAATTAGGATATATAGTTTCAAAATTATAAGCTCCTTATTAAAACATTAAAAACTATAAATGTATGTATTTATGTGAAATATTAATATATATAAGTATTTAGTTATATAAAATATATATTCATGGAAAATAATTATTTCTATAAAAAATGAACGCGAAAGTGTTAGCTTTGATGAGTTGGTGAAATATTTGTGAGTACTACTCACATATCATCTGCCGAGATCGTTGTTTGGTTCATTTTGAAAACCCAGTATCCCATCGATAGGTCGAAACATATGAAACATTGGAAGTAGAACCTTTTGTTGATGGTGATTTGAATGAAAACTCTTTTCACACCTTATTAAATAATATTATATCATATATTTTTTAACTTATATAAAATATGAAAATCTATAATTACAGAATATTTAAGCATATTTTTTAATTAATAAAATATGATATAAATTTGCTACAAACCATACGCAGATTTTTTAGGAACCTCCAAAGGGGTCAGAACCACTTATCTATTCTCCACGAAAGATAGACATATGACGAAAAGATACGTTTCCGATTGATATTTTACACTGAAGGCGAAGATTAGAGGTTCACCTTAAAAATATAGACTGAGCAGTTTTCTTCGGATAGCTATAGTTTGGATATTTATACATGTTAGTTTGTGGATCACTGGCAAGCATTTCCTGCTACATAAGTGATTGAAAAGAGCAGAGTTCAATCCTTACTGAATGACAAAGGATCTTTTGTCCCACTCCGTCAGTTTGTACACCGTTACTGAACGTTTTTTAGGAAGTTGCATTGTTCTGCTTGTGTCTTTATACCGTATTTTACAGTAGAATTTGCTCTGTCTAATATATTTTCAGTACCGTACATGAAAATTCAAATGATAATCCTATGCCATCGTTACTCAAATGACATATTAGACCTGATCACTTTGAAACAAGAAAAACTCACATTCAATCGGCATACTCGCGCAAAATTGCCTGATGACTCTAGAAAATATCATAATATTTATTTTTTATACTCTAACCTTACCACTCTAGACGTATTATATGAACTGATATGATGTACATACTTCTACAAATATTTGAATTCCTCGAATACCTTTGAAAATAAACTCTATGCGCGTGTATTAATAATACGATGGTATACTAGTATAGCACAAAGTGTAATGTAAATATAATTTTAATTTAAAAGGATGTTTATCATTAAAATTAAACTTGGTGTCTTTTGAAATTTATCTATATTTCAGTTTGATATTAGATACACTGAATAAAATCTATCTCTAAAAAGATACGAACAATAGAATGGTATTCTTTTTCTTCTGCCGAAGATTTTTTGCCGAGCTGGGTGATTTTCTTTCCCAGCGAACAAAAGGTAAGCTCTAGAACTCCATCAAACTGTATTATTGCCTCTTCTTTTCCAGCTCTATCCTAATTTCGTATTATCCGTTTTTAGAGGGAATACATGTTTTATGACCTCATCAAAATAAGATTGTTTCTATCAGAATTCCCTCTTTCCTTATTGATGTTGCATGGAAATATATGGTTGTATTATGTCGCTTAGAAAATCCTTATTGCTTAAGTGATCGAATTAACTGGATAACAAGAAATGATTGTAATTTCTTTTTTTATGTTGTTTTATTTTTGCTTTTTAAGAGAGTTACAAGATATATATCTTAAAATTTGGTGTGAGAACACTGGATGTCAAAGATTAATTAATACTGTAAGATAGCTAATAAAGATTTATATTCTTCCTTAAATTAATCATAATCACCCTCGTATCGTAATTCAGTCTTTACAGGTAACGCAGAATCTAGAAACTTCAGATATAGCAATAAATAATCTATCTACGTATAAGATGTCAATATACGATGTCGTATCCTTAAATTTGTTTTCAACTGGCCGTAAAAACTTGTTTCGATGTTTTCGTTCGTATATACTAGTTCACTGTAGATGCATTCAATGAAGACTGGATTTGGAGACAGGCACATAAGTTTAATAATAAAAAGGTAAAATATTATGAACCATTATTTTTCAACTATACTTAAAATTACCATTACTAAGGGTAGAAAAGTAAGCTGAATCTATCACAAACTATACATACGTTTTCCCATAACTTAAAATAATTTACTACAGTACGATGCTTCATAGTATGTATCACACTTAAAAAAACCTATTATTTTAAGTCTATTTAACTGGTGATATAATAATGATATTATCTAACAGTTGTAGTGAATGCTATATATACAGGTAGCCCTCCTACAGTACGGGATCTTACAACACGGTTTCGTTCTAACATGATAAGATAAATTGCGGGAACCCTCGTATAGCACTGCAACCCGTAACACGGTTTCGCTCTAATACGATAAAAAAATTGCGAAAACTTTTGTACAACACTGTACTTCTATAGCACTAGATAACATAATTTTTGTTTTACACATTAAAAAACTAAATTACCTTAAAATAATGTCGGGAAGGAATAATGAACTATAGTGGCTGTACATGAAAATTTATAAACAGATTATAATTTATTCCTTTATAACTCTATAAAATTACAAGAAGGCCTAATGTTAGCTGAAAATCTTGAATCATTTTTCCTGAATACAGTCCCTTCCGCTGAAAGAAGCGAAAATTCAAAAGGGAGCTGCAAAATTGTCCATCTCCATACCCTGAATCTACAATGACCTTGTAAGAATCAGCGAATAAACCAAAATTACAGATTTTTTTTAAAGAGGATAGAAGGTGCAAAAAATCTAAATGAAGGAAAATGTTCTGAAAGTGAAGGTGTATCATTCAATCGAAAAAACGTTCTCGTTTGATTGAACTGAGCAATGATGAGAAAGAAATTTAATAAATTAAGGTCGCATTAAATGAAAATAATATTTTTTGTTTCTTTTCACTTTGTGTTATACATACATTTGCATTTTTAATAAAAATTAAGTTGCTTATATGGAATTTAAAAAAAAAAATTGTTTGTTTTTAATAAGTTTTCGGATAAGTTTTCGGATAAGTTTTCGGAGCCCCCATTTTTGAACTGTCCCTGGGTCTCATATAAGACGATTTCACACAACACGGAATTTTCTAGGCACCTATCTGCCGTGTTATAGGAGGGTTACCTGTATATATATATATGGGATTACTACAGTTTAATTTTTAAAAGCTTATTGCTGATAATACCACGGATAGGAAATTAAACTTCGTCCATTAAGAGGTTTGAAGCGTTTCAGAAGAACATTAAAAAGAAAGGCTTCAGTCATGTATTAGATGAATACGGTAATTAAAGTCCAAAGTCTGGTTACTTTGAAAAACATCCTGAGCAGGTTTATCCTAAGAATTAAACTGATTGGTTTAAGATCAACTCTTGTCCTTAATTAAACAGCCAGCCTCTAATAAGATAGCAACATATATATTTTCATTAAAACTGTGGAATTTATTTCATGATATCTTTCCTATTTTTACACATAAATATATCTCATAATTACTTTTGAGTAAAACAAACTGAGTTCAATCTGAGAAGAAATTTGAAGTAAACGTAAATTTTTTTAAGGTTTTTTACAATTTAAAAGTATTAGTTATATACATATTTTATAATGAAACGTATATCATGTAGTTAAACCATTTTAAGTATCTTATAAGAAAACTTTCTATTTTGTGTAACTAACAGAAATATTTACTGTATTCTTCTTATTAAATATAGTTCCATTCTAACCGAAATTTAATTAATGTCTAGCATTTTTATATAATTTTTACCGCGAGGAATACTTAAAATAAGTTTTTATACTTTTTACATTCAGTAATGAAAAAGTCAATAAATGTAAAATAAATAATCAATATCTGTTAACAGTCAAGTTGCGGTAACGTGTTTTATGAAATTGTATCGCCATAGAAATGCATAAACGTGTTGAAAATACTATTAATGTTTACTGTTGGTGTTGCGTTACCTAACTGAGTATTTAAATAGCACACAACATTTATTAAACTCATTCCAAATTAGACTTTCTACATTGAAATTAGAATATTTTGAAGCAAGCCATATAACATCTGAAATAACAAAAATAATTTTGCGTAAGATAACCATTCATTTGCCTTTAACCATGCAACTTGCTACTTTGATAGGAAACAATTTGTCTGACCATTCATGTACAAATACATGAAGCTTAAATACAGTTGTATTTACAACCATTTTTCTGCGTAAAAAATAGTGGCAGCATCAAAGGCATCGAAAATATACCGGAAACTTGAAACTGTTTTACAAATCTTGAAGATCTTTTTTTATTTGATATTAAACAGGATAACAAATTTTCAAATTAATTTAGCAAAAATTTTTTTACAGATTTATATTCAGTCATATAATTTTTTTAAAAATTAGGAAACATTATATATATATAATAGCCCTTGTCTCTGTATAACACTTCCGAGCTGTACTCATCTTTCAATTGAAGCCCTCAGTAAACAAAATGCCGGTTAGGCTTAATTTCAATTTCAGATGTGGATCAAAATTTTTTCTTACCTGAAAACTAATATCTTCTCCATCAAATCACGTTTGTTCAGCCTATTTTTCTATAAAACATTCAGAACTAAAAAAAATTGGATGTTTTTAGCTGTATATTTAACAGTTTTTAAAAATCTGTTTACTTTTGCGATGAATTCTGAAAGTAAACAAACTTGAATTTGAATGAATAAAGTACCTCAAGTATTCATATCGCGTAGTGAGCTGTAAAAAACTGGATGACAGTCTACTACTCCAATCGCATGAAAATCTAAATAAATAAAAAATAATGAAAGGGTTTGCTTTTACAAGGTGTGGATTAAATGTAATATTGTTAGATAATTCGGGATATTTTTTAACTTTCATATACTTTTTCCATTAAGACGTCATTATTAATATTATGACGTCAAAATGACGGGTTGGATGGCAGTCTACTACTCCAATCGCATGAAAAACTAAATAAATAAAAAATAATGAAAGGGTTTGCTTTTACAAGGTGTGGATTAAATGCAATATTGTTAGATTATTCGGGATATTTTTTAACTTTCATATACTTTTCTATTATGACGTCATTATTAGTATTATAACGTCAAAATGACGGGTTACCTTCTAGTTTCTGGGAATATTCGTAATGCTTTATTCTATTTTGTGATTTTAGTAGAAAAAAACACACACCTAATTTTGGTATAGCTCCATAAATTACGAACTGGTAACATAAAAGTGCTGCATAAACATCATCTTTGATATACGATCTCCATAAGCTAATTTATGAACAGATGATATCGTATGGAAGAGATCTGAACCCTTCTCAAAGGGAAAGTAAATATCTATCACCATATAATGCAAGATAAATAGTACCGCTAGTTCAACTTTATGGTATTCGAAAGATTTGGAAACTTCGACAAATGTCGAAACTATTTTTTTTTCTAAACCATTACTCTTTTATGTACACCTATAAAATATATACCTTCATGAAAAGGATCACACAACTTTTTTTTATTTTCGTTGACTTATATACCGCCAAAATTAGAAAAAAAAAATTAGCTCATAAAAGTTTTGATTATTTCTATTTCTTACGACTTCAAAATAGCTTTAAAATAGATAATTTATTCAGGGTAGTACTTGATAGGGACGTAAAGTCCATTTAAAAAAAATTAAAAGAAATGAGAGAGGAAATCACTCTTCCATATTTTTAAATCTAACATTGTACAGGACGAAATAAAAAATCGGATGCTCTATTTCTTTGCTCAGGTTTGCCAGAATAGCCTTTTTGCATGGTTAGTAATCATTTTTATGTTTTGTAAGTGATTACTTTAAAAAGAATTTGCTCAAAATAAAATCAGAAATGTAAACAACAGTACTGTAAAGTATAATATGTAGGATGTTATACATCAAAGTTTTATTTTTTACTAGTCGATAAATTAAAATCCATCTTCGTAAGAAATTGGTTTGACATTTTGAAGTATAAATTTCGAGTATGTAGGAACTGTAGCTCTAAACCTCATAGCTAGGATTCCATATAGCTGTAGTTTGTACCAGATAATTATGAATTATTTGCTGAAACCCTCAATGATAAAATAAGGGAAAAAACATTTTTTCCATAAAAACAATCTCAAACTTCATATTGAAATTATTTCGTATACAGGGAAATGACACATTTTAAAAGAAAAATGATGGCAGCTACATTTAATTATGAAATATTTAAAATTTTCAGAACAAAATACAAGTCAAAAAACACATTTTATTCAAAAAGATAGTGATGCTAAGTTTAATGCTTATTTATTGCCAAATGTGAGTCATGATGAGCAGAAAATCAGAATATTTACCATTCCGTATTTATCATAGCATCTTCATACCATAAAACATATATATTACCTGTTAGAACAACTACTATTATTACTCTTTAATAATACCCCAACACTATTATTACTCTATAATAATAGTATTAGGGCCCACCCCACGCTATTATTAAAGAGTTTATATTGGCTGGCTATCTGTGATTATTATTGAAATTAAAATGCCTTTGAAGGCATTTTGTGCTATTGGAATAACTGTTTTCATTTAGAGTATTCTAAATTTACCTCCGACACCTCCACGTGGTGAGCGATTGGGGCCTACCTTTGGGTAGATCGCTAAAGGGGTAAAGTAGCAATTTTGATTAGTTTTCAGCCACATAATGGAAGCGAAGAGAGATGATGTGGAGGAAATGAGGATCCTATCAGAGGATATGGTGAAACTTAAGTATAGGCAATTAACAGGAGCCAGTAGCACGTCTATATATATTAAACAGGATAATGGACTGGCCGTTGAAATCAAGCGGCAGATTAATAAAGATTTGACGGATTTGGTAAACTCCATACATGAATAGCAAAAATTTATACATTATTATCGAGGTCAATTGGACATAGTTAGTAAACAGGAAATAAAAAGATATGCTGATGTGACGAAGAAGAAAACTATTTTGAAGAAAAAGCCCCTTTGGAAGGCGAGGGGGAAGATGTGTTTGAAGTTAAGTTCACCCCACTTGAAGAACAAGAGTCAGAAACGACATAAAAAAGATCAAAGATAAGATAAAGCGTGAGAAACTGGGAATCGGAGTTGAAAGATGTAGAAGTATAAGCAAAAGCGGTTTATTAATTAGAACTGAAATGAAGGAGGATATTGACAAGATTATCGAGGAGTTTGGCAAAATAGAGGAACTAAAAACGGAGTATAAGATCCAAACCCCTAGCAAAAGGGATCCTCGAATAATAATATATGATGTTCAAGAGGAGTTTGTAAAAGAAGTGCAAGAGATGATCAAGAAACAGAATGATGAGATCAAGCATGTGGAGGCCATCACGACATTTAAGACCAAGAAGGGCTACAACTGGATAATGCGAATAAAGTGAGATACTTATCAGAGGATGAAACATTTAAAGAGAGTCAAATTAGGCTGGATGTGTTATAGCTGGAAACTGTATAATAAACCGACAATTTGTTATAATTGTTGGCGATTTGGTCATCTGGGGAGAGATTGTCATAGTATAAAAATCTGTAACAAGTGCGCAGAAAAAGAGCATGATCTAGAGCCCTGCAAGAGAGGGTAAATTTGTACCAATTGTGAAAACCATCAGAAAAGAACAGGTAAGAAAATTGATGTGACACATGTTCCCACGGACCGGCAATGTGGAAGATATATGATGGAAGATGATCGTTTAAAGGAGAGGACCACGGGTGGTGCAGATTTTTGACATTGAACTGTTTATATTTGATTTTTTTTCTTTTGTGGTTGTTAGTTGACCTCCTCGAGTGGAGCAAGTTTCATGTTATTACGCTATAAGTTTGTAAATCTGAATGTTGGGATTGCTGTTTTGTCACCTGCACAGATGATGCAGGACACCTGTTAAACATTTTGTAAATTAATAAAGTCAGGACGAGTGATGTATTTCGTAGTGTTGTGGATGCGAGCTAAATTGGGAAATATAAATTTTAAAATGGATTGGCTGAGGCACTTCGATGATCTGATCGTAAGACCGCTAGGTTAGCGAATGGAGTCAAGTATTGACAGGACATTAGTGGAGTGAAGTGCCCCGTTGACACGAGACAGACCGGTGTTCGGTCCTGCGGATCCGAGGTCGAGCGGGTTGCCGTCGTGTCGACGAGCATCAGTAGTTATGATATTTGGCTTATATGCGTTAAGCGGGGGAGCCGTGGTGTTAGCGAATGTTACCTGTTACAAACTAAAATATCACAGTTATATGAATCGGAGTTCAGAGTAACGTTCTCTTGAGATACAAAAATTATGATCCTGCTTTTTTGTAATACATATATATTTAAAAATATAGATATTCACAACGGCCTACTTTCGTTTATATGTGTGTATATACTCTTGTAATCCAATTATACAAGTATAAATACCCTTTACATAAGATGTCACATTAACATAATTTAATAATAATTTAGAAATGACTGTATAGTATACATACACATTTTTGATAAATAAATACTCCGTTTAATTTTATTTCACGCCTATTACCAAGAATTATTAATACTTTTCATCATTAATAGTTTCACGCACCTAATTAATACTTTCTACACTCTATACCTCATTAAAACTTTGACGCACATTAATACTTTTCGGTTACATTGTTACAGATTTTTTTCTGTCATTTGTCATATTTTCCCGTCGAATAAATAAACAAAGAGCCTCATATTTAGGTACTGTGTTATTAATACCTAAAGTGGTCAGTGGTGGCAATTATATATCCTAACCTTAAAAGTATAGCTCTTTTATGTTTCTGCCCTATAATTCTATTACCAATTTTCTGATCTATCGAAAAGGAGATGCATAATTTGAATCGTAAAATCGCAATTAAATTCTCCGGGGGCATTTCAGATTCTGATTCGAGACTACCTTAATTACTCTTTTAGGAGTTCTCTGGATTTTCTTTTCTTCTCTTTCACACCGTTACAATTTCGTTGCAGAGATTTGTGAATTTGATACATTACCCAGTTTCTAGGAAAAGTGGTGTTCATTAGCATAAAAATAAAATTAGAAATTGTGAAACTTTCTAATTTTATTTTTCTGAAAATTTATTAGAATTTTTTTTTATTTTTTTAATTTATTTAAGAACCTTATTGCAAATTAAAAAAGATTATCAATTTGCTAAAATGAACGAACTTTGTTTGAAAATTTAAAACATGAAAAAATAGTTGAATACAGATAATTACCACCAGTATTCGGAGACATAGGAAAAAAATTATTTATATGTATTTAAATGTTTTTAATGTAGACAGAAGAAACGTATCTATTTAAAAAATACATTATGAGATTACCTTCGACTGCAGTTACTGCCTCGACTATTTGGGCATGCCTTCGATCAATTTCCGGTATATGATCTCTGAGACTTCTTTGAATTTCTCCGTTAAAGCTACTGAATATGAACTTTTAGTGGAAGATAATTTTAGTTAGAGATGAACTCGGCATTCTAGCTCGCCCCATGTCTATTCTCTCGATTCTATGAGATCAGTAATCTGAGTCAGCCATTTTAATTTTTACCGTCAACCGTACTTTGACCACTAGGATAACTTTGGCCTCTGAAAAAAAAGTTTGCGTACCAAACAGCGGTTACTTAAATGGCATTGGGTGCTCTGCAAATAATTAGCGCTGTTAGTTGTAATGTTGGCAAGAATGAGGCAGGAGTTTTTACATTTATTGATAGCTTATCAGTGTGAAACTAATCAATTTGTAAAGTGACTGTGAGCAAGCAATTTGATTACCTTAGCAACTTTGATCCGGGAAGCCCATAGGGATAGCTGATAATTTTTTCAAATTATTTCTATTTGCGTTGTATATAATAACCATTGGAGGAATATAATTAAAGAATTTTTATACCTTAATTTTCATATCATTGTTTTGATGGTCAATGTTACCCCATGATCCATAGGAAAATTGGGGTTACTTGGCCACTTCTCACTAGCTGTGTAGGGGAAAATTACGAAGAATTTTAACCTTCCAGCAGGTGCGCATATGTGGGAGTTATACTTGAGTTGAATTCGGTTTTATATCTTCAGGCCAGAGGGCACTACGAACGCCAGCACTTGGTTATTCTTGCAGCTCAATTTGACTTACAATCAGTCATCAACTAAACTTTCAAGTGTTAATAGGGTACCGCACATCCGTAGTGACAGCAGCCTAGAAGTTGTCAAGGTTTGTGAAGAAGATAACATCAAATTCATTTTACTACCACCAATGCCACACCTGTATCAACCCCTCGATGTGTCCGTGTTGGATCCATTAAAGTGAGAGTGCAGAAACATTTTTGAGGAATACAAAGCAAAAAATTCAAAGTCCTGTTCTCTAGAAAAAAGGAAGATTTTCACGTTTATTGAAACAACTATTGGAATCTATATCTGAAACAATTGAATAAAACACTCCAGCTGGCTTCAGGAAATGAGGAAATTTTCTGTGATCGATTTCAAGTTCTACAAAGGATTCCTGGGGGAGGGGTGACTTGTAATGATCAGGGTGAGGCTGAAAGAAGAGCAAGGGTGAGTGATACACTCCTCGCTTATTTACAGGAATGTAGAAAACCTGAACAAAAGATACGAACATCAAGGAAGAAAGTATCTCTCCCACCAGAGAAAGCCATCCGCTCAGAAGACTTGGCCTATTCTAGGCCTATTCCTATTCATAAGCCGAGCAATGATGGCCCATGCACTTCTGGTCACAAAGTGTCAAGACGAGAATGCGGTACTGACTCGAGCAGTGAGGAGGGTGCTGACTTTTCTACTCATGACTCAATCAGTTCTGATGAAGAAAGAAGGATGGAAACGAAACAAAACATTCAAATTGATGAAAGACCCTTAAACCTGCAAGCAGGAGACTTTGTGGCTGTGAAATTTTTCGCGGGAAAAAACTTTGAAGCATTTTCTGGCAACAATTTTAAACATTTGTGACGATGGTGACTTGGAAGTTTCCTATCTTAGAACCAAAGACAAAGGAAAGTCGTTCACATTTTCAGAAAAAGTGGAGGAATCCAGCATTTCTATGACCGACGTTGTTTTCAAAACTACATCTCCAAGGAAACAACGTGGCAAATTCTTTTCTGAAGAAGATCTCTCAAGATTTTTTCAAACAGTATGAATCATTACCTACATATGTTTTCTTTTTTTCTCATTAGTATGCTAACAGTTATCTATTAAAATTTTGTAAGGAGAATCTAATTATATAACGAGTACCTAGTATAAATATAATTTATAAAAATAATAAATAATAAATTTAAAAAATTTCAACTATTCTCATGTTTATTTTGGCTCATTTTACCGCCGGCAAAGGTAACATTGCCCGTAAGTGACTTTGGAGGCAGTTTTCAATAGAAAACATCTGGTGGGCAAAGTTACCCCTGTTGTCTAAGTAACTTTGTCCACTGAGTTTTTTAATTATTAATGAAAGAGAAAGCAATGAAAATATATTTAAACACCATAAATCAATTCTATATACCCTCCAACAAGCCTAGAAAAATTTTCCCCTCTCCAAGTGATAGATAAGTACACGGATTTTTTACTAGAAATTTAAAATTGGGCAAAGTAACCCGGTTGACTATACATCTTCTGTTCTTTAAGCCAGGCATCAACAGAGTTCGAAGTGTAGCATGGGGCGTCGTCATGCTGAAAGAAACAAGAGTATGTTTCGACATTGTAGGAAGTGTACAGTCCTTTAAAATGCACATGTACCCCTCACAGTTCATAGATGAAGGCAAATATCATAAGTCTCAACTCTCCCTAACTGAAACAGGATAGAACCATCACAGAGCCCCCTCTGCATTTAATAACTGAGGCGGTGAAAGGCAAAGTGGTTTAAGTCACATTATCACCTTTTTTTAATTTGAGGGCAAAAATGTAATATCTATGTTCAATTTATGGTGGAATTGCAAATAATTATTATTTGCAATATTATAATAATTATTATGAATTATAATTTGTTCAATTTAAAGTGGAATTTTTTTGTAGTTTTTGCAATAAAACGCTTTGGACTTACACCACTTTGCCTTTCACCAACTCAATTGATACAATGTAGTCGGAAAGCAAACGCTGTCCGAACAAACACTGCACCCTAGCACGTCTATCCGATTGGAAAAGTTTGAAGGGGATTGATCACTCTAAATAACCTCTGTTCATTCTTCTACTGTCCATCAACAAAGTACAAAATAACACTACAGTCCCATCTGGCTAAAATCCAGTGGTGGAAGAAAATAATATTTAAAAAAAAAATTACTCCCATGTTTTCCCATTCAATTTCAAGCTAGGCCACGGTATGCTGGATTAAATATAATATTTATTTCTTATGACGTTTTCTGGGTGATAGTTTGCCATGTTTGGAGGCTTTTCATTAGAGTGCAACATTCGTGCTATTTACCATTCAAATGCGAATAGATCGACAACCTCGTTAATATGAAGATTGAAATCTCATCTTCAGACCTTGAGACTTGCAATTCAACCAAATGAATCTCCCAGAAATATGTGTTAATTTAAGAACTTTCCCTCGCAAATTCTGTGATGTTTCAGTAGATAAGCCTGATGTCATCGACTTGGTTCTCCCACTGGCCACCGGGTTCAAGTTCCGGTTCGAGAAAAGTCCTCAGCTGAGAAAAAGATTGGCTTTATAACAAATGTAAAAACTGAATAGTTGGTTTAGGAGACTTGGGGCCTGTTCACATAGAATCCGTTAGCATCAACGTAAAATTTTTTAACTAATCATACGCCAATTATTGACTCATTTAACCAATCAGCGCCAACGGAAAAAATTAACGCTGACTCTGACGAATTCTTTGTGAACAGGCCCTTACTGTCTATCGTGATCTCTAACCTTATATCACATTTAAATTGTTTCTTTTAACAATGTTTATATACAGGGTGTTCTAAAACTCGACCGACAAATTCAGAGGGGTTATAGTAGGCATTAAGACGAGAAATAATCACATAGGAATGTATTATTGGAAACACAAACCTGACGCTGAAGGGCGCTGTTTACTTAATCGGACCGTACCAACCCAGAAATGAAAGCCGACATTTCTGCATCTTTGTGTATCCTCTAGCTGACCAGGTTTACGTTTACGGTCATACATTTCTATGTGATTCTGTTTTGTTTTTGAGTTTTCTACCTCTCCCAGAAAAAATACTATATTTCCGGCTATCTAGTGGGGTTGCTAAGAGGTACTGTCCGATTTAGTAAACAGAGCCCTCCAGCGTCAGGTTTGTTTTTCCGGAAGTACATTCCTATGTGATTATTGATCGTCTTGATGCCCACTATCACCCCTCTGAATTTATCAGTCGAATTTTGGAACACCCTGTATTTAATTTATATCGCAAAATTTTATGACATCAGTTTTGTGTATATCTGCATCTTTCACAGGCAATTTTAACTTCAGGAGTATTCTCCTAAGAGTACAAGATATAAATTCCTGGACTCCCCAAAACTTATTTTTTCCATTTTCTTAAAGTATACTAGAGATGTTTTGCAATAAAATAAAAAAATCACTTGTTTCGTGGGGGATAAAAAGCCAGATGCAAAATTATAATGCTATACCGTCCATGTGTGTACCCACCATAGAGTCTCTTTAATTCGAAATGCGTTTGTCTCGAAACGCGTTGGATGTATTCAAGTTTCTCTATTCCCTTTTTCAGAGCGTTCTGTTGTTCAACTTTTATTACTGTCTTCAAAATGTTTAGTAGAGTGCAAAAATTTTGAAAATATTTTTCCCAGAGAAAAAAAGACGTTTTTTTCACTTTCAAAATGATTGTAAACTTTGATAAAATTATAAATTCTGAAGACTATTATTTTCCCTTCTTAAGATGAAATATGTAAAAATCATCCAAATAAAGTCATTGGTTTCGCTGATATTTTAAAATCTAAATGTGCTTAAAACTGTAAATAGTTTGGAACAAAATTTTAAAGTTTTCAAGTTATTTCCATAGAGACATTTTAACAAAAATAATCATTAAAAATATATAAAAATACAAGACTTTAACTGTCTTGAGCCTCTATAAACTAATTTATTCACTGCTATAAAACAAACGTCACCAGTTATTTTTTCAGTGTAAAGAAATTCAATACCCTAAAAATTATAAATGATTTTTAATAAGTAAATATTAAAAGACACGAAAAAATATTTTCAGTAAACATTTATTCACAATTCCTACGCGTACTATTTCTTGCACCGGGAATAAATAGTTGGGGTGCAATTTATTTTGTTTTCAAAAATAAATTTTGCTTGCTCCTGTAAAACTATACAGAATAAGTAAAAAAGTACAAAGGCAACCTCCGTGACTCCCAAAATGTCTGCAAAACTTTCGAAAAGGAAAAAAAGGGAATTAAATAAATGCTGCCGAGAACATTATGTCTTAAAATAAATAAAGAAATAAAATCATCTTATTCTATCATTTTATTTCAGAAAATGGAAAAAATACGTTTTTCAAAGAGATATCTTTTCAAGGCACACATTTCGTATAATTTCCTGTTTCTGCTGCCTTAATAAGTGCAGAGAAAAGAACGTTTCATTCGAGAACAAATATAAAAAAGATGTCACAGGCATGATTTCTGTAAATATAAAGAATAATATTTTATATCTGCGAAATGGTGAATATCATTCATTAATAAAATGACAACATAGGGCGTTGTTATGTTAGCGAATTTTTGCAACCTTTTGGTATATAACTAAGAGTTTCAATCCCAAAGAGTTTTATTCTTCTCATTAATATTCTGGGAAATCTCTTCTAGTAAAATAGTTGCTGAATTTTCAGATTACGAGGGCTAAAACGGAACGAATAAAAAAAAACTGATAAGTTCGATTATCAGAATAGGCTGTAACGATGATCTGTCATTCGAAAGAAGCTATTGCGTTAATCCATTTAGGGAGGGGAAAAGAGATTAGTATTTAAGGCAATGAAACAGGAGGACTATCTGCATAAAATGGAGTCACAGCACATGAACACGCAGCTACTTTGAACTCGCAATAAAAGTAAAGAATTGGCTACTGGTTTCGAACCAATGAATCAGGACAGGGATCATTCGGTTGGGACAATGGGGGCCCTTTACACGTACGCTCTTTCACGAGTGCTTGGAGTGTACGGGATTGCGCGAGCGAAAACTTGCAGTATGATCCAAAGCAGCTTTCCCTTCGTCTCTGACACCTTCACACGTGCACTCAATCTCGGGATTGTGGTTTCAAGCGGGAAAGAGCGTACGTGTAAAGGGCGCTAATTCGCAATCGGAGTTCAAACGAAAATTCTGTCACCCTCACGTCAATTCACAAATGTCTTAGAGACGGCCTCATGATCAACTATCCAATAGCTCGAAAGAACTAGGCACCCCTTTTTATTGTAGATTTTATGAAGTTGTGTGTTTCTCAGTTGGGTTTGTTATCAATTTCCCGTAAGTAATAAAGATGCTTTCAGGCTTTATTTTTCGATAGAAATTTAGAGGAAATTTTTTTATTTCAGAATATCTGACTTAAGAAAGCTAATATCTCTACCTCGTGCCCAGAGCTTCTACTGTGTTTTATTAACTGTTTGACTAAAGTAAAGCTCATTTTTCAAACTCCATTTCCCGATTAAAAATTCAGAAGAAATTTCTAAATCTTTGAACTTCTGATACAAGAAAACTAATTTTTATTTCTTGTTCTCCCAGTTACGAAGTGTTTTGTACAAGTTTGTGCTAACTCTTTGTCTACAAGCCATCCTTGTATTTTAGCCTAAATCATAGGAGGAGTACTGTAGTGAAATTCTACAGCGTGAGCTATGGTTCTAACGTCGTCTAAGCTTTGAGTGTTTCCCGGTTGTCCCCTTCAAAGGAGCAATGTTGGGTCACCAATCAGTGGTCACCTTTCTGCTCCATCAGGGGTAAAAATGCAGTGAGTATGGATGAATTTCATCAAGACAATTGCCTGCCACTTAAAAGAGTGGTAAAAAGTGGTTTTTAGTCACATGGTTAAGCTTATATTTATGAAAGATTTTTCGGATGAAAATTTGAAGGAAATTTCCAAACATCGGATTAACGAATTTTAGAGAAATTATTTCTACTCACCGTCCTCCCACTTACGTAGAGTTTTCAATAAGCTTTATAAGTTACTTGACCTCAATATTTAGTGCATATTCAGAATAATTCTGAAAAAATCCGATACGAAGAAATATATTGTAGATGATCTTAAAATATCGGCGTAGAAGTGGTTTGATAAAACAATTCATACGTTTAATAATCTTGGTTGCATGAAGGACCATTAAACCAGAAACTTCATTGGTCACAAATTATATTATTTTCAACAGACAACTACCAAAATCACCATTGAATTCAATTCAGAATATGAGACTTTCTTCCATCGTTGTGATTGTGTAATGACCAGGACTTTGTTTTTAATGTTAAAGTGTTCAATTCCAGCACCTCCATTAACTGAATCTGTTTGCAAGGATAGTAACAAAGACATTTAACTGATTGAAAGAGCAAAAGTAGAACTCAAGAAATTAATTTTCAGGCACAGAAAAAATATTTAAATGGGAAAAATATTACAGAATTGTCTAGAAAAATATTGAGAATAATAAACAGCGGCCAACGACCTTCGTCGCTTTTCGTCCAATATTTTGTCGTTCGCCGCAGATGAGAGGGACGGAGAATCTGCAGAAGAGTATTTACAATACGGAAGTTTTCCTCCTTATAGGTATGGCCTAATGTTCAAGGCTGTCACTTCAAAGTCTAAGGGAGCACGTTTAATTACTGTGTCTGTCAGAAAATCAAAAGAAATTACCAGAGTTCTTCAGGAGGAAACGAATCGTATAGGGATGACTCTTCCTCTGGGTGAATATACAGACCCCCAATTTTTTTAAACAATTAAAAATAATAATTCTTTATGTAAAAATTATTGTTTACGTCACTAAAATGGGGGAATAATTTAGAATACAGAGTAAAATTATCTGTTTTCCAAATATAGAAAACTGTGCATTTATCATATACATTATCACCTTCTCAAAGAAAATTTAGTTAAATGTCATATCTTTAGTTTTTTATAATAGTTTTGTAAGGGGTTATATTCATGTTAAATACCTTTCCATGAGGAAAGGTCTAGTAGATAGGATACTGCCTCCACACTTCAAAACTCATAGGTTAGATTCATTTTCGCTAAAGTGACGTATGAAGATGTAAGGATAGTTGCTAATCCGTTAGAAAATAAATGGAATAAATATTCATTGTCGAAAAAAACACCATTTGTATCCACAATAATATAAAAGTGTGTACAGCTAATTTCTAGCCACGTTTGAATAAATACTGAAGATCTTTTGCGTTTGCCATAAAAAAGAGTCAATTGTAATTTAGCGGATGTATACACAATATTAGGTTTCCTCATAAGGCCGAGATAGGGTAGCTTCAAAGTGGTGGTCCATGTCCTACTTTGAGTTGGCGGTCATTACACAATCGGACTAGAGTGCACTCAATGTTGTATCAACGGATTATTTCCAAGCATGAGGGATACAGGATTTTTATCAGAAATGTAATATGAGGTTAAGGCGATCCATTTTACTTTAATGGTCACTTTTAGAAGTAAATGGTAATTTAATTTTAAAGAGTAAGTCAGTTATTTTATCATATTAAAGCATTAGTATCAAAATTTGCATCAGGTTTATAAGTAATCGGTTCTATGTAATGTATCACTGCTTTAAATTATCATTAATAGTGTTTCTTACATAACATCTGATAAAAATTCTTTGAAATAAGGTTTTAAATTTAACTAATATAAATATCTTTAAAATATTTCATTTATAAATATTAAATCATAATTACAACTGCTGCCCAAATCTTTTGAAATTTAAATTACTCCCAGTTTTCTCGTTAGTTGAGTTTGGAATTCTATGAAATTTATTCCTGGCCGTAAAATATTTTTTCCTGCATTATATAGTTTAAAATTAATTGGATTTCTATAGCTTATTAAAAAGCGAACTTTAATTTCAAAATGTAATTTCATGGACTTTGATAATGATTTACTGAAATTCTTTGAATATATTGAATCTCAACGGGAATGTTCATTTAAACTTTAAATCCATGTACTATGCAGGCCCTTATTTAGAAATGCAGTGTGATTACATAGAGAGAGACCGAATAAAGTATGTAGTTATAAAGGGTTGTTTGGTTGAAAGGCTGTGATCTTCTTCAGCAACACGAGGGCTATATCAGAATAAAATATAATATCTAGAGTTAATCGCAATGTATGTATTTCAGCACTATAAATATTATGCAAAGGAAAAAAACTGTATTTATTAAGTTTAAATAAAATTTTTCCATATGTGTTATATATTTATCAATTAAATGAGTTGAAACGTTTTTAAAAATGATAATCATAGGTCTGCATTAAAAAAAAATTAAGAGCTGTGTTGGTTACTCCACATAGTCTTTCTATTTTTCTGTGTGCTGAATCTGAAAATGACCTCCATTTTGTCATAGGACATCACTTTTCCTGACAATTAAGATAACTATGTTATACAAATAAATGAAAATAGATTTAGAAAATTACTTTTTAATTACGAATTTTGCATGAAAATCATTTTTGAACCGAAAAGAGGTCTCTAAAACACACTAAAATCGTTTCTTCTTCCCTGTGAGACTCCTCTCGGTACATTTACGCTTGTGAGTAGCGTCTGGAATGTCTCTCTGAAGCATCCAACAATAGTCTACCATCATGGTAATGCTCCATTTTCCATGATATCTTCTTTCCATCTCTTTAATGTCCTGATGGAATCGTTCACCTTGTTCTACACTCACAGCTCCCAAATTTTCAGGAAAGTAGTCAATGCGGGATTGGAGGAAATACACTTTTAAACTCATCAGGCAACCTAAAGCTTGAAATGCTTTCAGTATTCTTTCGACTATATTTTTGTAGTCAGGATGTTTCTTATTGCTTAAAAATTCTCTACGACCTCTTTGAATGCAATCCACCCTTATTTTTGAGAATCCGTCATGGTACTGACAAACCTGTGATCAGCTATAAGCATTCTAATGTCTGGTACAACGAATACATCTTCCTTCAATTTTGCCTTCGAGAGGCCTGGAAACTTGGTGACCAAATACTTGAAGCATTCTCCATTTCTTGGAAATGATTTCACGAATTGCTTCATCAACCACAATTTTATATGGAAAGGTGGTAAAGTCCAAAAGATAATCCGTCCTTCCCGAAGGTATACGGATGATTTTGAGAGACGACAAATTTCGCAATGGCAATCAGCTTGACTAGGATTATACAATAGAAATAAATACATGCAATGTTAAACAATTATAAAAACCGAAACAAACAAACAACAAAATCATCAATGACCCAAAAAAGGGTAATGAAAGTCCATAAGGTCTTTCACCACAGCCAAAATGAATTTTCTACAATAGTAGTCATTATAGAATGTATGTGGTGACCATTCAGTAATTTCCCTCGGTAAACTCGACCGCAAATCTCTCCATGTTACACAATTAAATAAACAATGTTCTATTGTCTGGACCTCTCCGCACGCACAGATGTCACTCTTCCCAAAAAATCTTCTTTGATATGATCCCACGCTTCCATGTTGAGTGATAGCTTGATTTATATAGAAATTCGATATTAATCTTTCTAAGGAAACATGAGGGTAGATTTTATGAACCGGCCTCCCCAATTCACTATCGGCCCACCTTTCTTGCCAGACTTTCATTCCATATGCCTTAATCTTTGCCTTTACTTGTTGTCTGGTCATTTTGTAGGTACCTTCAATTATGTCCAGTTCCGTGGCTTCTTTAGCCGCAGTGTTAACTTCCTAATTCTGTCTGATCCCGATATGTGCTTTTATCCAGTGGAAATGCACGACCACACCATTATTTTTGATCTTGTGTTTCAATTCCTCAATAATCTCACCCTTATGTTCTAAGGACCCAAGAGCCTGCAAAGCACTCCTGGAATCGCTAAAGATGTCAATTTCTCTTAGACATTTTTCCCTAGCATCGTCTATTGCCATGGAAATGGCTGTAACCTCAGCACTGTATGATGTTGCGTTATCAGGGTTTTCTTCTCCGTTTAGTATCGATCTTCTGACTCTCATGATACCTAATAAAGGCCGACCCAACTTTTCCGTTAAACTTGGAACGATCCGTAAAATATGTATTCTTCGCAAAGGGTTCTAGTCTATAAGACCAATTGAAGCTCATTATATCCTATCTTTTTGAGATTCCTGAATTTTAATTCACAAGTTTGGCTATTGAAGGATTCATTCCCCAACCAAATCTCGTCACCCTCATTATAGATCTTATACCACATCTTATCCATTTTCGCTTTTAAATCAAGGGGTAAACATCCCGCGAATATAGCTAGAGCCTCTGTCGATACGGTGCGATAACATTTTGCTATCATTAGCAGGAACGGCCTTTGCATCTGTCGTAACTTGACATTCATCAAAGTCTTATCGTCATACCAGGCTTGAACTCCATGTAACAAAACCTTTTCCACAACTCTTAAATATAGCTCTTTAATATTTTCGCCCTTAAGGCCCCAAGTCCTTTTATATATTCTCTTAATACCATAAATGAACTTCAGGGTTTTTTCTCTAGTGATCGTTATATGTTTTATAAAATTCAACTTTTCATCGATATACACACCCAGATATTTCAATGCGTCGTTGTATCTAATATTTTTATTCTTTAATTTAATAGCTGGTTTCCTCGTAACCTCGCCTTTATACGGTATGATGATATAATTTGATTTTTCGACACTAAAATCCATAATATTTTTCTGTGCCCATCCTGCACATTCTTCCAAAACGTTGTTTGCCAGCTAGGTAAATCTGTAAATTACTCGACTTCTTAAAATGATGACAACATCATCAGCAAAGGCTTGAATTTTAATCCCATCTTCCCAAGTTTTTTACAGTAGTTCGTTAATGATTATCAGCCACAATATTGGTCCCAACGAAGACCCCTGTGGCACGCTTATATTATAATTCCATTCAGTATTGTTTTTCATCCTTACAACTCTGTTATTTAAGTAATTCATTATCATGACTTGGGATGTTTGTCCACTTTATCCCTCCTCATTTCTTCCTTAATTCTACTGTGTCGCACCATATTAAACGCATTTTTAATATCAAGGGTAATCAGACAAGTATGGTACTTGTCTGCTTTATTCTTTTTAATTATTTTAATCATTTCAGTTAAGGCCCCAGTTACGCCACGATTTCTCCTGAAACCGTATTGAGCTTCCGATAGTATTTTATTGATTTCTAGATATTCTATTAATCTGTTTGTCAAAATTTTGTCCAAAACTTTACCTATTATGGGCAATAAACAAACAGGGCGATATGAGGTAGGATAAGTTAGGTCCTTGCCTTCTTTTTGGAAGAATACCACGATCGTTCTTTTCCAATGACTAGGGAATTCTCTTTTCTCCCAGCATTTGTTGTATAAATCAACAAGATACCTCTCATCGATGTTATGAATATCTTGTACTATACTAAGGGTGATGCCATCGTACCCAGGTGCTTTACTTGGATCCATATCCTGTAGCATTTTCTTAACTTCAATTAGCTCAATCGTCTGTGCGTTGTCCCCCTCTGCATAATCTTGCGTGATGACTACGTCTTCCCTCTGAAAGTGCTGAGCCGTTAATAAATAATCGACTTCGTCATCATTATATTTAATATCTCCGTTTTGGTCTCTTATACCCTCGGCTTCTACTGACCTATCATTTCTATCTTTTATAATAGAGTATGCCCCGCCAAAAAGGTTCTTTACTGTGACCTTATCCAAAAACTCCTTAAATTTCGTTCTCTTGGCTTTTAACATTTCTTTACTATATTTAGCCCTTTCTGCTTTAAACATTAATTCGTATTCTTTCCTCTTGTCCGGGTCTCTTTCCTTCTGAAAACGCCTCCTCAACGCTCTCACCTTGCTTCTAATGACCGTGAGTTGAGGATTCCACCAATACGCGTTATTCTTTTTCCCTTTTGGTTTCCTTTTATGTTTATTACATAGATCCTCCAGATCCTCTTCGAGTTCTTGTACACAATCATTTGCGTTTTTAAGTGTTAGACTGCTCCTCCATTTCCTTATGCTATTCCTTAGATCAATGCGAAAGTCCAAACAGTTCAAGATGTTAATATCCCACCTCTTTCTATGGTTGTAAATTCCTTGCGTTTTTTCCATCGTTAAGTTAAATATTATGGCGTTATGATCAGTTAAGGAATTTATGTCCTCCACCCTCTAATTACTAATATTACCATCTTCCAGACCGAAAGTAATCGTCAAGTCCAACCATCCCAGCCAAAATGGGCCACGATAGGTCGATTCACTGTCGGGATCATTATGTATAGTTCCATCATGCGCCATGACCATTCCCAATATAATTAGTCCACGTGTATCCGTGGGCCGTTGGCCCCAGACAGTTGACTTCGCATTCAAATCCCCCATTAAAATGATCTTTTCTCCGCTCAACTTAGTGATAATTTCTTTTAACTGACTTATATGGGGCCGAGTCCTATCCACATTTGCATCGCGTACCGGAGGAATATACACTGCTGGCCACTGTAAATGCAACACCCTGAAGGAAACATGCAAATAACATGAAATTTACAACATGCATTAGCGGAGGTGAGATATGCAAATGATTAGAATTTCAGCACAGACGCACATCACGCACGCCTGTGGCGCCACTTCAAAGCGCTATTTAAGGCTTGGAGATTTCGACGATTTCAAGTTCTGCAATTGTGTTTTTCTTGTGGTTTTATCAAAAAACGATCAATTATGCCTCGTCGAAAACAGCGATCATCTTTTGATCAAGTATCCGAGTTCGACAGAGGAAGGATAGTGGCCTACCGAGATTGTGGATTATCTTTCAGGGAAATCGGTAGTCGTGTTGGACGAAACCAAACAACTGTAATGCGGATATGTGATCGTTGGATGCAGGAGGGTACGACGGACCGGCGTGTTCGATCGCATCCACCTCAGCGTACCACTTCACGTGATGACAGGCAAATTGTGCGCATGGCAGTGACGGATCGCTCAGTCACATCAGGAACCATAGCACAGCACATGCAGTCTGTAACGCATCATCCAGTGTCTGCGCGTACCATTCGACGCCGTTTACAGCAGAGTGGTCTGTCCGCAAGACGTCCATTGCTTTGTCTACCCTTGAAGCAGAACCACAGACGTCTCCGCCGCCAATGGTGCGATGACAGAAGGATGTGGACGGCAGGATGGAATGAAATTGTCTTTACTGATGAGTCACGCTTCTGTCTGCAACACCACGATGGTCGCATTCGAGTCTGGAGACACCGTGAAGAGAGGATGCTGAACAGCTGCGTTATGCATCGCCACACTGGTCCTGCACCGGGTATTATGGTATGGGGCGGTATTGGATATCACTCTCGCACACCTCTAGTACGCATTGCCGGTACTTTAAACAGCCAGTGCTACATCTCCGAGGTGTTGGAGCCAGTTGTCCTTCCTTACCTTCAGGGCTTGCCCACAGCCATATTTCAACAGGATAATGCGCGACCACACGTGGCACGCATTGTCCAACGGTTCTTCGTCAATCGCCAGATTGAATTGCTTCCCTGACCGCCTCGCTCTCCGGATCTTTCGCCGATAGAAAACATGTGGTCCATGGTTGCTCTACGATTGACCCAGATTCCATCCCCAGCTGCCACAGCAGATCAACTTTGGCAACGTGTGGAAGCTGCTTGGTCTGCTGTACCCCAAGAACTCATCCAAAGTCTCTTTGAATCAATGCCGAGGCGTGTGGCAGCGGTGATCTCCAACAATGGCGGCTACTCTGGCTACTGATTTTGGCAGGAACCACACTTCACAGAAGTCTATAAATTAAATCATTTGATACTTGGTCAACATGTTATCTACAAAATAAATTTTGTTGTGATATCTCTTGTCTTTCTTGGTGTTGCAATTTGGGTGGCCAGCAGTGTACATCGAAATTACAATAAATGTTGAGTTCATAACATTGCATTTCACGGCTACTATATGTTCAGTTATATGTATTCTAACAGTTCTAATTCTTTTACTTAAAACAATTACAGCTTTTGAATTTGACTCCGAGTGCACCAGTTGAAGATCACCGGTAATACCGACCACCCGATTTCGGGCCATATAGGGATCTTTGACTGAAGCATTATCCCGATTACAAGAAAGAAAGTCCACCGCGAACTGCGACGCGGCAGTGTGCGACATGTTAAGATTCAAATGAACGAAATTAAGAAAAATCTCGGAAGAGTTAGCCATAAAAAGTTAGAGATTTAATTCTCTCCACCTCGGTGTAGTAACTGTTGCACCTCTTATCGGTGGGTAAGTGTTTAACATCCTCTGTTGTTTTATTGAATTTATTGTATCTAACACAATTCGCACAGCTAATTTCTGCCTCACAATTCTTCATCTCATGGCCATCTACGCCACAATTTTTGCAGGTTACTACTTTGGAGCGACAATACTTAGCCGGATGCCCGAATCTCCAACAGTTAAAGCAAATACGTGGTCTTATGTATTCTCTATAGCCATGGCATTCACAGTCTAATTTTAATTTGGTCTTTCCCTTCAATCTTTTATAGGCTTCCCCACTTAATCCAAATATCCAGTTATATCCTCTATTCACTTTAAACTTCGTTATCACTTTTATATCGTCATTCTCTAATTCTTCATTATTTTCCTTAAGTTTCTCATCTATCTCTTCCTCTTTATATTCCCCTTGTACACTGTATAGTATTATCTGCGGTCTTCTTTTCTGTGGTGTTTCAGCTTTATATTCTGTGTTCAGGTCTTCTCTTGTTTTCACTTCCTCAATTATCTTGTTTATATCTTCTTCTCTCTCAACTCCTATGGCGATTCCCCCTTTACTGATTTTCTTACACATGGTTATACCAACTTTCAGTTTACTTGGGTTAATATTATTTCGTATAGCCTCTTCAGTAAATTCCGATTTTTGTTCCTTTTTAGGGTATATCGTTACCACATATTTTTCGTTATTAAACCTCTTTCTAGATCTAGATCTTGAGCGATCCCTCTTTTTAACTTTTTCTGCGTATGTGCTTCCCATATTTCTTTCCATCCCTTTTATAATTTCTCTCAAGTACTGAGTATGATTTTGTTGGTTCTTAAATGCATTAATTATTGTCGATATATCCCTTAATACCTCCTCCTTTCCCGCAGCCGAAATTTTCGGGACGGTTAAAAGTTCAATTGCCCTTGCCTAACATTCCTTTACCACTTTTTCATTGTGTGTATACTGTCCCTCGTAATCTCTTTTCTCTCCTTCCATTATTTCTAATTCCAAATTTCTAACTCCAAATCAACACAATTAAATACTTGTTGACATTCACAGTTAAATCTCTATACACTTAAGTCACAATTCACCAAAATACACTTGTGCACACTTATAAGCTGTCATATGCGCACAATAACTAAATATCAATTTTCGAAAATTCCGTAATAACAATATAATCACAAAATTTAACACCATAAACTTTTATCATACAATTAAACGTGTCCTACCTGGACCAAACATACTAGCCATCCATGGAATTCCCTAGAGCACCAAACAATTATGCTACATACTATTTATAATTAGCGAAATATCAACTCGATCGCACGAAGAGACCTTTACAGTCCTTGAACTCCTTAAGATTTCACCGGCGTGAGAAAATTCAGCTGACCTTTAATAGAGCGCCTTTCAAACCTCCTCTAAAGGCACAAATCGAATTCGTCGATCTTCGGAGCGTCCTTCAGATGACTTTCACCGGCGCAGATAGAAAACCCAGTTTGAACGGATTACAGTACGCGACTAGGCTTCCTCAATCCCCGTAGGAGACTGCATCGCCTACCGCAGACGTCCACTCCCTACGCCGCTTAGGCCTAAGTTCACCGAACTTTTTATCAAAGTTTTGATAATTCGATAAATATTTGTCTCACTGTTATAAATTTTATGTCGACGTAAACCACAAAACTCAGGCTAGCCAACTAAACACAATTTAAGCACCAATTTGGAAAGGTGGTAAAAGAACATTATGTGGAGGTGACAAAGTTTCTCGGAGGACATTGTTTTGACCGACTGTGAACACCCTCGGCTGTCAACTTTTCTTGGTCTAGTGATTTTGCCGGTTTCGACTGTCCCTTAGACATAAAAAACAAGGGTATTTGGTATATCCAGCTTGTTGCCCGAGCAGCATGCACAAGACCTTTAAATCCCCACACACTTGCCAACCATGGTCTTCATATTTAAGTTTAAGAAGAACCAATTCCAAGCTCTTGTAGGTTTCCTTCAAGTGTACCGAGTGACCTATAGGGATGGAAGCGTAAAAACCACCGTTGTGGAGCAAAACTGCTTTGAGACTTCTTTTTAAAGAATCTATGAAAAGATGCCATTTCGTTGAATCATACTGGATTTTGAATTGACCCATCGAACCTTCGACATCAATGCAATAAACCAAGTAGTCTTCCTGGAAAAAGTAAGGAACGAACTCCTTTTCACGATGTCTGAACCATGAAAAAGACACTCCGGGCACCAATAAATTCCTGCTTTTGAGCCTTGAACTGAGTAACTCAGCGGCATCTTTGTAAAGATTCAATTGTCTTACCAAATCATTCATCTTCTCCGGGAAAAATAATTTTGGTCTTGTATGATCTTGAAAATCAGAACTTGATTCGTCATGTGGTTCAGGTATGACTTCAACTTCATTGGAGCTAGGTATCTCTTCCAAGGTAACAAAGGGCTTGGTTACTGGTATATCTGTGCCATAGGGGATGGGACGAATTGCTAAGGGGTGGTTGGGGTATGAAATGGAATGCTTCTATTTGGAATTATACCCTTTCATATCGCATGAAAAAAAGTAACAAGCTTCACTATGGTTCTTTTGCTCTCTCCATACCATTGGAATTACATAACGGAAAGCTTTTTTCTTACCCTTGAACCAATTTCGGAGGTCCTCAACACACCTTTTACACACTTTATAAGACGCGCAAACTTTATCTAGATCTCCCTGTTTTAGTCCGAAGTATGTGAAGTATACTTTTCTCACAATTTCTGTGATATCTAGTTGTTGCTTCAACACTGTACATTCACCACAAACAAACCAGAAACTGTCAGGGGAATTAATACACTTCCGCGGAGTCGTAACACTAACTTGGAGAAACACGATTTAACAATGACAAGATATCCGAAGTGAGAGGAAAAAGTGTGAAAAGGCGAGAACAGATAAAAAAACTGAACCAAGCCCGTGCATGCAACATGTCCCAGCTTGCAACATGTTGATTCTGGTTTCAATTAGCTCACTCTGGAAGTTCTTTTCATTGAAAGTTATGTTTGTTTGGCATTGTATATATTAAATGCACTGATGGGAATTAGTAGTAATTTTGACTTTAAATTTAAAAACACTAAGATAAATAAAATACCAAAAATTGAGAAAAATTTGCTAAATTTGAAGAGAAATTTGCATTTTGTGTTAAATTCTGACGTCTAGGATTTAAAAAAAATTTGTTTCGTATTCAGCACACTAAAATACGTGGAAATTAGTTGAAAATAGTCAAACAGCTTTTTTGTTGCAGATCTGTGTAATTTATTGAGATATTAATAATTTTGCGGAACAGTTCATTGATTAGTCAGATCTAAAGACCAAATATACATATTTTTTCTAAATTCCAAAATCAAAAAGTCTTAAAATTTAATAAGCATAAATTGTTTTGCAAGTTACTTTTATGTTTGAAAACTGTTTATTAGATTTGTATTATATGCTCAGTCAGTGTAACCCTTTAAATTCAACGCGAGTAGCAATCCAGTGCAAATAATTTTCCACTGGCAAATGTAATCAAGCATTGAATTGATACAAACGATATGCTGAAAGATATGGTAAATTTTTTTAATCGAGATATTTGTGTGTGTATATATACTATTAAAAATTTAAGAGCAAATGTAAATATACAAAATTTCAGTAAAATATGGGGGTCAGACCATATCTTGTGTGTATTATTTTACAATAGAGGATTAAACATATAATCGAATATCACACTGAAAGAAGTACACATCACATTGGTAAGCGTTTACAGCTCATTTTATATGTTCAGAAGTATATTATTATATAGTATTTATTGCCAGTATTTATTGCCAGAGGTTTTCAACTAACACAAATGTAAACGTTTTATTTTTCTTAATATCCACAACGAAACAAAAAAGTTTGAAAATTAAAACACGGTACTTCATGACTTCCGTTCTCCCGTGCAACCAAAGTCCCGTGCATTACTTCTTGCGTTTGAAGTGTCCAGCTTTACCTTATCGATGGGCGGCACTAAAAAAAATCCATCGATTCAACCTTTCGATGGTGGAATCGGATGGTGAAATCGATGATTTTAATCGATAATTAATTATCGATTATATTGGTATGTTATAATGAGATGAGTCCTGTGCAAAAATCAATGTTAATTTTTCCTAATATATACATACATATTATTGTATTTTCTAGAATATGAGTTTTCTCTGGAATACGATATGTGGAAATGTCAGGAAGTTAATAAGTTCGGAATTTTACCTTTCCATAAATCTTCAACTTTGTGCCTTCCAATATAAAACATTCTAAGAAATAAATATTCAGTTTTTATGTATTCATATCCTTACACAATCGGATTATCAATAATTCAATAATCTTTGATTATGAATGTAAAGATATTTTTTCTGGTTCATTAATATTTCAGATAGTTATTTCTACTTAAATCTATATTTGACCATCGTCCTAAATATAGGACAGCATACATTTTTAGCTCTTGCTCATAAAATATTTTTTTCTATTGCGTTTGTTTTAGTATTATATTACGGTGAAAGGATCACTCATTACAATGGCTTAATTTTTAATTTTTGATTTTTAAACATTCATTTATTATTAATTTTTAAAATATGCTAATTTTGAGAGTTTTTGTAGAAAATTTATTAAATTAAGTTAAAAAATGGATGAAAAATATTAAAATACTGCCTTATTTTCAATTCTGTAGGTGTTTAACATTATGTAGGGTAAAAATCAAGAAGAAAAATCAATAAAAACACCTTTTTTCACTTTCTGTTTACAAGCGTCCTATAAATAGGACCATATACCATATTTAGTCAAATCCATTACTACACTCATCTGTCATTCAGGCATACCTATCACCCCTTCGAAATGGAGTAGAGGGGTCTGTCTGAATTATTTTTCTATCAGTGGCATTCGAAGATAATCTTTTACTGGAGATCAAACGTTTTACATTCCTCTCTAACGAAGGAATGTAAAACGTTCTTTGAGATACATGTTACTTTCAGGTGCATTGGTTACAAACTAGCATCCAATATGAGCCGCCATTTTTTTAATGCTGAAGAAGCTTTAGAATATTCTTTGGATGATGAAATTTCAGATATTGAACCAGAAATGATAATTTTACCTCCTGAGGAAATAGATGAAGGCTGTAAAAAAATTATACATCGCTAAATCATCTGCGAAGAAATAATTTCTGAGGAAACAGCAGGAACGTTAGAAATTCTAAATCGAAAGGAGAATGAAGAAATATGTATGTCAAAGCCGAATTCGAAAAATTCCATACCCAAATTTTCAAATACCCCTAAATTTTTTCTCAAGAGTTACGTCAAACTATTACAGATTTTATTACTGGAAAATCTCCTACGGAGTGTTTTGAGATAATGACTGAAAAATTTATAGAAAAGACTGTAGAAGAAAGTAATGAATATGCTGCGCAGAATAATAATCACAAGTTTTTATTGAAAAAAGAAGAATTCAAACAATTTTTAGGCATACTTTTCTACAGTTGATACCATATTTTGCTTCGTGAAAAAATGCTCTGGGAAAATGCTCCGGATACTGTAACGACAGTAGTTAGTATAGCAATGCCACGAAACTGATACTTTGAGATAAAAAAATATTTTCATTGTAAGTAAAATAGCTGTATTGATTCGGATCGTTATTACAAAGTACGTCCAATAGGACTTACTGATTGAGACTCTACAACAGTTTGGTGTATTTACTGAACATCTAACTATTGATGAATGAAAAGTGCGCTATTACGAAAGACATGGCTACAAGATGTTGATGGAAAGAAAACCAGTCAAATTTAAATATAAGTTGTGCTTACTGTCTTCTTATGATAGATATCCATTTCATATCATTCCATATGAGGGAGCACAAAAAGACCCAATCATATCTAGGTTAGGTAATTTGGAATTGGAAAGCAACAACAAATATGATCATCAAAATTTTGAAAAGAAAACTAAATCCAAAGTGCAAAAGAACAAAGTACCATTATCTCGAGAAGATGTGGAAAGTTTACTGTCAATTGTAAAATATTCAGCGCAGCACAAAAATTTATATGAGTAGCTTTTTTCCTCCAATGGCCTTTTCGTTAGACTGAGAGAAATCAATTACTTTGTTACGGGAACTTGAAGAGAAAATAGAACGGCCAAATTCCCACTAAAGTGAACTAAAATAATGGCTAAAATGGCTCGAGAGGCAGCAGATTGGAAATTTGATGAGAAAAATTAAACTGAAGAAGTTCGCTGGAAAGATAATAAGGTTGTATCATTGCTCAAGAATTTTGAAGATACAAGATGCTTTTCAAAGGTAAAAAGAAGAGTAATAGTAGGCCGACAATAAGCTGACATGCCAGCATGCATAATTTCTTACAATAGGTATAAATAGGGTATAGACTTATTTGACAATCATACGGAAACCCCTTTTTCCTTGGTACAAGGAAAAAAATGGCATAGGACATTATTCTTAAATGCTCATGAAACTGTACTAATAGCAGCCTGGAAGCTAACAAAACTATTCAGTCCAACAGAAGCTCTTGAAGTGCTATTACAATTAGTTATTTAGTACTCTCTATACCGATGAATTTGGCGGTTAGGAGATTAGGTACTCAACAACTAAATTCAGAATTTTTGAAGCTGCAAAGTGAACACATAATTGTGAAAAACCCTAATGGAAGACACTGTCGTTGACAACTACAGAACTGTACAATAAATCCAAGAAATATCTGCAAAAAATGTGATTTTGGACTCTGTGTAAACTGTTTCTTACCAATTTCATTGAAAGAAGAAGTTTGAGTTCGAAAATAAATTAGTGTCTTAGCAGTTGATTTTACCATCGTCCTGTTTATAGGACAGCCTGTAAATCTGAAGATAACAAAATTTTGGTAAGTTTTACAATTTTATATCCTTCCTTGTGTCTTAATGAAGCTAAACCACAATTTTTGAACAAAAGAATAATTTTTTTCAATATTTTGGCAAATATATTTTAACACTAGAACCGCGGAGCGGGTCAATTTGACCCAAATCGATGTTCAATTTATCACCAAGCGAAAAGTATTGATTAAAAAAAAATTCCTTCTATGACTTTTAATAATTTAAGGTGAACAACAATTTACCAAATTTAAAAATTCGTAACATAAATAATTTTCCGATTATTAACACTTATACCTAGAACCGCGGAACGGGTCAATTTGACCCGTAAGAAATGTTAATGCACAAATGACGAAAAACAGATGCATTTTCTCGGAAGTAACTCTAAAGTACTTCTACTCCACCCTGGAATTCCTGAAAAGAACTGTACCAGAAGGGGTAATAGTGAAGGTTTTCAGTCAACGTCATTATATTAGGTTTGAAGCGCGAACTACGTTCGAATACATTGAAAAACTATAGCGAATATTTAGAAGGCTTTTTTAACTTGCTTTTATACTGTAATTAGTATATGTATGAAAAAATGACACGAAGCCATAATCTTGTTCAGGAAGCTTTAGAATATTTAAAACAATTATCTGAAAAGGATTCAGGAGGTGAAGATAATGATGAAAGTTTCGATTTTGAGTGGTGAGGATGAATATCTCACCACTCACGCCTGCTAATGAAGAAAATTTGGATTCGGATGAAGAAAATGAAAGTGAAGATGACTCTGGCAATGCTCTAACAATCGTTGGTCCTTTTCATCTCAATAATGATGATAATTTATCTTATAAAAAATATAAAAAATATTCCAAGAAAAGATACACACACGCAAAGAAATTTGAAAAAGAAATCGACAATAACATTCAAAGTTAGAAATAATGAAGTTGGAAAAAAAGGACAGATTGGAATGTCGCTCAATTAGGAACAAGCGATAGAGGAAGAAAATAAAAGTGTAATATTTTGAAAGAAGCTGGGGGCCCAACACCACATGCTAAACGCAATGTTATCGACAGCAGTCTGTAAGGTATACACAAGATTCGATTCACAAGAATCGAACTTTTGAGTGAATTAAAGAAGCTGCTTCAGATATGCTAATTTCGGCATACGCTCTTAGTATAAATACCACGCAGCGTCATTAATGAAAAAAGGGGAGGATGTTAAGGTTGAAAAGGTGTTATCCTGCGCTAGTGCTTAGCGGGCCAGAAGTTTACATGGCAGTACTGCTGGTTTCACTTACTGTTCGTGAGTATAAAAATATATTGTTCTTGAAAGCTGTGTTTATACATTCCGTACAAGTAGTACGCATGCTTATTGCTGTAAAGCCAATTATATGTGCAACGAATTCAATAAACATTGTTTCATGTATAAACTGTGTGTGGTTCAAATTCAAATAGAGAGCCACTTCAAATTATATACACCCAGGTCTGGGTAGAAGTGAGCATAGAATCTCTATACTGGCACCCGAAAATATATATACCCTGGTAGTTAGCGTTACATTTGTAACGAACAACATAATTGAAATTAAAAACTGTGTATTGTGAACTTATATTGATAAAATTGTTGCAAGTACTTATATACTATTTAAAAAATGAGTGTTGTAGAACAAAATCCTGCTGGAAATTTTCCTCGGGTAATTATGGTTCAGCATTTTGCGCCATTCGAAGCCACCTTCAATGGCGGCCCCTCAAGCCAATTCCTAAAGAAAATTGAGCATTACTTTCAGCAACAATGCACCCCAGAGGGGGATAAACTTAAAATTGCTCTAGCCGCTTTAAGAGGTAGTGCATATCAGTGGTACACGTGCATGCAAAGCAGTAATCTGATTTTTGACTATTTGTCATTCAAGCAACAGTTTCTTAGTGTTTTTCCAAAGACCTTTAATCAAAGTGAAATTGAAGCGGAAATTTATTCGCTAAGGCAACGTGAAGGTCAGTATGCGTTAGATTTTGCTACAGAAAAGATTTCCAAGTGTGAGGAATATTTAGAAGGGGTAACGGAAGCGGTAATCTTAAAAATAGTTATCCAACGTTTGAAGCCAAGTGTTTAAGATTTTTTAGATAATCAAACAATTACAAGCAAGGCTACCCTCCTTCAAGCTTTAGCTAAACATGACAATAGGCATTTCTTCGCTACCCCATACCGTCATTCAGGTACGAAAAGTTTTATACAGCCGCGCCAAAATTTTTCGCGAGTTTCAAACCAGCAGCGTAAGCAGTACCGCAGGCAAAATAATAGAAGCGCACGGCGTTATAATGAAATTAGTGCACTTAAAGAAAATAATATCCAAGCACCTTACTTGCACTGGCAAGTTGATTCACATGATATGGTTCAACCTGTTGAAACTGTTTGGTCAAATGTATTATTTTGTCCGAGTAGTAATCATTATTTTGAGAATAGTGAAAGTCAGGGTATTTTTGTGGCTTATAAAGAAAGTGAGTCTAGCTGGAATAATGAGGTAATTCCAGTACAAATTTCTAAAAATAGTGCCGATAATAATGTTAGTGGTTTAGAAAATAAATCATCTGACACTTCTATTAATGCTATACCTGATATTATTGATGCTATACCTGATATTTTAGATGATATTCACACATCTGTTAATGAAGAAAATTTAGTAGATGACGAAGTATGCGTTACGGAAGTTAGTGAATACTTATTAGTTGACGACAATAAAAATTCTTTAAACGATAGTAGGAACTCGCTAGGTAATGATGATATTATTTCAAGTTTCCATCCGAATGAGGATTGTGTAGGCCAGGTTGATAATATGGTTTTAAATAAAGTACATGAAAACCATACTGAGAGTCAGGATGAAAAGTTGACACAGAGTTATACTGTAAGTAGTTTAGCTGATGCTTCGGAAGTTATAGACGCAGGTTGCATTAAAACGCACCAGTACGAAAAGCTTAATCTTCCTAAAACTGAAGCAGTGTGTAAGAATTTAAATGATAGCGATTCTGAAGACGGACGTTTTAAAGATACTTTTTCGTCAAAAGAGGATAAAACTAAAGTTAAGGGAGATAAAAAACGTGAAAAAAGCGCCTTCAGGTTCCAGCATTAAAACTGCAAATACTGAAGTAATTAAGGCGGTAAACAAGAAGTTGCATAAGCACCAATACCAAAAACAGAGTCAGTTTGTTGAAAAACATGACACAAGTAGAGAGATAAAGCCAGTAACTAAACACGTTGGTGCGGCGTATAAATTTGACAAAATAGAATCTGCATTAAAATCTAATACCGATACAAGCAAAAGTACGAAGAAAGGTAAAGTGTGCACTACAAAAACTCCATCAAAGGATGAATGCGTCGCTGATAAGGTACACAAGGTTATCAAAAGGAAGAATGACAATTTTAAAGTTCCTTTGCATAAGTACAGGAAACGGAAGATTTCTGCCGCCCAGCAAGGTTGGCCTCCTCCCAAGAGACCTCCTGACCATCGTCAAGCCGGACCAGCGCCTCAGGACCTACGACCTGCTGCACGAAGGATGCCCACACGGTCAACGAACCCCTTTACTAGGACTGCGACCATCAAGAGAGGTTCCACGGATTGGACAGACTGGTGCAAGGAAGTTGCTGCATTCATGAGGAACAAGTCTTGTATCAACTTTCTTATTCTAACTCCCACCCTTTAATAAAACCGAACCAAATTGGTTTGAAATTCCCCAGTGTATATACTGTGTAAACATTTTGAGGGGAAGGGGTGAGCCACTGAAAAAAAATAAGGCATACTGTTGTTTTATAAATTTTTGAAGGGGACATGTAGTGACTAGGAAAAAAATACATACTGCACAATATACCAATTAACCACTAATGTACTAACTTCACAAATCATGACACATGTGCATTATAAATTGGGGGAGAGCAGATACAAACAGTCAAGAAATGTCATGCTGTGCAATTGTGTTGACAATTTTAACTAAAATAAGTTTTTTAGGGCGCAGTTGGCCTGCCCAGTATCCACAACTCTGCAAATCCACTGTGTGATGGTGTCACCTGGACCCTTCGGGGTTAGTTTTGTAAAATGGTAGTGGCGTTTTTCCCCCACACAACGTGTGGAAGGTTTTTTGGCTTTGCCACCCATTATGTAAAAAGTCAGACCAGCACGCGTTTTCAATTAGTTAACTGAAGCCGTTCAGACCTCAGTTACCTAATTTTTTTTTCGAGGGAGGCCAGTGTAAGGTATACACAAGATTCGATTCACAAGAATCGAACTTTTGAGTGAATTAAAGAAGCTGCTTCAGATATGCTAATTTCGGCATACGCTCTTAGTATAAATACCACGCAGCGTCATTAATGAAAAAAGGGGAGGATGTTAAGGTTGAAAAGGTGTTATCCTGCGCTAGTGCTTAGCGGGCCAGAAGTTTACATGGCAGTACTGCTGGTTTGACTTACTGTTCGTGAGTATAAAAATATATTGTTCTTGAAAGCTGTGTTTATACATTCCGTACAAGTAGTACGCATGCTTATTGCTGTAAAGCCAATTATATGTGCAACGAATTCAATAAACATTGTTTCATGTATAAACTGTGTGTGGTTCAAATTCAAATAGAGAGCCACTTCAAATTATATACACCCAGGTCTGGGTAGAAGTGAGCATAGAATCTCTATAAGTCCTTCAAGTGCTTTGAGACTTTTTATAGATGAATGGATATTGAAGCACAAATAAATGTACTGAAGATGAAGCTCACTGGCAGATTCATGAAAGAGAATGGAATATAAAATTAGAAGAAATAGATGCGTTTATATCAATTTTATATGCACGTGGTATATATTGTGCAAAAGGACTTGTGTTCTGCATAGCTTGTGTTCAAAGGACTGAGGACCACCATTTTTTGCAAAATACAATGTCAAGAGACCAATTTCGTGAAATAATGAGATTTTTACACTTCGACATAAAATCAACAAAATCAAAGCATCTAGAGACAAACAAATTTGCCCTTATTTCGGATATCTGGAATCGTTTCATTGAAAATTGCAAGACTAACTATACACCAGGTCCTAATATAACTGTAGATGAACAGTTATTTCCTACAAAATCTAGGTGTAGGTTTACCCAATACATGTCAAACAAACCAGATCAGTTTGTAATCAAGTTCTGGTCGGCTGCAGATTTTGACTTAAAATATCTGATAAATGGATTCCTGTATCTTGGAAAAGATAACCAATGTCCCTCCAACGTTTCTCTTTCTGAACATGTAGTGCTACGACTAATAAGTCCTTATGAGAACAAAGGTAGAAATGTTCTTACGGACAACTTTTTCACAACACTGAAGCTTGCAGAGGCTATCAAGGTAAAAAATATAAAAACGTTTTATTTCTAAGTAGTCTCCATCCAACCGTAGAAATTGTAGATAACCCCCCAAAAAAACTACCTGATACAATCGCTTTCTACAACGCAACTAAATACGGTGTGGACGTGATTGACCAAATGGTAAGGAAATATATAGTCAAGTCTGCTTCCCGTACGTAGTCGGTGCAGGTTTTTTGTAATATTTTGGACCTTGCTACAATCAATGTCTTGGTTTTGTATAAAACTTCAACTAGAAAATCTATTAGTAGACGGCAATTCATCCAAGACTTGGTTGAAGAATTGCTAGAAAAGTTTGTTCTCTCCCGTCAAAAAGGTGGCAAAAAGAGAGTGTGAAGCAACCAATCAAAACGACGGACAACCACAAATTAAGCGGAAACAAGTTCGATGCCACAGTTCAAAATGTGAAAATAAAAACTATAGATATCTGTTCAAAATGTAAAGCACCCATTGTGGAAAATGTACAAACTTATTACTCAGTTTTGTGCACAATGCATACAGTAAATTGAATTTTATAATCCATAAAACTAATAAGTAACTGATAAAATTTTAAATTTTGAATTTTTTGAAATTATATCTAATTTTATTGAAAAGATATGCTCTGTTTTCCCATTGAAATTAGGAAATTTATGTCATTTTGTTAAAGAGACATGTTTTTATACTCAAGATATAAAATTTTAAATAAGATTTTGTAAAAATTAAGTTAATTTCTCTTGATTTATATAAACTATTTAATGTAAATTCTCAGAAATATTGATTATTGATTGAATTATTTAAAAAAATAAAAAGTTTTAGTTACCTAAATTACGCGCTTGTGCATATTTTATAGGTTTACAGTCTAGGGTCAAAATGACCCGCTCCGTGGTTCTAGGTATACCGAAAGTCCCGCGGTTCTAGTGTTAAAATGAAATGAATTCTAATTTTCTCTAATATATGTCTGGACAGTATAAAATATATTCTATTTCAAAATTGATAGAAATCCGAATGAGAAATTTTACTTTGTTTTTTAGTTGAATTCTATTCTCCACACGGCCAAAGAAGTCTAATAAAGGGGTCTTTGGCCGTATAGAGATAGATAATAAGAATGTAGTAATAAAGCATAATAAGGATGTAGTAAGGATGTAGTTATGAGTATCTAATAAAGGGGTCAGACATTCTTGAAAAGCATGCTGTTTTTGACTTCTTTATGCAACAATGAGGTAAACAGCAACAACAAAAAAAAAGCAATCTGTATTATCGACCCACGACTATGGGAAACATCATTCACGTGTTATATGAGACATTCATATCAGCAGAAAGAGAATGCTTCTCTTACAAGTATTTAAGTGGATAGGTATCAACGGAACTGGATTAACGACATCATCTAAAATTATATAGGCACTAAATTAATAATATCTTAAGCGTAATTTACCTGTCCAAGTGATGTAATGCTTTCCTTCATAATAACAAGCCTTATCATTAATGCATTATACTCGAAATGAGTGGCTTTAATTAAATACTTTACATAAGCAGAATAAACAAACCCCAAAGTAATTATTTATTTCAGCTTAATGTGAACAGAATAACGTAAAATATGCTGAGAAATCGAATCAGATTGTCCTAACACTCTTTGGTGTAGAGAACATTAATATTTCTTGGAGTGTCTTATATAAAATTCAAAATGCTTTAAAGATTATTCCAATTTCATTATATCTGTCGAACAATACATAGTAAGTAATAAACTCCATAAAAATATATAGATGATGTTCCTATAAACTGTAAGAAAATTTTAGTTTTGGGAAATTTTCGTTTGTACTAAAAGAGGTACAGTTTTATAACCTCTTAATGGTTTGTATTTTAAAAGCTATTGGGGTGTCGTTGAAGTCTTTATACGTATTAATAACACAGAGGTACCAAATTAGTTTTCAAAGGCATATTAACATCTATCTCATAGCTCATCTTACTTGCTCTCTTAATTTCTTTAACATTTTTTATCAAAATTCAGTTCCTCCTTTTTCTTTATTTTTTCTAAAAAATATATAACAAAGACAAAGCAATCCATAATGTCAAAAATGTACTAATAATGCAAATCTCACTATTAGGAATGTTTCCATAATAAATCAGCTTCTCCAGGAATCATTAACTTTTATAAAGGAATTTTTTTTGTTTGCACTTAAAATTATAGTTAATTACTCAAAAATATGATCTTGCATTATGAAAGCGTTTGATTCCCCGTGTAAGTCCAAAGGACATTGATTCTCATTTACCATCCAAAAGTACAGTGTTGTCAAGCAGATCAGAATGTTTCAATATGTCTGATTTATTTTGAGGCAAAAAAGTCTTTTTATACAACAGAGCTGAAATGTCGATATATCTATGCTTTATGAAAAGATATTCTTGAGAGGGAAAATTAACCTTGTCACGGTACATGTTGTAAGAAAAACCGATAAAATATTGAAAACTGCCCGAGTATCAGCTGCTACTGTGAAGGAACAAACTCATTACCAGTTCAGTTAATAAGCTCACCGAGTAAGGATTTCTCGCAGCTCCGACCAACAGACTTCTCTACAGAATCACTAGGGATTTGCCGTGTCTTTCATGTTATCTCATTTTTAGATGAATAGAAAGTAACTCCCCTTTTTGTGTGAAAGTCTCAAAATAATACGTTTACTATTCTTTATATTTAAGACTTAGTTAAGAGCCTCCTTTGGGAAATAACGACTTGAAGTATATTAAAATTCAGTGTAACAAAATTATAAAAGCAGCATATAAAAAAGATATATAGTAAATTATCTGTTAATTTGTGTATATAGCATCTCTACGTTTTATACGGATATATTTTGTTGAAATTAAAATAGTATCCCCTTTTAGCGCATGTTTGTATGTAAATCTTTACATAAACCCTTTTAAAACCATTTTGCCGCTTAGCAGCACACAAGGGACAGAAAATATCAAATAAGCCATCAATTAATGAAAATAAACATTGCATAACCTAGCGGTAAGACAATATTTAAGCGAATAGCATGATAATACGTAAGAAAGAAATTACCTCCTGCTTTGAAGAATATTGATTCTTTCGCGATCCATTGTTGTTTTCGATCTCTGGCACTCTGCCAAGAACATTTTAAATAAAGCACTTTTGATACATAAGTCCCGTATTTATAGCATAACCTGTTGGACTTTTGAAATTTGTTTATAGTCATAGAGTCAGTTTTATCTTTCCTAATGTAATACATTCAAACACATTCGCTCACATTTGTAAATCTTACACAGAGTAGCAGAGAAATCTCCGTTTTTTACGTATATCTGAGATTCAATAAATTAATTACATTTAAAAATTTACTGTAAACCTCTGTTAGATATATGGAACGGGCTAAAATCAATTTTAAAATATAATTTACTTCTACGTATATTAAGGAAAGTAATCATGCGTCTATATAGATGCGGAACTTTTGAATAAAGAGAACGTGAAACATACCTGTTTTGTCCTCGAGATGTATTTTTAAACAAAAATATACGAAAAGAGGGTTTTATTTTATTTCGCAATTATAGTTTTACTTTTGATAGAATTTACATCCCCTGGAAGCCAGTTTTAGAGAGGTTATATAGCAGAATTATGGTGGACGTCGTATTAAAATATTAAAAAAAAACCTTACGTTTACATCACATTATTTGGTTCTTTTAATTTATTCTAGAACAAAAACAATAATAATGTAACTAGTTTTCTTTTATTTTTATACCTACTTCAGGATGTATAATATTTTTCACTAGAACTATGAAAGTCTGAAAAAAAAATTATTTGAAATATGTCTGCGTACGAGCTGCCCTGATCAAAAATGCACTATTTGTACAGTGCAATAAACTAAGAACTTACGTATACACTTAGCAAAATGACGTAGTGTTTAGAGTCCTTAAAAATGGACTATTGCGTAACTCAATGGGCTTATAGTTACGTACAGGTAACCCTCCTATAACACTGTAGATGGGTTCCTAGAAAATGTCGTGTTGTGTGAAACCGTGTTATGTGAGACCCAGAGCCAGTACAAAAAGGGGGGGGGGGGTTACGTTCCAAAAACTTGCTGAAAACAAACATTTTTTTTTTAAATTCTATATAAGCAAATTATTTTTATTAAAAATATAAATGTATGTCTAACACAAAACGAAAAGACACCAAAAATATTATTTTCATTTAATGCGACCTTAATTTAATAAATTTCTTCCTCATCGCTGCTCAGTACAATCAGACGAAAACGATTTTTCGGTTGAACGATATCAACTTCACTTTCAGAACCTTTTTCTTCATTTAGATATTTCTCACTCTCTATCCTCTTTAAAAAAAACCTGTAATTTTGGTTTGTTTGCTGGTTCTTACGAGGTGATTGTAGATTTCACGGTATGGAGACAGACAATTTCGCAGCTTCCTTTTGAATTTCAGCTTCTTTTCAGCGGAAGGGTAAACGAATCGAAAGAACTAAGTCCTGCCACGCTGTATATTCTAACTACAAGTTTAATATACACTTTTAGAAATTATTTACATTACTCCAGCATGACCGGATCAAATTAAATCTGCCCATAAAGCGATCAAAATGTACATTAATCTAAACAAATTCAAAAGTGCATCTGCCGACGTCATCAGCACGAATTCGAACGAAGCAGCGTTCGCCCACGTGGGGGTTTTACGTCACACGTGTAAACTGTGTATGACTCTTTCCGCTATGACATCGGAATATAGTTATAAATGAATAAATTGAATTTTGTTTATACATTTTCATGTAAAGCTACTAGAGTTCATTATTCCTTCCCGTCATTATTTTAAGGTATTTTATTTTTTAAATGTGTTAAACAAAAATTATTCTATCTAGTGCTGTAGATGTACAGTGTTGTACAACGGTTTTCGCCAATTTTTATCGTGTTAGAGCGAAACCGTGTTATACGAGGGTTCCCGCAATTTTCCTATCGTTTTAGAGCGAAACCGTGTTGTAAGATGCCGTGCTGTAGGAGGGAACCTGTATAAATTATTTCTTAGGTAGAAAAACATAAATGTTTAGAAAGCGTATTCATTTATTTCAAACAATGACGTAACTTTTTCACACATACCATAAATTTTACAGAATATTTATCAAGTAATAAATATTAATTTGAAACGAAAATTGTTCGTTTTTATTTCAGAATTTCACTCTGAAGGTGGGAGCTTTTAGTTGTGCCTCCAATATAATACAAAGAAGGTCTTACGTTATAGGTTCTGCCTTCCTCCAGATTTAAAGCCACCTTTCTTTATTTTTTTTTCACTTCTACAAGAATTGAATAGGATTTCTATTGATTCAACACTACATGTAAATAGAATAATGTCAATATTTACGTAAATCTCAAAGTCTACGCCGAGGGAAGAATTTTAAGTTGATTTTTCTCTCTCTTTCTCTCTTTCACACATACACAGTCTTCAAACTCACTCCGTTTATTTTCTTTAAAAATTTTCTTTCCTCTATATGGCATAGAGTCTATGCTGTGTAGGTTAGAATATTTTCTATGAATGATTTTTGTGGTTTTAGATACTTTGCAGTATTTAAAACATTTTCTTCTATTAGATATTGTTAGTATTCAATCGCACATTTTGGTGAATGTTGAGAAACACAGCACAAATACTGACAAAGAAGTTTGGTTGGTAATGTTCCTGCAAGAGAAATATTTTAATTTAAATTCTATATATGGAATAACTTAACATTTATTTTTCTTATGACATAATATGCTGTACATCAGGGGTTCTCCAACTGTTTTTAACGACCCCCTTGGGACTTGCGAAAGTGGAGAGGAAACGACATGGTTTTCTTCAATCAAAATAACTTTTTAGAGTAATTAACCGTCAACATTTATTTACCTTGAAATTGTAGAGCAGTGACGGCTTTTAAAGGAAGAAGTCTCATTCAATGTGCAGACTTAGTTCTTTCGAAATCTACCAAATTTATTTGGTGGGAAATGAAAATTACGGTTACTTACTATTTACAGTACACACATTTTAAACATGAGTGATAACAAAAGTGGTAACATGGAGAGGGGTCAGGGGATTGCTGAAAATAAATGAAGGGGGTCGTGACTTGAAAAAGTTTGAGAAACACTGCCGTAGATTCTATTTCATTTCCTATACGTTCATAAACTGTGCTGAAAAGACCATTGAGTAAAAGTACTTATACTTTAAAACGAGGGGTAGGCTCTTCTTATCCATCGTTATTTTAAACGAGGAATATAGTATATTATTTCCTCCGGAAAAGGATTTTCTACACCAGGTCTGCACAACATACTGCCTGCCAAATCTCACTCTAGCCTTTTGTGAAGAACGCTTAATACTAAAATTCAAAATATATGGTATAATTTCTGTAGATTTATAATACTACGATATATATATGTAACGCACCGGCACAGTGAGAGAGAGGAGACCAATGTGTCACAAGGTCAACTCTGTGACCCAGATTCCCGCACTTATACGTCATTGGCCGATGAAAACTTGTCCGCTGATGCTGGGTTTTGAATCCTGGAGTTTGAAAACAAGTATCCTCTTAGATCTCGATCGATGACATGCTTTTAGCTGGCCTTTCCAGCCCTCAGACATACAAAAACTATACAACTCTTAGAACAATGGTTTTATTTCCCTAAACTTTACAGAGACTTTACGTTGACGGAACAGAGATAATTAAAAAAATACCATCATTTTTGGCTGCACGCCTATTTATAACTTTATAGAAGTCTTGTCTCGTGATCTCCTGCAATTATTGGACACACAGGGATCTGGGCTCGACTCCCATGAGAATGTGTCATCTAAGCGCCAAAAGATTGGCGAACAACACAGGGGTTGTGTAGAAAATTCCTAATTAAGTTCGATTTATTTGTTCTCGAAACTGACTACGAAATTAATTTTCATCGTGATATGCCAAAGCATTTTTGAATGAATTTTGGAATTTTAAAAGGGTTTTTGGTTTTTTTTAAAATATATATATATAAACTCACGGCGCAACAGTCCGATGTTGACCAGGGCCGGCGGTACCCATCTCCGCCTTCGTAAACGTGGGCTTGGGGTGCCATACAGCATATGTCTCAGTCAGGTGGTCAACCTGACGGGGGACCCCCAGAGTTTATTTCCCAAGCATGCTTGGTCCTCATTTTATCGACCCACTGAAGGGATGAAAGGCTGATATATATATATATATATATATATAATATATCTATATATATATATATATATATATATATATATATATATATATATATACATATATATATACATACATATATATATATATATATATATATATATATATATATATATATATATATATATATATATATATATGTAAGGCGCGGGGTTGGAGTTAGACATCCACAACATAAACTAACTAACAACCATCGAAAATAACAAATAACAATTAAGGTTTATTTACAAAGAATTGAAAAAAACGCAGTCCGTCCATGACGGACTACAAAGCGGGAATCTTAATGTTCTCCCCAAACAGAGTAGAGGGGTCGTGATAATGTTTGTACTAGCGGCGCCCTCTTGCGCCAGACATTATATGTGTTAGCAGTTCATAGTTAAGAGTTCAGTTCTGCTTTCTATAGAACGGCCATCCTAGCTGTCATGCGGCCTCGGGTGACATTAAGTAATAGGCACTGACCGTCTCTGAAAAAGAAATAAAATGGAACACACTTACAATACACGGGACCGTGCAGGGGATGCTCTGGTGCTGACGTCGGGTATAGAGGACCATGCACGGGATGTTCTTGTGCTGACATCGGGTACACGGGACCATGCAGGGGATGCTTTGGTGCGCACATCGGATGGCGGGATACCTTGTCAGTCGTCTGAATCGAGATAGTAGGGATGTCATGCCAGTTGTCTAAATCAGGATAGTAGGGATGCCCTGGCTTCGTGTAGTCGGCAGCAGAAGACGTGATGTTGGGACGTTCATGCTGTTTGAATTTGATGATACCGTACTGGTCGTGGGACTTGACATTGGTCACTTTGTACGGACCTAAGAATTTCGGTCTTAGTTTCATTCTTGTTCCGTACCGCGTAGGTTTGATTGCACATGATTTTCTTGTCTTATACTTGCATGATTTTTTTCTTTTCTTAAAGGATTTCTGGTTTTCGTCTTGAATCTTAAGAATATTCTTTCTATCTTCTTCCTTCACTTTTTCTCTCCCATTTTTATACTTCTTATATAATATACTATTTTTGGCAAAATCTTCATCGTCTTTCCCTTTTTCTATTAGGGTTTTGGCCGTTTGGATGTCTTCCTTTCATTCTTCGGCAATTTTAAGTTTGGCGGTTTCGTCGTCTTCCGTATTTGAAATGATTAGCACAGTGTTGCGACTTAGCGCATCAGCATGTTTTATCTGTGCTCCTGACCGATGGATAACTTCGTAGTCAAATTCTCTCAGGAATGATGACCATCTTCAAAAAATTTCGGGGAAAGGTCTTTCTTGTCCGTTACAATTGTAAATTTGGAACCAAGCAAGTTATTCCTAAATTTTTTTAATGCTTGAATGACTGCGAGAACTTCTAATTCGTACGAGCAATACTTCACTTCAGCTTGTGACTTCTCTTCACCTTCTTTCTCATGTAATGGATGGGGTGATATTTTCCATTTTCATCTTCTTGCAATAACACAGCTCCGTATCCATGTTTGCTAGCGTCAGTATACACTTCCAGTTTTCTGCCTTGCGTAAATATTCTCAAAACTGGTTCAGTAGCGAGATATTGTTTTAATCGCAAAAATGCCTCTTGTTGGTTTGAACCAAAAATAAACTTCTCAGGTTTTCTAAGCAAGTCGCTCAACGGTTTTGCGATAGTAGAATAAGCAGGGATAAATTTTCGAAAATACCCCGTGAGGCCTAGAAAGCTTTGGACCTGCTTAATTGTCGTTGGCTGAGGAAATTTCTGCACTGCAGCTGTTTTTGACGGAGATGGTTTAACAGTTCCGTTTTCGATGACGTGACCTAAGAATTCTACTTTTTGCATTAAAAACTGGCATTTCTTCAATTGCATTTCTAATCCGTATCGAGAGGCTACTTCTAAAACATGACGTAATCGTTTAATACCTTCTTCTTCGTTTACTAACGGAATAATTATATCATCCATACACAATACAACAATACCTTCATTAATGAGATTTCGGAATACCTGAAAGATATATCTCTGAAAACCACTGGGACTGTTAGATATACCAAAAGGTGTTTTCAAAAATTCATATTGTCCATCAGGAGTTATAAAACTAGTAAATTTGAGACTATTTTCTTCTACATCGACATGAAAAAAGCCATTTCGTAGATCAATCATTGTGAATATTTTTGCACCCTGTAATTTATCTAGAACGTCTTCAATTAACGATATGGGGAAACGATCATTTATTGTTTTCTTATTCAACTCTCGGTAATCAACACATAGTCGCGTAGATCCGTCTTTTTTCTTAACCAGAACAATTGGACTTGCATAATCAGAGCAACTAGGTATAATTATTCCAGCTTCTAACTATTCTTTAATTTGTTGATCTATGAATGATTTGTCGGGGATTGCTAAACGTCGAGGTCTTTGATATACGGGAATATCGTCGTTTAAAATTATCTTCATAGAAATATCTACGGTTTCGGTTTTGTTTGGCGTATATGCAGATACAGGTTTAAAAATAGTGTCTCTTCGTTGCTTATCTTTAATGTGGTTTAATTCTATTTCGTTAGAAACAAAGTTCGGTAAATTTTCCATCAACAATAAAAAGTTGTTCGCGTTGGAGGGCTTCTGAATCATTAAAGAATCTTTCTTCAAAATAACGTCAGCGAAATCTAACAGAGGGATGCCAATAATAAGGTCAAAAGTTATCGCTTCGTTTGGGACTACGTGAAACAGCAATTCGAAGGAGTGACCGTTGATTTCCACGTCATGCATAAAAGAGCAATTGGTAAACACATTCTTAGAGCCTAGTCCTACTAGATTTATGGCGGGGGGAGAAACAGTTGGTAAACATAGCCTTTCATAGCAAGCGAATCGTATTACATGCAAACTGGAACCACTGTCAAACATACCCGTCAACTCATTATCGTTCAACTTGACACTTATCTGTACTAGAGAATTTTTTACTGCGGGAACATTGTTACTGATATTCAACGCTTGACTAGGGGTTTTATTACTTTTCACCGGACAGTTAGCAGAAACGTGGTCATTCGTAAACTGGTTACAGTTGAAACATTTTCTTCCGCGATCTTTAATTGGGCAAACACTATGATTTTTATCACCGCAGTTTATACAGCGCTGAAAGCGGGCAGATACGTCTGAAAGAGGGGTGAAAGGTTTCTTATTTTTTGTCGTTTCTGGTTCATTTGGAATCGTAGTATGATTTCGTATTTTTTCGTAAATACCTAATTTTTCCTTAAACTCTTTTAAATCTTTCGCACCGGAAAGATTTACATTGTTAGACGGTTTATCGGGAATACCATCTATAACATATTGAATTACGGATTAGGTTTCAATGTTACCTCTGCTTGCTAGTTCTTTCATGACCAGGAAATATTCTTGCAGAGATTCTTCGTCGTTTATACGACTTTTCGTCAACATTTTATGGAGTTGGGCGCTTGTGCACTTCGAGGAAAATTCTTGTTCAAGAGCTTATTTAAGCTTAGCCCACGAAGTTAAGCCAGATTCACCTTGAATAAAGAGTTTCACTAATCCAGTTAATGATCTTTTCGCAAATATTCATTTTTGAACATCATTCCATCCGCAAATACCCGCCGTTTCTTCAAAATCAGTTATCCACTTTTCGATGGAATAATTATCTTTTCCGTCAAAACTTTCTCAAAATGTCTTCGATATCATGATAGGAAATAGTAAATTTTGAAAGATTATCTACTGTTGGTTCTAAACGGGTAAATTCACTAACTTCACTACGAATTTTTTCATTCACGTGTTCGTCGTCAGAATCATTGCTATCGGATTCAAAATTATCATTTTTGAGCGTTTTAATATCTAATAGACTATCGAGAACTCGAGTAGCGAGAACAATTCCATTTCCTTCACAATCAATACATAAAATATTGCAAATTGTAATTAAATTCGCAAGCCTAAACTGTTTCACAGCAAAAGTTAATTTCTTTTCATAATGTTCGTCATTTTTCTGGTAGTCAAAGCCAGAAAATTCTCGTAACCGTTTCGGTTTAATCGGTCACCTTCTGTTTCATAAACAAAATTATGCAAACATCTTATAGATTTAACAGAAGCAGACTTCAAGTTTGCTTTGATTCCAGGAATATCAGCTAATTTAATTTTTTCCATTTAGAATCTTTAATCGTAACAAAAATCGTAATTATTCGTAAACATAAAATAATGCTTGTAAATCGTTTAAATAGAATTATTGTAATTAGCCGAAATTCGTAGAAACACAACAGTTACTATCGTAATTCATAAAAATAAAACGATCTTACTTCAGTTCGGAGTCCGTTGCGTTGTAATGCGTCGCTGGGGATTCAAGTCGTGTGTTCGTTGATTACTTTTCAATTCATACCTTATCCCGTTCTCTGACACCACGTTGTAAGGGGTTGGAGTAAAACATCCGCAACATAAACTAACAACCATCGAAAATAACAAATAACAATTAAGTTTTATTTACAAAAAATTGAAAAAAACGTAGTCCGTTTACGACGGAATCCAAAGCGTACGTCTTAATGTTCTCCCCAAACAGAGTAGAGGGGTCGTGATAATGTTCGTACTAGCGGCGCCTTCTTGCGCCAGACATTATATGTGTTAACAGTTCATAGTTAATTGTTCAGTTCTGCTTTATATATATATATATATATACACTCATGGACAAAAAAATTAGCGCACCAAGAAATAATTGCGGGATCGTAACGAAACTTGCAATGAAGGTACATGTCAGGGAGATATGCAAATGATTAGAAATGCAGCGTGATTGCGCATTACGTATAGCCGGCAGAGGGCGTTGAACATCGTACTCTGTGGAGTATAAAACAGGTAACCAAAGCTTGTTTGAGTGTGCTGAATCATCTACAAAGGAAGAGCTGAGATAGACATGCCATTACGCCGTGTTCGAAGACAATATAAGCAGTTGTCGCAGTTTGAGAGGGGGAGAATCGTCGGGATGATGGAAGCTGGGTGGTCAGCTAGGCGAGTAGCTCGTCAATTAGGCCGCTCTGATTGTGTTGTGAGGAGGTGTTGGGACCAGTGGACCCGAGAGATGTCATGTACACGAAGACCAGGCTCAGGACGCCCTCGACAGACCAGTTGTCGAGAAGACCGACACATCGTACAAAATGCACGCGTACAGCCAACTGCTTCATCAGCCGCCATCCAGGCACAGGTAGCACCTTCACTAGGAGCCTCTGTGTCTTCTCGAACCATACGAAGGCGCCTGGCTGAAGGACAGTTGGTATCGCGGCGCCCATTACGTGTGCTGCCCTTGACGCCCACCCATCCACGCCTCCGTTTGGAGTTTTGCCGAGCACGAGGACACTGGACTGCAGTGGAATGGAACCAGGTCGTCTTTAGCGACGAATCCAGATTCAATCTCGGCAGTGATAACAATCGTGTTCGTGTGTGGAGAGCCCGTGGTGAACGCTTCAATCCTGCCTTTGCTGTACAGCGACACATCGCTCCCAGACCTGGTGTGAAGGTATGGGGTGCCATTGCCTAAAATACACGGTCACCCCTAGTATTGTTCCGTGGCACCATGATAGTCCTGTTGCAGGATTTCATGAACAGCCCAGCGGTATGTTCATGAAATCCTGCAACCACATGTGTTGCCACTCATGCAACGGCTCCCAGGAGCCATTTTTCAACAAGACAATGCTCGACCTCATACGGCAAGGGTGTTACAAGACTGTCTCCGCACTGTTACTACCCTTCCTTGGCCTGCCCGATCCCCAGATTTGTCTCCAATCGAGCATATGTGGGATCCTTTGGGACGACGAGTTGGGCATCCCACGAGTTTGACCGAACTAGAGGCAAGGTTACAGCAAATATGGAACGAAATGTCTCAAGACATCGTACATAACTTGTAAGACTCAATGCCCGATCGTATCGCATCGTGCATTCGCGCTAGAGGGGGTCCAACGGAGTATTAACTCCTCCGTTCTTTTGCCTTTTTCTCTGAAATAAATTATCATTTTTCTTTGATTTTCTTATCATTTACTTATATCAAAGTAGTCATTACGTATGTAAAATTTCGTTTCATTTTGACGACTCCTTCTTGGTGCGCTAATTTTTTTGTCCATGAGTGTATATATATATATATATATATATATGTGTGTGTGTGTGTGTGTGTGTGTGTGTGTGTGTGTGTGTGTGTGTGTGCGTGTGTGTGTGCGTGTGTGTGTGTGTGTAAGTAATATTTGCAAAGGAGAGATGTCGGAGGACAGTTAGATCTAATCTGTAATGAAAAGCTCTGGCGGGGCGACGCGACAGGCCGGTGAGCTGGAAAACTCCTAGATGTAGTCGCGCCGGAACAGACAATAGAAGTGCCTGGGATGAAGAAGAAAATCTCTGAAATCCAATACCAGAAAGAATAGGCGACTTGACCGGGGTACAGTTTTTATTTTCTGGAAACATTGCTGAGCATTAAATCGTACTTGAAACATTGCAACAATTAGCTATTTTCGGGAAGAATCCCTGCGGCGCAACGCCGTGAAGTATTTGACGGAGAGCTCAAACTCACGTCATGCTAGTTTGCTGATTCGAACACAAAGACTACAGACGTGCGACATTTCTCGCACGGGAACGGGTCTATTAAACTCCTAATTGGTTAGAAACGGACACGCGATTATGTCGTGTCATATCGGTTGATGATCTCGCCAGGCTTCTAGAACATGTCCGTTATATAACGCTTATATAAGGCTATCCGCACGTGGCATTAGGGGAAAAACTACTAGATTATTTTGGTTGGATTTGAGGGGTAATGCTTTATTGCAAAAGGGTGAATGAATTTGGATTGGCGTTTTAATAATAATGAAAAGTTTTGAAATTTATTTCATATATATATATATATATATATATATATATATATATATATTTATTTATACGAGTTGTTTTCAAGCTTGCCAAGCACTTCCTTGACCAGCTAGGTCACCTTATCTGTCCCAAATAGACCATATTTCGGACGTCATGGGAAGGCTATTGCATCCCAACATTTGGAGACAATTTGGCAAGAAATCCCGCAGGACACCATCCGGGAATTTTATCTGTTGATGCCACGTCGGGTGACAGCTTGCATTTAGGTCAGTGGTGGACCAACACCGTATTGACTTCCTCAATTTGTAACGATCAAATTCTGGAAAAAATCGTTCAATTGTTCTGAAATTTCAATCTTTTTTTCTGTGCATGTTCCTTACATCCACCAATTTTTATTGGAATCGAACAACTCTTTCTTGGTGAGTCGATTTTTTTGTTATAGAGTGTGTTTCTAAGGCCCGTTGCACACACGGCGTTTTTATCCGTGGCGGCCAAAAATCCGTCGACGTCGTTCCAACAATAGACCACAGAAGTCAATTGGAGCTTGCACACTGGGCGGAAAAAAAGATCGGTAAATTTTTCGTCGACAGTAGCTTGTGCAGCTGTCGAGTGCCACTGAGTGCCAGCGGATGTTTTGACTACCGTTTCAATGGATTTTTTCCGCCACGGATAAAAACGCCGTGTGTGCAACTGGCCTAATGGTATCATGTTTGGTGAAATCAAAGGTACTCCCGAATCAATGGAACACAGAAGCTATTCATGTAGGTATTCTCTCTATTGTTTGATATGGAGTACAAATTTACTCATAAATAACCTTCTCCTCAAGACACCATGGATATCTAAATTCCTTTTCCTGGCTTGAATTTGCACATTAAATACATTCTCCAAATTGATAAATATATGCAGACTATTAAAATTTTGTAGAAGAGCGTTACTCTTATTCCAATGATAAAACTATAATGAATATTACATTGCAAAGATTTACCTGAAAAAATAATACAAAATGTTAATAGTCGGAATTTACCCTATGATCAAATTTACTCATGAAAACTTTCAATGAAATCTGGTGACATTTAAAATTAGTTTTTTTCTAGATTACCTACGCTTGCTTGCACTGAAGCGCTATAACATATTTTAACGATCACCTCCATATACGAGGTCACACTTTTAAAGTTTAGAATAATAACTTTTTTTAAGTATTTCTCTCCAACTTATTAAATCGACTCTACAAAATTCATACATTTAATATACACCTTAGCATATATAGTTAGAAAACCTTCGTCAAATATAAATTTAGCTTAAAATTTGCGCTTTATAAACTATGAAACTATTTACCCTTCGGATAAAAATGCCACTTGTATAAAAACACATTTAGAAAAATATAAAAATAACTTCCATCAGTGACATAAAAATATGTCGCCTTAAAGACATCAAGTAAACTGGCTGAAAATGTCATTGCTAAGACAACGGAAATCACCTTACTAATGTAACGACATTAACGTTTCTCATCATAATAGCTTCTCATCAATTCAGTTTGAAACAACTATCGCAATCCCTCACAGAAAATAATACACAAATATAAAAATTTAAAAAAAACCAAAAATATCTTTCACTAAATAATCTACAGGTTTTTATAATGTCAGATTTGTTCTTAAACTAGTTGTAAGGTATACACAAGATTCGATTCACAAGAATCGAACTTTTGAGTGAATGAATTAAAGAAGCTGCTTGAGATATGCTAATTTCGGCATACGCGCTTGGTATAAATACCAAGCAGCTTGATTAATACAGAGGTTGAAAAAAGGTTGTTAAAGTTGATAGATAAGAGAGTTAAGGGAGCTACGAGGAAAGCAGCTCCAGGTGCTACCTGCGCTAGTGCTTAGGGAGCCCAAAGTTTACGTGGCAGAACTGCTAGTTTCACTCTCTGCTGGTTTGTGAGTATTTGCAATGTGTATTTTTATTGAATGATAATATATATTCCGTACAAGTAGTACGTATGCTTATTGCTGTAAAAGCAAATTTTATATGTGCAACGAATTCGATAAACATTGTTTCATGTATAAAGTATGTTTGTATCAAATTCAAATAGAGTGCCCCTAAGTATTTTGTACAGTGGCGCCCGAAAGTTTATATATATACCATGGTTGTTCTCGTTACATTTATAAAGAACAACATAATTGAAGTTAAACTGTGTACTTATATTGATAAAATTGTTGCAAGTATTGTTGGTTTTTCCAAAGACCTTTAATCAAAGTGAAATTGAAGCGGAAATTTATTCGTTAAGGCAACTTGATGGTCAGTATGCGTTAGATTTTGATACGGAAAAGATTTCCAAGTGTGAGGAATATCTAGAAGGGATAACGGAAGCGGTAATCTTAAAAATAGTTATCCAACGTTTGAAGCCAAGTATTCAAGATTTTTTGGACAATCAAAATATTACAAGCAAGGTTACCCTCCTTCAAGCTTTAGCTAAACATGACAATAAGCATTTCTTCGCTACCCCTTACAATCATTCAGGTACGAGAAGTTTTATTCACTCCAGACAAAATTTTTCGCGAGTTTCCAACCAACAGCGAAACCAGTATCGCGGGCGAAATAAAAAAAGCTCACGGCGTTACAATGAAATTAGTGCACTTAAAGTAAATAATATGCAAGCACCTTACGTGCACTGTCAAGTTGTTTCACATGATATGGTTCAACCTGTTGAAACTGTGTGGTCAAATGTATTAACTTGTCCGAGCTGTAATCATTATTTTGAGAATAGTGAAAGTCGGAGTATTTTTGTGGCTTATAATGAAAGTGAGCCTAGTTGGAATAATGTGGTAATTCCAGTACAAATTTCTGAAAGTAGTACCGATACTAATACTAGTGGTTTAGAAAATAAACTATCCGGAACTTCTATTAATGCTATACCTGATATTTTACATGGTATTCACACATCTGTTAATGAAGGAAATTTAGTAGATGACGAAGTATGCGTTACGGAAGTTAATGAATACTTATTAGTTTACGACAATAAAAATTCTTTAAACGATATTAGGAACTCGCTAGGTAATGATGATATTATTTCAAGTTCCCAACCGAATGGGGATTGTGTAGGCCAGGTTGATAATATGATTTTAAATAAAGTACATGAAAACTAGACTGAGAATCAGGATGAAAAGTTGACACAGAGTTATACTGTAAGTAGTTTAGTTGATGCTTCAGAAGTTATAGACGTAGTTTGCATTAAAACATACGAGTACAAAAATCTTAATCTTCCTAAAACTGAAGCAGTGTTAAAGAATTTAAATGATAACGATTCTGATGTCGCAAGTTTCAAAGAGACGTTTTCGTCAAAAGAGGATAAAACTAAAGTTAAGGAGGATAAAAAACGTGAAAATCGCCTTCAGGTTCTAGCATTAAAACTGCTAATATTGAAGTACTTAAGGCGGTAAACAAGAAGTGGTATATGCACAAATACGAAAAGCAGAGTCAGGTTGTTGAAAAACATGAAACAAGCGGCGAACTAACTTGTAAACGTATCATAAATGGCGAGATAAAGCCAGTAACTGAATACATAGGTGCGGCGTATAAGTTTGAAAAAATAAAATCTGCATTAAAATCTAATACCGATACAAGCAAAAGTACGAAGGAAAGTAAAGTGTGTACTGGAAAACCTCCATCAAAGGATGAACGTGGCACACATAAGTTACACAAGGTTATCAAAAGGAGGAATTGCAGTTTTAAAGCTCCTTTGCATAAGTACAGGAAACGCAAGATATCAGCCGCCCAGCAAGGTTGGCCTCCTCCCAAGATACCTCCTGTCCATCGTCAAGCCGGACCAGCGCTTCAGGACCAATGCCCTGCTGCACGAAGGATGCCCACACGGTCAATGAATCCCTTTACTAGGACTGCGACCATCAAGACAGGTTTACGGAACGGACAAACTGGTGCAGGGAAGTTGCTGCCTTCATGAACAAGTCCTGTATACATTCTCTTATTCTATTCCACCCCCTTCAATAAAATCGAACCAAACTGGTTTGAAATTCCCCATTGTATATACTTTGTAAACATTTTGAGGGGAAGGGGTGAGCCACTGAAAAAAAAACGGCATATTGTTGTTTTATAAATTTTTGAAGGGTACATGTAGTGACTAGAAAAAAATACATACTGCATAATATAATAATTAACTCAACACTGTATTAACTTCACAAAACATAACACATGTGCATTATGAATTGGGGGAGAGCAGATACAGTCAAGAAATGTCGTGCTGTCACAATTGTGTTGACACTTTTAACTAAAATAGATTTTCTAGGGAGCAGTTGGCCAGCCCAGTATCCGCAACTTTGAAAATCCACTGTGTGTTGGTGTCACCTGGACCCTTCGGGCTTACTTTTGTAAAATGGGAGTGGCGTTTTCCCCCACACAACGTGTGGAAGGTTTTTTTGGCTTTGCCATCCATTATGTAAAAAGTCAGACCATCACGCTTTTTCAATTAGTTAACTGAAGCCGTTCAGACCTCAGTTGCCTAATTCTTTTTTCGAGGGAGGCCAGTGTAAGGTATACACAAGATTCGATTCACAAGAATCGAACTTTTGAGTGAATGAATTAAAGAAGCTGCTTGAGATATGCTAATTTCGGCATACGCGCTTGGTATAAATACCAAGCAGCTTGATTAATACAGAGGTTGAAAAAAGGTTGTTAAAGTTGATAGATAAGCGAGTTAAGGGAGCTACGAGGAAAGCAGCTCCAGGTGCTACCTGCGCTAGTGCTTAGGGGGCCCAAAGTTTACGTGGCAGACCTGCTGGTTTGACTCTCTGCTGGTTTGTGAGTATTTGCAATGTGTATTTTTATTGAATGATAATATACACTCATGGACAAAAAAATTAGCGCACCAAGAAGGAGTCGTCAAAATGAAACGAAATTTTACATACGTAATGACTACTTTGATATAAGTAAATGATAAGAAAATCAAAGAAAAAGAATAATTTATTTCAGGGAAAAATGCAAAAGAACGGAGGAGTTAATACTCCTTTGGACTCCCCTCTAGCGCGAATGCACGATGCGATACGATCGGGCATTGAGTCATACAAGTTCTGTATGATGTCTTGAGACATTTCGCTCCATATTTGCTGTAACCTTGCCTCTAGTTCATTCAAACTCGTGGGATGCCCAACTCGTCGTCCCAAATGATCCCAGATATGCTCGATTGGAGACAAATCTGGGGATCGGGCAGGCCAAGGAAGGGTAGTAACAGTGCGGAGACAGTCTTGTGACACCCTTGCCGTATGAGGCCGTATTGAAAAATGGCTCCTGGGAGCCGTTGCATGAGTGGCAACACATGTGGTTGCAGGATTTCATGAACATACCGCTGGGCTGTCATGGTGCCACGGAACAATACTAGGGGTGACCGTGTATTGTAGGCAATGGCACCCCATACCATCACACCAGCTGTGGGAGCGATGTGTCGCTGTACAGCAAAGGCAGGATTGAAGCGTTCACCACGGGCTCTCCACACACGAACACGATTGTCATCACTGCCGAGATTGAATCTGGATTCGTCGCTAAAGGCGACCGCGTTCCATTCCGCTGCAGTCCAGTTTCCTCGTGCGCGGCAAAACTCCAAACGGAGGCGTCGATGAGTGGGCGTCAAGGGCAGCACACGTAATGGGCGCCGCGATACCAACTGTCCTTCAGCCAGGCGCCTTCGTATGGTTCGAGAAGACACAGAGGCCCCTAGTGAAGGTGCTACCTGTGCCTGGATGGCGGCCGATGAAGCAGTTGGCTGTACGCGTGCATTTTCTGAAGGCGGTCTTCTCGACGACTGGTCTGTCGAGGGCGTCCTGAGCCTTGTCTTCGTGTACATGACATCTCTCGGGTCCACTGGTCCCAACACCTCCTCACAACACAATCAGAGCGGCCTAATTGACGAGCTACTCGCCTAGCTGACCACCCAGCTTCCATCATCCCGACGATTCTCCCCCTCTCAAACTGCGACAACTGCTTATATTGTCTTCGAACACGGCGTAATGGCATGTCTATCTCAGCTCTTCCTTTGTAAATGATTCAGCACACTCAAACAAGCTTTGGTTACCTGTTTTTACTCCACAGAGTACGATGTTCAACGCCCTCTACCGGCTATACGTAATGCGCAATCACGCTGCATTTCTAATCATTTGCATATCTCCCCGACATGTACCTTCATTGCAAGTTTCGTTACGATCCCGCAATTATTTCTTGGTGCGCTAATTTTTTTGTCCATGAGTGTATATTCCGTACAATTAGTACGTATGCTTATTGCTGTAAAAGCAAATTCTATATGTGCAACGAATTCAATAAACATTATTTCATGTATAAACTGTGTTTGTATCAAATTCATTTAGAGTGCCACTTCAAATTATATACACCCAAGTCTGGGTAGAAGTAAGTTTTTCTCTATATAAAGAATTGCCATTTTTATCCACATATTATTCCCCTCATTTCTTTTAATTAATAAAGAAAAGGCCATCAATCAATAACCAAAAATACTGTTACGTTCAATACTTAGGATTTTCTGAAGAATTATCCTAATCTTAGTAATAACGATATAATTTATTCAGAAAAACATTTTCCTATTCTAAATTCTACTGTATGTCAGGAATAGCTCCTCACATTAAGAAAAAATAAAACAAATTACGAACATAAGTATGTAATCGAAATTTTTATCCCCTTAAAAAGTGATTAATAACAAACCTCTCACCCAATACCACATTTTTTTCGTGATTGGATGTGTTAAGGATGAATTTGGATTTCAATCTTAATTTGTTTTCACCGTAAACACAGATGAGAAAAGATCAAAAATGCAATACGGTCATTTTTCTTAAATAAATAAAAATAAACCACACTAACACCCGAGTAAAATTGTCATTTAACATATTTTGTCATCATATTGTTTTTTCCATGTGAAGAGGAATTGTGTAGTTTTTAGATTTCATTATTTTAGATCTAAAGAAAGTTTTCTAATCCTAATTTCATTAAGTATTTAAAATCATAAAGCAAAAACTAATGTAAAGGATAATGTAGCAAAATCTAATTCAATCAGAACCGCTTATCAAATAAAACAAGACTAAGTTATTTAGATGCACAAAGGTATATTAAGTTATAGAAACAAACATCAAAAGCAGTTTTAAATTAAAGCAGTAAACAAAAGTAGTTATAATGATGTTAAACAAATTTAGTTGCCAACAGAATACGCGCGTTTATACTGAATAATCACGAAAATGTTCCTTTCCTAATTCGTATGTGAAGTGACTATTAAACTCATGCTTATCTTTTAATAAATAAATATTTAAAGATATTATATCCGGGAGAAAGTGTTAAGAATTTATTTAGATTTTTATTTGAAGTAGCAGTTTCTATGAAAAAAATTAGAAAAACTAGAATCATAAATAACTTTAAATGTGCGAAGTTCGTAATTTCAAAATGGACCCACATTTATTTCAAAATAAATAAAACTAACTGAAGGCCTATTACAGTGCATACACATTTATCTGAGGATATAATCAACAAATGCTTACTACTTCTTTAGTCGTTTATTTTTTACTCTCTTATGTGCTAATTAAGGCATTATGATTTTTTTAAGAATCTAAATTTTTAATTTTAACTTTCAACGTAAACAAAAGAATGTAGCTTCTCCATTATTTTTTTCCCCATATTTGATGCTGCTACTATAAAACAATTCAAAATATTAGGGAATGAGCTAATAAAACTGCAATATCTAACTCATGTTCAAAGCAGAAGCAAAAACAACTACACTTGTTTTTACCTGTATGGAAATCTCTTGTATGTGTGACAGTGATCGAACGGTGGATTTTTTTAGGATACTATATCACGACAATGATTACTCAAGAATGAACAGTACACTGATTTATTGAACGTTCCGACACAAATATTTACACACAAGCATATTAAAATTCATATATACAGCGGACATATATAATTCAATTCATTCGAAATAAATCAATTCATAACAACCTCACGAAATTCAATAACTTCCTCTCATTATATTTAGATAACTCCCTAACTTCAAAGCTATATCATTCTTAATTTGGAGAAAGATCATTTTTACTGACAGGATAGAGAACACAGGGTCACTATACCTTAGTTTGGTTGTCTCGTTATCGGGTGAAGCTTGGCATTCTGGACGGCATGTACTACTGGGAGACTTTGATGGCTGGGCTTCGGACTCGAGGAACTCTTTGTCTTAGGCTTACTCCGATGCGGGGTGGTGCGAGCTTTCGCATGGTGCCTGCTCCATTCTTTCGCTCCTGTCAGCGGTCCAGCTTTATTCTTTGGCAGCAGAAAGGACAGAGTTTTAATGATAGTGAGGGGGGAAATGTTACTCCCTTCCGTAGCATACTTTAAGTTACTTGTGTATCAAGGTTCCAATTGTGCTTCATATATGCATTATAATGGAACTTTATCAAATCCCGATGTAGTTTTGGTATCCTCTAATATTAACCAGCTGGTTCAAAGAGATGTACTAGAGGACCCGGGTTTTGGACATCGGGTTATTTTGACTACCCTTCATATACATCAAAACAGACACTATAGGAAAGGAATGAGGGCAAGACTATCTTGGAATTTTAAAAAGGCAAATTGGCTGGAGTTCCGAAGTATATTAAAGAATAAGCTTAAAATGGACAATATCTTCAGAGACAACATTTCACCGGATACGGCAAATCAGAAATTCTGTAATTTAGTCCTAGAGACAGCATATAAAACTATTCCACGTACAAAATAAAACAAGTACACACCATTTTGGAATAAGCAGCTGAAAAATTTGAAAAAGAAACGAGATCACGCTAGAACCCTCGCTGAAACAACAGGTACAAAGGAGTTTATTGGCACTTGGAGAGTCTTGGAGAGACTTGAAGTCGAAGATCAACGAATCCAAACGAGGTGCATGGAATGATTTTATTTCTACTATCGACTATAGAAAAGATGGTCAAAAACTTTATAAACTCATGTCAAATCTAACAAATAAGTACCAAGAGCGAAGAAAAGAACCAATTTTATTTGGTAATAGACAAAGAACAACTGATAGAGAGATTGCTGAATCCTTTACTAAGTTTTATGCAGACAAACAAAAAAGAACTATAGAGATGAAGAGAGGTGAGGGAACTTTAAAAAGATTAATCGGCCGTATAATTGAAGACATTTTTTGTATGGATTTTTCTATGAGTGAACTGAATTATGCTATCGAGAAGCAACAAATTCTGAAAAGCCCTGGCCTTGATAATATTCATGCAGAATTTATTAAACATTTGGGTACAGAGGCCTTGAATACCCTTTTGACACTTTATAACTTTTCCTGGAATTCTTATGTTCCAGCTGCTTAGCGAAAATCTATTATTATCCCAATAGCTAAGAAAAGTAAACCGCTTCATTGTCCAGACAGTTATAGACCAATATCACTAATCTCCATTATAGCCAAATTAATGGAGAGAATGGTCAATGAGAGACTGGTTTTCTACTTGGAACACCATGATCTTTTGACAGACAGAGTGGGTTTAGAATAAATCAGTCTACTAGGCAACAAGTTATAAGACTCTCACAAGCGATCAAAGATAGTTTGGATCGAAGCGAAACTTTAGTGGCAGTTTTTGTCGACTTTAAAGCTGCATACGATCGTATTTGGAGAACTAAATTGCTTCATAAGTTAAAAGCCCTTAGAATCGGTCACAAAATGTTCCAATGGATTAAAAATACTATTTCTCAAAGATTTTGTGCAGTTCACTACGGATCGGAAACCTCTGGTTACAAACAATTCATTGTGGCCTACCGCAGGGAGGTGTTTCAAGTACAAGCCTTTTTAATGTATACAATAATGACCTCCCTGGCATAATTAAAGAAAAAACAATAGATATTGAATGTGCTTTATATGCTGATGATTCGGTACTATGGACTTCAGCACCTAGAAGGCATACTGAAAAAATGATGTTTAGGAACAATCAGGCTCTGAAAGCTTTGTACGAATGGTCAACGGAAAACCAAATGGAGGTAAACGTTGACAAGACTATGTATCAAACTTTTACTCTCAATCATCAACCAACTGAAATGGATTTAAAGTATAATGGTAGTAATATTCCGGAAACAGAAGAAGCTGTTTACTTGGGGTGAAATTTGATAAAAAGCTCTCTTGGCAGAGACATATAGATAATGTGATTGATAGAGCTCGAAAAAGGCTAACAGTGATTAAAAGACTTGCAGGAGTAATTTGGGGCTGCGGAAGAGAAACTTTAAATAAAACTTATAATTTATAAGTAAATTATAATTTATACTTATTAATTTATAATTTATTAATTTATAATTTATACGTAAATTATTAGGCTATTGTTGTGAGGCCCTGGTTACATGCAGTAATGCATGCATTTCTGGTCTTTCAAAATGAAGCCCTGAGGCTAGTTACTGAAGCTGTTAAAACTACTCCAATAAATGCAATGCTGGCCCTAACGGGAAATAAACCAATAGAAGTAATCATTAAGGAGAAAGATTTAATATTATATGAGAAATTAATTAGATTACCATCAACAGAGTTATGGAGAAATTAAGATATCACTAAACCTAGGAGATTGAAGACTCAGGATGGATTTTTGCAAAACGTTTTTAAATTGAAAACTGACTATTCCCTTCAGAACGTTCCCGCAGAGGAACTGTTGAAACCAATAAACCCTATTCACGTGGGATCTGTGAGAAAGGATTGTTGTTTGATGATTGCTATGACACAGTCATCAGCAGTTGATTGTGAACTAAAAACAGCTGCTATGGAGACAATTTATACCAGGTATCCAAAGAATAATTGGATTCACATATATACTGATGGATCGAAAATGCTCGACAACGTTGGAGTTGGTGTGTATTCAGAGTTCTTTGCTTTCTATGCCTCCCTTGGTCCATTTCGGACCAATTTTGATGGAGAACTGGAGGCAATTAGAATTGCAACAGAACAAATTACTGTTAGAACAGTTAAGCTTAACAACATAGTTATTTTTTCAGACTCTCTGTCAGCCATCCAGGCTATTGCTGCACATAATGTCGCAGAATCAAAAATTGTTGACTCCTGCAGAAGAAATATTGATCTTCTGGCTTTTAAAGGGAAGACTGTTGTTTTGCAGTGAATCCCTTCTCATGTAGGAATAAATGGTAACGAATGGGCTGATACATTGGCTAAAAAGGGAGCAGAGATTTTGCAGTTGAGTAATGGTGAAGTACCATTTTCATCAATTAAAAGAATTATAAAAAATGTAGTGAGGAAAAACTATGATATCAGTTTATTAGAAGAAATCAAGAATAAGAGATAGAGGTACTCAATCAATAAAAATCCCAGATTCCCCAAGATCCATTGCAGTAGCGGCCTTTCGCCTGGAGACTGGACATGACTGCCTTGCTAAACATCTATACAGTATTGGTATATATAGCAGTCCTTTGTGCACTTTGTGCAAACAAAACTTTGAGATGGACAAAGATCATTTACTGAGTTGTTCTTCATTGAGCGAAGAAAACTTATGTCGATATTAGCGGGCTAGGAAGTTGATGCAATTGACATCCAGTGACTGATTTTCTTTCATGTTTATGTATTTCATATTTGCAATTTTGATGCAATTATTGTTCTTTTCTAAGTTATTGTTTTTTATTGTTCAGCTGTTCTATTTTTGTTCAAATGCTCCAATCTCATGCATCTTAGATGCATGGGAGCCAATGATGTACAATCAAGTGCTTTTGCAATAAAAAAAATTATACTAAAAAAGGGCGTAATAAATACCGCTAAGTGGCGGTAGAAGAACACATTTCAGTTATCAAGCAACCAGACTATATGTCGGCTACGCTGTCCTAAGCACCGGGACGGCTAAGAGCATAGAACTTGCTATATGTGACCTGCTTTCTTCTAAAAACATTTCATTGGGAGAAACTGTAGTGGTTGGTTGTGATGGAACAGTGACAAATACAGGGAAAAATGGTGATGTTATACGATTGTTAGGAAAATGTTTGATCCTTTGCAATTGATAATATGCCTTTTATACACGAATTAATTGCATTTAAGACATCAGGTTTCCTACTTAGATGGCGAAACTACTGGGCCTACTTCGTATTCTGGTACTATTGGAACATTACTAGAAAAATGTGAAAACAGTCAGGTTGTACAGTTTGAAAAGATAGAAAGCGTGTTGCCGGGTATTCAGTCGAATATCATCAGAGATCTAAGTTCGGATCAACGTTATTTGTACGATATTGTATCAGCTGTAATTAGTGGCAAGTGTTCTTCCGGTCTAGCAAACAGAGCTCCAGGAAAAATGCCACATGCTCGATGGTTAACGAAATCCAACAGAATATTAAGGCTATATATTTCGACGAGAAAACCTTCTAAAAATCTTAAACATCTTGCGACGTTTGTTGTTAGAGTTTACACGTCTGTTTGGTTCCAAATTAAAATACATCCGTCATGAAAAAATGGGTCTAGACATTTTTGGAAATCGGTTTCAGATTCTATATACCTTCGACCTCAACTCAAAGAAGTAGTTGATCCTGTCATTGAGCGGAACAGCTTCTTTGCGCACCCTGAGTATGTTCTATTATCGATGCTCTCAGATCCTGAAAAACACATTCCTGAAATTGCTGGTAGAAGAATCTTAAAAGTAAGACACGCGATTCATCATGAAAAGTTTACTCGTGTTTTTGAGGTCCTTAAAATAAAACTTAATGCTAAATCTTATACAGACCTTATAGATTGGCAACAAAAGTATTTCCAACCTCCCATTCTTAGAGACGTCACGGATGAAGATTTCCTCTCGATGGTGGATGCAAAAATTGAGTCAATAAAATTGATGCCCAAATTCGACACCAAACGTCATATTAAAGTATCCTTCGACTAGTTTTATATATATGTTTTAAGTTTTAAATCAAGCTTTTTTTTATTAAATTAGTAATAATTTGTTCCCTGTGAGTCGTTTTATTCTTAATAACTAATAGTTTATATGGAACTTAGAATAATATACTCGTTCAAGGTTCATCTGTATGTCAGCAAAAGTGTAAATTTTCAAAGTAAAAGGAAAATATCAATAAGGAAATAGTAATGAATTTTTTGTTCCTCTATAGGTAGGTCAAATGTTGATAACTATTAGAAATGAAAATTAAATTTTTTTCCATATACTAGCGCTCCACCCTAATTAATATATATATATATATATATATATATATATATATATGTATATATTTAAATTCATGTTCTGCCGACGTAAAACTGTAACCAACAATGTATTCCTCAAATTTCTTCTTCTTTGTTATTATTGCTTTTTTACATTTCTAATTCAATATATTTTATTTGTTGGAAGGGTATTTTTATTTGTATTTATTTATTTATTTTTACTTTATTTTATTTTCTCCATTTATTTGCTACATCCCTTCGACGTTGTTTTTATTCTATAATGTTTTTTTCACCTTTCAGATTTGTTTCTGTGTTTGGCTGTACGAAAGTACTTACCGCCTTCTGTGCATTTTCTCTCTCTGCACCACGTAGACGCAAAAGAAGCACGTTTTAGTAAACAATACTAATTTTCTTAAGAAGATGATTATTTTATGCCTAAGGAATTAGAACAGAGTAACTATATTTCGTGTTATAGTTAACTTTTAAAGTTATTCCTCTTTCAGGTCATAATATTTAATTTTACCGTCTATTTCTTAGTTTTAAAAGTGTCAGTAGGTATTACGTTCGTTTCCTACTCGAATATCATATCTAGAATAAAGCAAATAGTATATATTTCCAATATTATAGTATATGATTATTAGTAAATGCATAGATCTCTGTCTGAACAGTAATGTGTTCAAATTTCGTTCACACAATGTTTTTGTTTTTTTTAAAATTTATATCTCATTTATTTCAAGTATACATGAGTAACGAAATATTGTGAGCCAAACATTTGTCATTTATTGTTAAAAATGTAAATTTGATCATTAATGAACATTTTAAAGCAAACCATTCCCGATTTTGTATTATAAAATTAAATAGTCTATTAAATAAAAAAACAATACTGAATTTTATTTGTGGCGTCACGTTTTTGTGTCTATTGTCCTCAATATAATCAGTGTAAAGACGACCGTTCATTGACTCATTCATCAGGTTTTTTTCTTCTCTTAAATATGAATGGTTTTCACCAAACCCAAATCCAGAACCTTTTTGAATAGATATTCTGATTACTACAAAAAATAGTTATTGATTTTTTTTTATAAATATCTTTTTAAGGATGTCCGGTACACAAAAATCTTCATATTTAAAATAAATTATTGCTTAAAAAAACTTTGTTATTTTCCGCTTAAAATGACGTTTAAATCATGTTTCTATCTTAATTAGGACAAGATAAATTAATTTTTTGATTTCGTTTGTTTTCAAAATCTAGGTTTCAAGCAGTGGTTGTCATGAAATTGACTTCCTTTGAAATGTAAACACGCGTTTTTGCGACACGCTTTTTCCGATATTATTGCATATTATAATTAAATTTTAAAAGAATTTATACTTAGTTCTTGTACTTCTTATATATACACTTCTACTTCTACAGTGAAGTAAATGGTCGATTGTTTGTGTTTTTATTTTGGTTAGCATTCGAATAATTGTTCTGATACTTCAAACTTAGTATTTATTTAAGTATTTTTACGATTTTTTACGAAATTTTGAAAGATTTTCTAAAATAAAGCTTTAGAAATGCACGGGAAAAGAAAATCTGAAGTTGTTAGGGCTAAAATTATGAAAACATCTCGATATGCACAGTCAAATTGTAGCACTTCAGTTCCTACGAAAGGTGACATTGTAAAGCGGTTAGATCATTGAGACATTTATATAGTAGAAAGAAGGTGGGAATTGCAAAAATTAAACTGAATCAGAAGTTTAAGCTACAGGAAGGAGTTACTTACTCACCTGCAAGCTTTTAAAAGGCATTTAAACATTCTATTAGCAGCCGATCTTTGTTTAAAGATTCAAATGCGTTTTTCTGCATGATGGAGTTTTCACCATTTCTCGTCTTTAAATTGCTTTAAGTCAAGCACTATTAAAGATATATGGTTTAAAGTTGGAATATGTCTGTTTCAATTATTTTACTTAGATTTTGATTCAGCAAATTTGAAAAAAAATATTTATTTTCGAAAATATGACATTTAAAAAATAAATTGCATATTTTAAAAAAAATTTAGTTTAAACATTTTTAATTTTTTTAAAAATTAATATTTAAAAAAATGCTGAATCAAAATTGAAACATATATTTCTGTTTAATTAAATGAAAATTTTTTGAAAGTCATCAAACAATATTTCGAGATATAGCGATTTTAAATTTCCCCACACTTTTATAGTTTTTTAAAATTTAAATTTTAAATTTTAAATAAACAAATTTTAAATTTAAATTTTTAAAAAAATTATGAGAAGTTTTATGATGTGATTTTATTTAAATTTTGTATGATTAACTATCACAAAAATATCAGAATTCTAACTCAAGAGATAAAATTTTTTTTAAATGTGTCCCGGACCTTTTTGCCCAAGTTTATCAATGCGAAAGATTAAGTAAAGATATTTTACTATGATATGTCTTCTTGAATATATTTGACTGGAAAATTAAATTTTGTTGTCATGATGTCGATGTTAAATGACTTTTTTCTATTAAAGCTTATGATTCCTTATAATTTCGCACAAAATATGCTTAATATATTCACTACCCATCAGTAAAGTAAAATATGATAAATATAATGTGAAATAATTTCGATGCAGGGAAAATTTATTAAATCTAGACAAAACACTCTAAAAAATTCCATACAGTTTTGACTGGAATTGTAGAACATGATAATTTTTTGTAGGCTTCCAGAATGAAAGTAAAATATAGTTTAAATAAAAGTGCAAATTGCAATTATTCCTTTATGTGTTTTTACGTACGTTTTTAGTGTTCTTTAAAAAAAGCAACTACGTTATAAGTAAGTCTTTCTACCTTTGCGTTACAATGCTTTATTATAATTCCCAAAAGAGAATCGTAAATACTAACTACTCATATCATAACTAGATTGCAATAGTATTTCAAATATGAGAGAAATTTCTGTTTGTGAAATCATGTGTTTTTCAGAGTTCTAAATCCAAATATGAATAATCGATGAAACATATTTATTACTTCAAATAACATTTCATAACAATTTTCATAGTTACAGCTGACAAAAAAAATATTCTTTGAAGGTAATGTTTACTTCCTTAAGAATGAAAACTTTGCAACTTACTAACTTACGTCAACGTGATAATCACAATATCTGTCAATGATATTTATTTTAACCTTTCATATTTCATTGCACATAAAAAATTGATAAAATATCAATATCAAAGAGCTCTAAAATATATTGTACAAATACCCCATCCATTTACAGTTACCCCGACAACTTACGGGTAATTCTAAAATGTGTTTGCTTATTGTTTTTAATTAAATACAGGTACAAAAATGAAGGTCATTGTAAATCAGTTGACACTGTATTGCTTCACGTTTTGTTTTCAAGCTTAACCGCATGTTTTGTGATTGTAATTTTAACGTAGGATAGCGCTGTAAGAAACCATTCTAAAATGGTGAATTGAGATTGTTTGCTTTTCATAATCAGAGGCAATATTATCAATATCATATTTATCCCAACATTGATAACAGTATCATATTTATTGCACGAAAACCCATTCAAGCTCTAGCATTAATGCAGTTCAATAACCAAGTGTACTTCATGTATCCAAGTCTATCAACACCTCTCGGGTAGGTTCGGCCCCCAATCTTCACCAAGTCTTTTTCATCTTGATGTGAGAATGCTGTAGAACGTCCAGTCCCTATTCTATTAATAGAACTTTTTCACCTTTTATTGGACGAAAAATAACACTTCTAGGTACTCCATAACGTTCCTGGACTTGCGAGTAAGTGCAGTTTTGATTTTCTACATCCCTGACTGCTCTTATTACATCCTCATTGGAGTAAGATAGTCATGATAATAAAACATAATTTACGATACTACATAGTTACTGAATTTTTATATTAATATTGAATTATATATTTGTGGTCCTATTTGGTAAATTATTTATTAAATAACAGCATTCACAATGACACGAAAATCCTATTTAAATATATCCCATTCAGAAAAATTTGTGGGGTAATTGTAAATTAACTCTAGCTTAAGCCTATCTTGTGAATAATTTTACATACCAGTATAACTAGTTAATAGAGAATGTTATATTTCATTTGGTATTGTTTTTGTTCAGTATTTGCTGTACTCGTTCTCAAAATAAGAATTTGTTTCAAGCTATGCAAAATCGTTTATCAAACTTTTTTGACTAAAAAACTTAAATCACAAATATCAATAATTAATCTCCAAGTAGAATCTCCAACTATGTTTACAATTACTTTGAATTTATAATTACCCCACCTGACCCTATGTGCTTATGATTACTTATAAGTTCTCATGCAAACTTTAATGGAATTGTGATAAATATTTTTCTCTATTTCTTAAAAAAAACCTTCTTCTTATCACAGGAAAGTTTCCCTTTTTCAAAGCAAACAGATAATGCCTGTGACAATAAAATATCAGGAAATATTACACGAATTGCTTGAATGATACGCTTCTTCAACTCCTCCACAATTTAAATTTTTTTTTTATACACAACGGATTTAATGAATCCCCAAGCAAAATAGTCCATAAACTCCTTATACACTACGAAACCTTTGAAGAGAACAGGATTACCATTTAGACGTTAGTCTTGCTATAAAAAATGTACACATCGAAATCGATGACACCCTGTATACTAAATACAATGCATGGTTTCATGAACTTTCGAGTTTTCTACACGTAAATCATATATTTCTGTTAAGTGCTCTCTTTGAAATCTGTCTAGACATTCAATTTATGACCTGAAATACATTTCTAGAAATGGACTTAAATTGAGCAGAATATCCTGCAATGAAAAATGAAGATAAAGAGCAACGAAGTGCATTCTCCTGTTTTTATCTTACGTTGTATTAACCTCTATGTGATCGAAGTAGTGCGAAGTATTATTGCAAACATAATATGATAGCAATTTAATCATAATATGATAGTCAATTTAATCATAATATGATAGTCAATTTAATCATAATATGATAGTCAAGTAGAGATAGGATTATAATAGTTATTTTAAGGTATACAATTTTATAACACTTTTCATATGGTTCATTTATTAAGAAAAAAATATTTTAAATGCAGGAAATTTTATTATCTAAATATAATCATTTAGCTATACATAAGATGCAAACGTGTATAAGCATGCAGTTTTACCATCGCAGTTTAAATTTTTTAATTTTTGATCATCGGAAAACGAAATTAGAATGCTGATTTTTACAACTATTCAAGCTTTGTGTATTGTAAACTACTCGGTTTTTGAATCATGAACAAACAAGAATACTGACTATTTCTGTGTGACTCTTACAGAATATCAGATTTAAAAACTAATTTAGGGAATCAAAGGCTTAATTTAAACATGTTGGCTAAATTAAAATATTTCTGTTTACAATTATATTCACTGTTTAGCTGCGATTTAATATTTCTTAGTAAAAGTAATTATAAATTCATAAATATTAGACAAAACTATTTTTCTACATCTATTTAACATCCACTTTCCCAGATGCTCAAATCATTAGAAATTATTAGCTAAATACAATAGATTTCAAATAGTCAAAAGAAGTTTGTTTCCTGAAAAGGAATTGTTGTTTACTAAGTAAATCATATGTAAAGAATTACGAAAATTGTAACTATGAGATGAAATTCTTTTAACAAATTAGTAGTTAAATTACTATCAATATGACAAATATATATATATATATATATATATATATATATATATATATATACACTGAAGTGCCACTGGATTAGGGATACCTACCTAGTAACGAGTTGGGCCTCCTCTGGCCTTGAAAACGGCTGCCACACGACAAGGCATAGATTCAACAAGTTTCTGGAAACGTTCCACTGGAATGGCTTGCCAAATATTGGCTAAAGCTGTCCATAATTCAGTAAGGTTCTTTGGTGCTGTGTGATGGCCTTTCACGCCTTGTTCCAAAATATCCCAAAGATACTCAATAGGATTTAAGTCTGGGCTTCTAGGTGGCCATTTCATGACAGAGAAGTCAGAGGAATGCTCATCCAACCAGCCAGTAGCCAACCGGGACTTGTGAGAGGTACAGTTGTCTTGCTGAAAAACTCCATTACCGTGCGGATAACAGAACTGCATAAACGGATGGAGGTGATCACCCAGCAACTCTACGTACCGAATTTCATTGAGGGAGGTTGGTACACGCGCCAAAGATCCCAAACTGTGCCACGAAAAAACACCCCAGACATGATTAAGCCACCATGCCCTTGTACAGTTCCAGCCAGGCATGCAGGATCCATGGCTTCATGATCCTGACGCTATATTCTCAGCCTCTCGTCGGCGATAAGTAGTCGGAATCGAGACTCATCACTCCATGCTACTCGTTTCCAGTCCTCTACACTCCGGTCTCTGTGCTCTCTTGCCCAGGCAAGACGTGCAGCCCGATGGCGAGTATAGAGCAATGGTACTCTCGTAGGTCGACGGCTCCCGAAATCCATACGGTGAAGCGAGCGTTGCACAGTCCATTTACTGACTGTATGACTGGCACCGTCATTAAACTGGGTGGTAATTTGAGCTGATGTTTGGCTTCGCTGGCTACGTACAATACGCCTGAGCCGTCTCTCACCACACACTCTCTAGGCTAATTGTCCTTTGCAGTTTGCCCGATCGCTAGTTTTTATTTCCACCATCCTTGTAATCTTGGTATACTCTTGACACTGTCGACCTTGAAAACCCTAGCTGTCTGACGATTTCGGAAATTGAATGGCCCATGCGTCGCGCACCTACGATTTGTCCGCAATCGAAGGCGTCTAAATCAGGCAGTTTACCCATACTGACAATTCCAACAACTAATTCAGAACAACCACAGTACGCGCTATATATGCAGTTACCACAGCGCCCTCACTTGCGCATACATGATGTGCAGCGCTACACAATTTGCATAGGCTTTGCTATCCCTAATTCAGTGGCACTTCAGTGTATATATATATATATATATATAGTAATCTCCAATAAATAATTAAATATTGAAATCTTGAAAGTAGAACACTTAAATTAGAGATTTATACTTAAATGGAGACTATAAATAATTTTTAACTTCGTATTTAGTATAAAAAATATAATAAAACCTGAAGTATATAAATTCTTATGTATATAATTATTAATATTTAAAAACTTGTAATCTAAACAAAAAAAATGAAGAAAAATAATTTAAATAACTTGCTTACAGCTAAATGCGACTGACTTCTTGTTAATTTTTGGGATTATTTAAAAAACCTTTTAAGTTAATTAATTTTTTGAAGTTATCCGTAACAATAGTTCTCGACTGGAATTTGAAATATGGTTTATTTTGTTTATTTTAGATTTTTCTTTAAAAACCAATCACTTGACATCATATCACTTATTTTCTCCTTTAGAGAAAAACATTTCTTTAAAGGAGAACGTATTTTGGCACTCAAATTATTTTTCTTACCTTATATTTATTTCACAGAATTTAATGACGCTAATTAATACTTTATTTTCTTAAGGGTGTTTTATATTCCTCTTTAAAATAATGCGAAGTGAAGCTATAATAATTTCGTTTGGCAATTAGATTTTGGTAAAATAATTAGGTACTTATAAGGATCTATAATTAAATATTAACTAAGAATGCTTTAATAAATTATGTATAATTTACTCATTATCTCTTTAAAACAGTGTCACTTTTGTTCATTCTTCTTTTTACATCCTACTAGGCTAATAAAGCTCTTTTATTTTGTACGAAAAGGCCCATGAAAATGCCTGTAATTGTATTGAAATTGCTTGCAAACTATGTTTGATTTAAATTTGAAGGGAAGGGAAATTTGACGTATGTACTATTTGCTCCACACCTTATTTTTACCCCAGAAATGCAATCTTAAATTCAAGCTATCAATTCATGTAAACGTTATTCACTTCTATGATAAACATGTAACTATCATTTATATAATTCTCATACGTTTAACGTTTTCCTCATAGTTAAAATAACTGAACTACAATTTAAATGGCAATGCTATAGCAGTTAGTGCTAATTAGAGTCAACTTTACATCTGTTGTATCAGAGTCTCACATATATTTTACTCAATTTAAAATAAGGTTTCGACATGGAACTCGAACTAGAGTTTTCGTGTTAACCGAACAGGATCGCTAAGTCATTATATTGAGGGGATTACTTCCTACTACTTTTGAATTGACATAATATATTATTGAGTACCCTTACAATTCTTAACAATTCTAAGTACAACAGATATATTTATCCTTCTTGGGTAAAATGCGACCAAGCAGTTTGAGATGAGATGCCAAAATATTTGAAATTTCTCTGCATTTAATTTTAATTGGTATCTTGAAATATTTGTTATTAATAATTTTAATTACTTTAATTAATTATTAAGAATATTGGATCTTATCACTTGAGAAGAGCGTTTTTTCTAAGCCTTTAGACTCTTCTGCAAACTCTGAAGAATAAATCATTTTTAGCCTCTGTAAGGGAGATTTCAGAGAGTACTTCTGTGAGGGTGAGTTTAGACGGTTAATCGTCGTTACAGCATCTACTACTGAACTAATCTATACAACACACTTGTGCTGAGTACAATATTACACAAATAGATTCAGGTCCGAGCACAGAAGTTCCACCATCTCTCTGTCGTTTGTGTTGAAACTTTTTATTGTTATTTACTTATTTTGACTACCCAACACACTTCTTTTAACGTCATTAACACCATGATTGTCACCTTGACCATCGTTCCATGAGATACTGCATAGTTCTATGTTCAGATTATCAATTGTTTCTTTTGAAATTTATTTACCGTTCATTTGCTGACCATAAGGTAATCCCACCACATAAGGTATTCAATAAATTCACTGTCCCTCCTTTCGGCATACAGAACAACTGAGAATCAATCGAAAATACTTAATTTTTTCAAATTATACAATCATATCCACTTTTCATATATATCTACAATCATTTACAGTATTATTATACACAAACAAATATTACATAAGTGCAAGTATTCAGTTACAATCAAGATTATTACAATTAACATTAACTAATTACTTTCAATAGTTATGTAATATACACACTAACAAGATCAAACAGGGAAATGCATTTGCATAAGAACATCTATAATGCAACTAATCCTTTTTTACTATAAAAGTCCGTAATTAATTTGTGCTTATCCCAATTTCTAAAGTTAGAAGGCATATTCTTTCTGAACTCAACAAATAACGGGCAATCCATTGAAATGATTTACAGATTGTTCAGCACCACAAGGGCAGCAACTACTTTTATTATGAAATCTATTCTGATAAAGACCGAAACAACCATGTCCGGTGATAGCTTGGTTCAATTTAAAGTCAGCGCTTAACCATTTTAAGCTAAGCTTGGGATATATTTCATATACTGTCCTTCCTACCTTTGACCTGTCCCACCTATCTTGCTAGTCACGAATGGACACCATAAGGTATAAGTAATAAATAAAGCGAATAAAAAATTAATCAGTCATCCAGTTCCAAAGTATAGACTATATACATATTTAGATAATATAATTAGTACCTACAACAACGAATATTACATTACATTTGGTAGTCAACGATCGAGAAGTTGTACCACAAAATTAATGGCATCTGGTGATGATTATACAGACAAACACTATTTTTGTTTAATACCAAACATATTTTTATGTCCCTTCTAGTTTATAACATCCATGTGAAATGTACGTTCGTTTTTATAGTGTATATCTCTCATGAATATCATCATAACCCATATGTTATAAAACATATCGAAAGTAACGACATGGGCTGTTCATGGTGGAAAGGAATGTGAAAATATCGCACCACTCTACGTCTTAATTCCTTTAGAGATAGCTATCATCTATAAAATCAATAATTTCGACGCATATTAAGAACCTCCTCTTCTTCTTCGTTCTATATTATTTGCTTGCCATTTTTGGATTTATTGTTATTTTCTTTTTCAGACTACGTAACTCATTCTCACTTTATATTGGCTTTCTTTCAAGGTGTTTAATTCTTAGCATTTGGAAGTCGTTGACATCTTTATCCTTAAGAAATTACATCTAGCTTTCTGGATAAGTCTTGTTTGCCAGATTTTTGTCTGCTATGTATTTCATTCAATTCATTCCTTTCTGTTTATCCTAATTACGGCAATGTCTTTCATGCAATTAATGCCTTCCATTATAACATTGTTACTCGCGGTTTCATGAATATAACCTACTTATTAGGATTATTAGCAATGTAATAACGTAATTAAGGTTATCTCTAAAAATAGGGAACTATATACAGATATTAAAATTTATAAAGGCAGAGGAAAAACAAATTGAGATATGCTTCATTTTATCGATAAAAGGGATACGAAAATTGCTAAAAAATTATTTGTAGGATTTCTACAGATTGTTGAAATAATATAATATGATATAAATATGGGCGACGAACACCGTGCATCACTGGAGTAAAATAAATATTGTCCGTTAAACGTTAAAGTAAGTGAGGGAGTATGTATGGGATGGTATTCAAAAGATAAAATATCCTCACATTCTGAAATGGTCTTGAGGGTAGGACAAATTAGAGATCATGGTTGAATTCCTATTTCATGATGATTGTTTCTTCAAAATCCCGAATCGAGAAATTCCATTACGTACAGTTGATTCCCTTTTACTATAAAAATGTCTTGGGAGGTCATATTGAATGTTTTAGAGGTACTTTGAAATGTAATTTCTTTAATACAGTGTAGTGAATAAGTGACCAGAAATTCCTATAGACACAAGAAAATATTTTTTTTTCAAAAGTTGTAACATAAAAATGATATATTTCTTCTGCTTATACAATGAAGTTGCCTCGTATAACAGATGTTCCAAGTAATTTACACAAAAATTTGAGACCATTTTTTCTCGATCATCTTGAAGTTCACATGGTACATGTTAAAATAAGTTTTAACAGCAGCCAATGATCTTAAGTCAATGAGCCTCAATGCTCATATATATCATTAAAATTATCATAAATTAAATATTCCGTTGGATTACTTAATTTTAAACTTGAAGATATAGATTCCTAGAAAATGCATACAGTGAGGAAATGCAGTACATAAATGGAAAAACACAACGTAAAATAGACAGATTTATTAATTTTCATTAACATGAATTAATTTACAGGTGCAATTATCAATATCTGTTACTCATTAGATTCTAGACAATTAAAAATACAAATGGAAAACCTCTTATTGCCTGGCAAAGAATGGTGGATATTATGCACTTAAATCTTGGCTATTTCACACATTAAGCGAAATCTTTTAAAAATTTGGTAGCATACACACAATACCGTCACTACACTGGAATGTTTAACAGATTGATTCGAAAAACATGAATGTGTACATTTTTAAGCTACCCAGTCCTTCTTTGAAATAAATTTTGGTATCATTTTTCGTTATTGCAACTTTGCTCTGATGAAGGCATCTCTTCTTTCATTCCCACATCTTTGATGCAGTTTCCGTCACAATTTTAACGGTTCTTTCCACAGCCTAGAAGTGACTTCGAAAGCAGACTAATGATTCATCTAAAATGGATCCTGAATTTATGCTGTCTTCAATTTTTTCTGGGGAAAAACATTTGGTGATCGGAGTCTCGCTGATTTCGGTTGCGACCCAGTCGATGCAGTCATAGTACTCCGTTGTCATAAAGTTCCGATTTGAAACCTAGATCTCTCGCATTCTGTCGGTCTCTTTCTTCTTGAATTGCGGCATCTTTTAATTCTTCTCAATGCTAATCTTTTAATATCTTGGTTATTGTCAGTTGCCATTGCTACCAGTAAATTCTCGCGATGGGCATAGTATCCATTTGTTTGAACCACTGAGTGCACTGGCTTCTTTAGCTCATCCGGGAGAAAAGTTGAGAGTTGAAATCTACCACACATTTCTAGGTCCGCCTGTGTAACCTGGCCGTTTCTTATGCAACAGTATAGTGGAGCATAAACTCGTATCATGTACTGAGCGAGATCTTTCAGAGCTTCTTCAGGATTCGAAATACTGAAGTACAAGCGTAAAATTCTGCAAGCATTTGTAATCCATCTCGATTGCACAGTTTGCCCTGGCTTTCTATTTTGAAGTCTTCGAGAGCAATGTGCCGTTGAAACCACTGCATAAATATCAAATAAATACTTTTGATCTCTGCTCAAATCATCAGTGTTTGGCATTTCTGATGCGCCTGCGACAAGAATAGGCTCGAACGGAACAGCAAGTAGAATTTTGCACCCCATTAGTTTATCTGCGTTTGGGCCGCTGTTCCGAGGGCAAAGTTTAGGTTTGCCGATTGGCAGCGGTGTAAAAGAAGAAAAGGGGGGAATTTCCCTCCGCTTACATTCAGAACCCAATTGAATTCTCCTACCATTTTGACCATAACTGTTTAGGGAATATGGATTTAATTTAAATGTTTATAAGTGTAGTTCCTTGTATAATAATAAAGTGTTGGGTATTATGTTCTTTTGATTTCTTTGAACCATCGACAAATGGAGATGAACAGAACATTTTTTGGTGCCGTCACTACGAGACCTTTAATTTAGATTGCTTCGTTTGATTCGGATTTCGATATTTTTGGATTTCAACTTCATCGTCGACAGAGGGGTGAGTACCCCTTTAATAGATTATTTTTTAAATGATGGAAAAATTAAACATTCTTAAGAAAACGAGAACATCCCACCGAACTTTAGTGACAAAATTATTTAATAAAATTGATGGATGCTTATGTACTGATAAATTAGAAATAGAGGATCTAGAAAACTTTGTAGAGCAGTAAAAGGCAAAGACCCTCATTTTAAAAGAACTTGATCAGAAAATATTATCTTACTTAAAAGAGGACAAAATGGAAACTGAAGTGTTCTCTAGCTCAAATTATGAAGAAAGAATAATTTCATTCAAAACTAAACTAAATTGACGTATTAAGAACAGTAAAATTGATTCTACTAATCATAACATTTCGATTGTTAATAGCACTTCTAACAGTAGTATTTCTCGCGCAGAACAAAGTATTCTCGGAAACTAAAACTGTTAAATTATCAAAATTGTATATTCCCAAATTTTATGGTGAACCCGACAAATACTTAGATTTTTGGAATCAATTTGAAAGTTCCATTCACAAAAATCCGCATTTATCTGATGTCGATAAATTTTCTTATTTCATAGGTATGGTTGGCGGAATCGCTGCTAATGCTATTAGCGGTTTTTCTTTGTCGGAGCAAAATTACACTACAGCAATTAAAATTTTAGAATCCAGGTTTGGTAGCAGAGATATGCAGATTCAAGCGCATTTAAATAATCTTTTGAATGTAAATCCTGTAAAAAACTCGGATTCCTTACACGGATTACGAAATTTGTATGATAAATGTGAAATCGAAACAAGAAGTTTACAGTCACTTGATATTGACCCAGACAAGTATTATAGCTCCATAATATTAAAATTACTGCCTTCCGATTTAACTCTAAGCTTTTCACGTAAACAGGATAAGAACGAAAAATGGGAAATTAAATTTTTAATTGATTTTCTCCGACGTAAAATTAAAAATCGTGAACGGACATTTGCGATTCAAAAAACTTACGATTCCAAACGTTCAATAACACAGAATATTTCTAAATTTGGAAATAATTATGACAACAAAAGAAAAATTGTTTCAAAACCCAGAATACCTTCTAAAAATTTTAAACCTAACATTCCTACGGCTGTTGAACTTTTCACGAATGAAAAGGAGAATTCTTGCATTTTTTGTGGCTCCGATCATAAAAGTGAATCTTGCTGTTCTTTAAACGTAAATGAGAGAAAGGAATTGTTAAAAAGGCAAGGATGTTGTTTTGTCTGTTTGGGTAAAAATAATAGAATAATTGATTGTGATAATAAAAAACCTTGTTCTATTTGCCATAAAATGAACAATATTACTCTATGTTTTAAAAATTATGAAGAGTCCTTGGAAAATCATTGCTGTCGTACGAAGAAATGTCAACTATTATCTGTTATGCTGAAGCAACAATCAATTCCAGACCACTTACTTACCTATCGAAAGACTCTAGTGCAGGGGTTGGCAACGTGGTGCCCGCGAAACAATGTTAAAGTTCCCGCCGTTCAAATATCTAAATTTTAAATATTTGAAAGACAAACACTCGCAGTTGTAATGAATAATTTTAGTTAAAAAAATAGAAATCGTAAAACCGTAAAAATGAAAAACTGAGCAGTCTGATCTCTCGACAACGTCGCTCTCCCCTCGCTGTGAGTCAGCTTCTTTTCCTGATCTCAAATTTCCTGTGAAGCGTAACATTTTCTTCGCGCTTCGACACATGATTGTGAATCTATAGTTTTCCAATACGAAATATTTAAAATCAAAGTTCCGACCAAGCCTCAGTGACACTCATTTGGACCAATGCCTGAGAACTGGGAATTCAACTTATGTGCCGCATTACACTGAGTTGGTTGCAGATTTGCAATGTCAAATATCGCATTAATTATCAATTTTTAGCTTGTTTTGTTTAAAGTAAAATTTGAATTCATGTATTAAAAATATACTTCACATTATTTCATGTTTAAATACTAACCCCCCTCCTCCTCTTCATCTAGTGGTGCCCGCCGACTTCCCGCATTTCTGAAATATGCCCTCCTAGTAAAAAAGGTTGCCGACCCCTGCTCTAGTGACTTAGCACCTCTTACACCATCTATGTTTATACAAGATGTCAGAACTGAATGTGTCTCAGATTTGGTTAACCTGGACAAAACCAATTTTTCGAAGAGATGGAAATACCATCAAAGATTGCTTGTAGAGAAACCTATTTAGGGATGAATATCTCGGCATGTGAGTAAGTACATCGTCCGAAAATTGTATCATCACAATCCATCAAAGAAGGTGATATAATACTCATGGAGAATGATAAGAAGAAGAGAACTGACTGGCCCTTAGGTCGTATAATTGCAGTTTACCCTGGAAAGGACAATAACATCAGAGTTGTGAAAATTAAAAAAGCTAATGGTGAACTGGTTAGACCTATTCAACGAACGTTTCCTTTGGAAATAAATAGTGAAAATCCCTTTCTTGAATATCTTCGAAATAATAGTCCACTTAAACATCTTGGATTTCACGACGATATTGAAAAGCTAACTAAGGACAGTAAATCTGTAGACTCTGATAAAAACCTTCCAGTAAGTAGATATGGTAGAAAAATTGTAAAACCTAAAATTTTCAGTTAATTGTTTTTCTTATAATTTGCCTATATTTGATACATTATTTCTTTCCTTTTAATTTTTTAGTTGTATTCATAATTTGTTTATTTTTCATAATATTTTATAATTTGAATGTATCAGCAATTTTATTCATTTTGAGTATTTTGTAGAAGAATGAAATTGGTATGAAGTTTAATGTCTCCCCCAAGATGAAGTGATATGATAGCAAGTGCTAAGCATTATTTAGTATTATTATTGTACTCTAGATATTCTTTATATTCTAAAGTTGTTACTGTTTATTCAATATGTTTTGATTTTCTTATGTTTCATCGAAAATCAAAAGTTGTGAGGAATGTTCCGAGCTCGAAGTTTAGGTTTGCAGATTGTCGGCGGTGAAAAAAAAGAAAAAGGGGGAACTTCCCTCCGCTTACATTCCCTCCCTTTATAACTGAATAGAATTTCCCCACCTTTTTGACCATAACTGTTTAGGAAATATAGATTTAATTTAAATGTTTATAAGTGTAGTGACCGTGAGGAATAATAAATTGTTGTGTATTACGAACTTTTGATTTCTTTCAACCTTCGACAAATTGAGTAGAATAGAACAGCCGGGAAAAGGTCTTACTTCCCGTGGCTCCTCCGTCTAATTAAGACATTAGATGTCTAAGTGGGAACTCGTTCGTATGCAGAATACAAACCAAATGTTTCAGTTCTCTTATTAATTTGTCCTCAATACAGGCAATGACACCGTTGCTTTTTTCTTTGTTAACAGCGGTGCCATTACATCCGACTGTATCAGTTCAGAAATATTCATTTTGTTATGGCTTAAAAAAGTATCGAATGATTTTTCAATTTCTTAGCCGTGACCGAAAAGAGGTGTCAAGTGCCCCAAATATTCCGAATCAGTTTTTGACAACACAGTCAAATGGTCTTCGTCTTTCTCTCGACAATGCCACATGTGCCTTTTTTTTGTATGAAGAACCTTTTATCTTCTCTACCAACAAATAATTTTCTTTTAATTTTAGTTCCTTCAAGGTCTTCTACCACCTATATTTTCACTGGTTTCATCCAGAAACTGTAAACAAACACCACCAAAAAATGTGGCCCATTGATGCATCGAAAAGGGAGGAAGAGGAAGGAACATAAAAATACAAAAGAGAGAAACCGGCGGAAAATTCAAACAAAACTTACAATTTTTGCCCACTTATACCCGAAAAGACTATAAAAATCGACTAATATAGAAGGCACTGTTGTGGGGCCGAATATTACGGCTCCAAATGGGAAACCGTAGCCGAACAAGTGGTAGCAGATTAAAAATACGTTGAGCCAGCCAAAAAAATGGCGAGACAAGAAAATGCGTTGTGTATAAAATTAAGTTATAGATTTAACTTCAGGAAACAATGCGATATGAAAGATAACCCAGACAGGTTGTCTCAGGTAACATACATTAAACAAAGTAGTTATTTTAGGTTAACCGCACTTACCCAAGTACGAAATAACTAACCCTACAGACAGCCTGACCCACGTGCAAAGCAGATTACTATACTCATCAAATTAATTCATAGTAGTGAAACATTATCTACTACAGCAAATTAAGTGACGGACAAGGGGGTTAAGGAGCAAATAAGAAATTTATTTAACAAAACATAATGAGAAAGTAAATACTTAATTGAGATCTGCCATGCCTTGTACCTCACTCCCGGACACCAACACCAGCTCCAAACGTGTCACCTACTTCGTACCCTTCCAAGAGCTCTCTGGTTATTTTTTAAGCTAGCCTTGAACTGCGCCAAGCTGTATTTCGCACCTGCGCAATACGGGCTCAAGCCACTATATTTGGCGTGCATCGCCTTTCATGGCAACAATTCATTTTTTCTTTTCTGCCAATATATGGCGGTTATGAAAGACAGTTATAAAGACTTGAATATTAATAGATATACTCCATGAGTCTTTATAACAAGCACACAGAAATTAAATAATACATAATCAGAGCTTATTTAGGCATTTAGCACACTAAACATGACTATACAAGTAAATACTACAAAAAAATTAAATTTAACATCTTGAAAATTTTTGCTAAAAAGTTCCAAAATTGGCATTTTATCAAAACTTCAAGACATTTTCGGCAAATTAAGTAGTTTTCCTAAAACTCTTAAGGGGAGTGGTCACTTTTACGTACCTTTAAAAGTATCATTTTTAGACCTATGCTGGATTGTATGTACAACTCATGATTTTTGCTTGATTTACATGAAATTTTTTGAGTAACTGTCTATAATACTGTTTATTATATATGCAATATTTCAAGGTAATTAATAAAAAAAAATAAAATGAATTTTTATGCATAAAAAGTGAATATTTTTTTAAAATTGAGCATTTTTCAGTCAACTACTGTGCGCATTCTGTCAAAATAAATTATTAAGGTACATTAATAATTGTTTACTATATGTGATTACAACACTTTAGACAACAAAATCCACCAAAATTTTTTAACCTTAATATATATTAATTTTTTAAAGAATTTTTTTATAAGCTATTACTCAGTCATTTTTGAAATTTCTAATTAAAAATAGCACGTACTAAAATGTTTTCATATATATTTGAGAATAATGTTGCTGGATATTGTTTCCTGAAGGTAATCACATATAGTAAAAAATTATTAATGTACCTTAATAATTTATTTTGACAGAATGCGCACAGTAGTTAACTGCAAAATGCTCGATTTAAAAAAAAGTTATTCACTTTTTATGCATAAAAAGTCATTTTTATGAATTACCTTGAAAAATTGTATCTATAATAAACAGTATTATAGACAGTTACTCAAAAAATTTCATGTAAATCAAGTAAAAATCATCAGTTGTACATACAATCCAGCATAGGTCTAAAAATGATACTTTTAAAAGTACGTAAAAGTGACCACTCCCCTTAAATTTTTTATGTAACTTAGAGCCAACAATGACAACTTTTCCGCACTAGCCATCATCGAAAAAAGGTTTTTTCGGCCCATCCTACTGCGTAGGCTCTTGGTCCCTCAGTAATGGTATGGGGTGTGTAGAGCTGGCCCCAATTAGAACCCCTCACACGTGTACAACTTCTCTAGCCGAGAACGCTTGGTTACAGTCATGCATGCCATGCGTTCACTCTCATGGGTTTGGGAGTCCTCCGACAAGAGAATACACCGCCACACACATCCGCATCAAACAAGTTATTTTTTGAGGTACACTCATCCATGTTTTGGAACAGGAAATGGGTCACTCATTCATCAGATCTCCACGTAAATGACCACATCTGGGATACCATGCAATGTTCCCAGATATATATAGTGAGAGAGAGAGAGAGAGAGAGAGAGAGAGAGAGAGAGAGATAGCGATGTATAGCTATTAAAGTTGGTGTTTTTATAAATTATGAAACCAAACTCATATAAAGCAACCTGCAGACAACGAGAATAAAAGAAGTTTTATTTAATCATGCAACTTCATCACTATCTACAATAGGGGAAAACGAAACAAAAGTCACGATGTCCTTTAAAGTTTTAAATACTCATGGATCCTTATCATTATCCACTGAAAATGATCCACGAGTCACTGTACGTAAACAATAAACATTAAGTACTAAAATTAAAAAATATATATAATACACAATTTAATTCTTGATCACCCTTTGAGACAAAACTGAACTATAAATTTTTCAAGTGAATAATAATGAGGTCTCACTAATTTTTGCAGTTTATGAACTTTTGGTTCATATAGTATATCCTATTGATCGTACTGAAGTTTATAAAACTAACTAATGTCATTACATCATATAATTATTATTTTTTTGTGTGTGTGTGTGTGTAATTTTTCATGAACGAATTTCTAAGTAAGTTTTATGGATAGTTAACAAAATTACGACTGTTTTATTACTGAATTAGCAAGCACTATTTTGATCAGGCCATTTGGTGTTAATTCACATTTACGAACGTGAATGATGTTTTCCTCTTGTTTAAAATAATTACGGATATGCTTAACAAGTGAGAAAATTATCAAAATGTGCTCAAATAGAATTTGAAAAGAGATTCCCACTTGTTCATCAATTATTCGTTTATGATGAGAAAAAATCACCTGGTCCTACCTCGTTTACTCTTAATACTCCTTAGATAAGATTGAAGTCTTTTAAATCTTTTTCATATTTTTTTATCTTGAACACTTTGAGCATGTTGTTTAATCGTACATGGTACGGATTTTTCAGTTTTTAAAAGTGAGATTTTTTTTTTAAACTTTGCAAACACATCAATATCAATAATATTACAGCACAATTAAAATAGGCGTGTATATTTAATAATCGTATGTGTATATTTAATAAAATGTAAGTGAACAAAATAAAAATCAAACATTAATCAGAAATAACAAATAAATTTTTTAGTTTTAAAGTTTTTAAACAGCCATGGAAATAACACTTAAATTATGGAAATTAATACAAAAAGAGAAATGCTAATGACTTGTGTGAAAGTTTTCTTATTGAAAGTGAATTAAAAAGGGCATTGCAATAGTTTTGTAAATCATAATGCAAAGCGCTTTGTGAAAGATAATTGGTACTACACATCTGATAACAGTTTTCGTACTTTAAAAAAAAACCTGGATTTCGATATTAATATTTATCAAGGTTTAGTAGACAATTTCCTAGGCATATTTTATTAGGTAAGACCACCCTCATTAGTAAATGTTAGTTTAATTAAACTCAGAAAAGAAAGAAGTATATAAAAAATTGTGTAAAAATTATGAGAAACATAATATACTTCTGAAACAGTTATTAAATTTAAATAAGTGTATGTTTCATTGTAATTATATTGAACACCAAATTATAAATCCTAACTTAATAATTTATTTGGGGGTTTCAAGTTTCGGTGGTTTATTTATTTTCAAAGAAATCTTCATTTAATATAAATCATATAAACTCTAAATCAATATATATCATATACTGCAATTTTTTAAAAGATTTTTCTCTTGGTTCCTTCATCTTCATTTAGTATTATATCTAAAATAATATCATTTTTCGAACAACCCCTGTAAATTATGCATATGTATTATTCAATATATTCAAAGTGATTCTATGATTAAAAACTTGGTGCATTTAAATTAAATTGGGGCGTTTATAAGTAATTATTTTATAAATTCCTATCTGTATTATTTTGTATTTACATATATTCTAACCGTGTATTACTCGAGAAAATTTTGTTTCAGATTTTATAATTCTAATTACCAATATCATATTCACTTGCATCCCATTCCATAACTAGTTTAGTATACCTAATTTGAATTTCGAATACACCAATATTTCAACTTGTTTCCATCGTGTCAAAAGAAAAGTGTTTATCCAAGACATCAAGCCAAAAAACGCATTGCATTTTATCCGATTGACATAGATTTAATTTGTATTGTAATGATACTGTTGGCACTAATCACTATTTATCTTAACATTCTAACGGGTTCACTCTGAATGTTATAATGTGAGGTGTACTAAAACTGATGCGAAAATGTATAGTTTATGTTTTAAGACAGACATAAGAAGGTATTTTCTGAGTATGTCAATGTTGTTTTACTTCATTCTAGACAAGTATCTTTATATGCTGAACTTAAGTAACCCTTCAATTCTGATTAGATAATGTGTATTTATGTGTACGGAACTTATTGGCCTATTTATAGCTTACGTAGTTCTCTTTTAGTGCTTATGTATAATTTATTTATAAATTTTTCTTCCAGAAATGGGGATATTTAATTTATTTATATTAATATTATAGTGTTTGGTGTCAGTGAAACTCATAAGAAAGAACTATTAGAAATTATTAAAAGACAGAATGCGAAACTTTCCGGTTCCGATGTGGAAGTAGTTGCGGTCTACAGGGCTAAGAAAGGGAATAATGTTATCATTAAAATGAAAGGAGAGACCTATAAGAAGATAAGAAACTTGGAAAGGATTAAAGTAGGCTGGTTGAGATCTGAATGGAGGGATTACCGCAATCCTACCATATGTTATAAATGTTGGCGTTATGGGCATGTTGCGAAACACTGCCAGAATGAAAAAGCATGCAAGATCTGTTCGGAGAAGACTCGGGCAAAGTCTTTGACTTGTGGCAACTGTGACAGATACAGAAGAAGAACGGGAATAAAAGAAGTTGACGCGAATCATCATCTACCAACGGACGATGAGTGCGATAGTTATCGTGTTGAGATCAACAGACTGATAGAAATAACGGACTATGGTCCCTCGGGGCGTCAGCGCTAGCGATGGCTATGGACCTTTCTTTGTTATTTAATGTTCTATATTCCTTGTTATTTGTTTGATTTTATTCTGCAGACGCTTGCCATTTGTATTCATATATCTCTGAAAGCTTTTTGTCTACGTTATAATTTAGAATTAACTAACTTAAATTGAAGAAACCATAGGCTTGTCTATGGTTGGTCGGTCACTAGTTATGATTGCATCTTCTTTAATTATTTAAATATTTAACATATGCTTGTTGCTATATTAGTTAGTTACTGCACAATTTGTGAAGATTTATTAATTGTTAACTTAACATAAAAATAAATTGTAACTTTATTTTGGAGCGTTTTGTTATTTAGGAATTTTGCTGCCTAGACGAGTGGTTCAGGACATTAGTTAACTTTCTGTATAAACTTGATGAAATATAAAGTATTGAAGTTGATGTAGATGGCAGCTGGTGGCTGTGTTAAATTAATTTGTAAAATCGGGGTTTTATGATTGTCATTTTGACTCCTGGATGGCTCTGAAAGGAAGACCGAGAGCGAGCGGTGTTATGTGGCACATGGACTAGCTTAAGGAGGAGTTAATAGCCCCGCCGACATGGGAGGGTCAGGTGCGGGACCAGGTGTCCGGTCCTGCAGAGCCGGTCAAGCGGGTTGCCGTCGTGGCTAGGGATGCGACATCGATATCGATGTTTTTTACATCGATTTATTGAAGCCGATTTTTTTTAACATCGATGTTTTGTGCTCGATGTTTTACGTTGTCTCGATGTTTTTTTAAAAATGAAAATGTACTATAATAAAAAAAAATTAACCACGTAGCATAATTTTCCCACTCGGTAAATGTAAGTCTGAATTCTGAAAAGGACGAATACGAAAGGGGGAACGATTAGACACAAATGGCAATGAACAACTAATGAAAAATAATTATATGCCCCAATAGCCCCAATAATTGTTATTTACAGTAAAGAAAAAATAAGCTTGTTCAGTTTTCCCAGATACGTTTGTTTTTCATCAGTACTTCAAATTGGTGTAAATATATGTAATTTTCTTTTGTATTATTTAATTTGAAAATAAAACATTTGTTAATAAATTGCAATAATTTCTCCATCAATTTTCTGGTGAAAGTAATAAAATGTGTAATAGAAATTCTGCGATATGCGCTGACTCTAGAAACCAAGTTTTTGTCATTTGTGTCAGCCCAACCTGAGAGTAAACTCCCCCCCTCTCCATGACTAACCGAAGTAACATTAATCTTAGAGGTTACTAAACCAGTTTTAAAAAATGAAAGTTCATAAACATCGATGTTTAAAAATATCGATGGTTTTGGGGCGATGTTTTATTAGCACCGATGTTTTAATATTGAATATCGATGTTTCTCAACATCGATGTTTTGGTGTCGATGTCGCATCCCTAGTCGTGGGGACGAGCATTAGTAGTTAATAGCTTGGGCTTAGACGGTAAATCGGAGGAAGGCGTGGTGTCTTTGAAACTTATTTGTATTACTAGTTAATTTCCACTATTTCACTATTAATTATTACCTAGTTAATATCACTAGCTCATTATAACTAAATAATTTATTAATATCATCCTTTAATTATTATTAGATAGTATGGATTTATAAATATAGCATGCACCTTATAGACTAATTTATAGCATACTTATAACACCTGAGTTGTCTTTCAGTGCTTATTTATGAATTCCTCTTAGAAAACTGGTGATGCCAGACAATTTCTGCAAAATCTTACAGTTTGAATTTTTGCCATTAATTTTGTTTATGTTTTTGCTTACCTATAGACGATTCATTTCAACTTTTACTGTCGCCTGAATAATCTCTGCAGTCGTCTGCACTTAGATCTGCATAATGTCATTGATTTCAAATTGATCTCTTTAGATTCATCAGCCGTATCAAAATGGCATTCAACCGTAAGCCCATTTACAGATAACTTAAACTCAAAATTATTTTGTGAGATTAATGCATATTCGCTTATTCTCTTGGATTGTTGAGAAATATTTATTTCTTTACATACATCACAGAGATCGATAAAAGAGAAAGGGACAAAACCTTCCAGCAATAATGAAACTCAAGAATTTAAATTAAATACAGTGCTTTGAATCTTAACAAAACACGGTAAAAAATTAATTCCTGCACTTGAAATTTGCAAGACAAGAAAATAATTTAAACAACATTGCAAGAAAATAAATGATATCAGGGTCAGATATTTTTTTGTTATGCTGTTTTGCATTGTAGAGATTTCTTTGAAATCCACCCTAATGAATCAGTTACATCCGGTGTACTTAACGGTGTGTTTAGTTAAACAGATCGACTCTGATCGCTTTGAAAGTCAAGTGAAGGAGGTTGTCTTAAGAGTAGATACATGTAAAGTATATTATGCATTTTTCGGTTTTAACAATGTGTGAAAATTTTCTTTATTTTCTCGTAATTCTGTACCCTATTGTCACTGTCTTAACTCTTTTATGTCAAATGAAGTATAACAATGGTCTTGCGAGGTGATTCACCTGTAAGAGTTTCTATTGACACTATTGTAGATTATACATACATTTAAATGTACAGTAAAAATGATAACGAAATATAGAAGAAAGAAATCTACTACAAAAAGGCATTCTTTAAGAGGTTTTCAGTAACGAAATTTCCCTCCTCAATGTGGTAACTGAGAAAATATTTAATTTAAACTAAAAGAGTTGCCATAGGGAGATACACTGAGAAACACAGTACCGTAAAATGGAGTGAGATTTTGTCAGGTTTTGAGGGTTTTTTTACGCAATTTCTTTATTTACAAACATAATCGGATGAAATTAGTACAGAAAGATAGATACACATTTCAGCTTTCTATTTCGTAGCAGAAAAAAAATTTAAGTGGTTGGGGATGTAATGATGGGCGTGATTTTTCTTTCTGGCACAATAACGCCCCACCGAGTGGGACGAGATTAGGCCACCCCTTTTTTCCTTTATAGTTGCCATAAATACAGTCGTGGCATATTCACACACCTCTATCTTTGAAGCAAGAGCACTCCCAGTTAATTTTGACTATTTTTAAATGAAAAATTATTTTTTCTCAAAAATGAACAAATTTTATCAGCCCTTTTTGGCCAAATCCAAAATTTGCCTTTTTTCACCATACAGGAAACACAAGCTTCCCCACTTTCATCAAAGTTGCTGCGCATTTGACCAGGATACACCCTCCCTTCATAGGAAACGGCCACGAAGTCATTTACTCTGAAATCTGCTGTGTTTGCAGTGACACCTTCAGCAACTGCATTCTCTGTATTTGTTTCCTCTTCATCCTCTTGAGAATGATCGTGATCTTTTCGTCTTGGTAGACTGTCCATGTGGGTAGCACCATCCTTGTCGTCAGTATTACCCAATTCTCTTAGCAGAGAGCCCATGCTATTTGATTTTTAAAACATGCTACTTTGTTAAAACACTTTTGATACAGACAGTTAAAGTTTTTTAAAAAAATTTAAATATAGAAATTATTGAAATAATTCTAGCCATTCTAATAGTTAGAGTTGTGTCAATAATTTCTCAGTTTACAAAAAAATGTGATTACAGTACACAAAATTACCTAAAAAGGGAGGCATAATCTCACCCCCATCATGTGAACTTACTTTAATGATAATGTGATAACATGACAACTGAAAAAGGTACAGAAATTAAATTTCAGGTAGTAGGTGAATAAAAATATATTACAAGTGCATAAAACTAATTCTTCATACCACGAAAACTAACACATTTCACAGGTTGTAACAAAGTGACAAAATAGTGAAATGTTAAAACAAATTGCGAGAGTCAAAAATATTGTATCAGAGGAGCTTCATAACACTTGTTGATTTGTACCAACATACCGCTGCCCCGTGGTAAACGGGAAAACTAAAAGCTTTAGTAATAAGCCTCCAGAGAGCACTAATTTGCAGAATTCCATGTTGGCACAATCCCACCCCACCTGGCATAATCTCACCCCATTTTACGGAAAGTATATACATCTAGTGTTTAAAAAATCTTCCATTCCTTTAGTAAATGTGCTAGTTTTTGCGACTCCATATAAAGATTGAAATGACTCTTATCTGCTGAATATTTTAGCTTTAGATGTATAAATTATGTTACAGATTACATTAACCCTTACTAAGGGCTTTTGGAATCATTTGTAAGTGACTAAGTTTAATACTATGATAAACAATTTAAAATACATTAAACTCTAGTATTCTGTGAACAATTTTTTGTTTCTTTCATTTTCGTTACTCCTCGATTTCTACTAGTTTCTGCCACTCATATTAGAAATTCCACGGTTAAAATTTCAGTGTTGTGGAATGTGTAGAGAATTATACTAAGGGGCACTCTATTTGAATTTGATACAAACACAGTTTATACATGAAACAATGTTTATTGAATTCATTGCACATATAGAATTTGCTTTTACAGCAATAAGCATACGTACTACTTGTACGGAATATATATTAGTATTCAAAAAAATACACTTTGCAATACTCACAAACCAGCAGAGAGTCAAACCAGCAGTTCTGCCACGTAAACTTTGGGCCCCTAAGGACAAGCTCCGGTTAACACCGGGAGCTGCTTACCTCGTAGCTCCCTTAACTCGCTTATCTATCAACCTTAACAACCTTTTTACTTAATCAAGCTGCATGGTATTTATACCAAGCGCGTATGCCGAAATTAGCATATCTCAAGCAGCTTCTTTAATTTATTCACTCAAAAGTTCGATTCTTGTGAATCGAATCATATGTATACCTTACATTGGCCTCCCTCGAAAAAAAATTAGGTAACTGAGGTCTGAACGGCTTCAGTTAACTAATTGAAAACGCGTGCTGGTCTGACTTTTTACATAATGGGTGGCAAAGCCAAAAAACCTTTCATACGTTGTGTGGGGGAAAAACGCCACTCCCATTTTACAAAATTAACCCCGAAGGGTCCAGGTGACACCAACACACAGTGGATTTGCAGAGTTGCGGATACTGGGCTGGCCAACTGCGGCCTAGAAAATCTATTTTAGTTAAAAGTGTCAACACAATTGCACAGCATGACATTTCTTGATTGTTTGTAGCTACTCTCCCATAATTCATAATACACATGTGTTATGTTTTGTGAAGTTAGTACATTAGTTAGTTAATTATTTTATTATGCAGTATATATTTTTTCTATTCACTACGTATCCCCTTCAAAATCTTATAAAACAGTATGCCGTTTTTTTTCAGTTGCTCACCCCTTCCCCTCAAAATGTTTACACAGTATATACAATATGGAATTTCAAACCAGTTTGGTTCGATTTTATTGAAGGGGGTGGGATAGAAGAAGAGAATGTATACAAGGCTTGTTCATGAAGGCAGCAACTTCGTTGCACCAGTCTGTCCATTCCGTGGAACCTCTCTTAAAGGTCGCAGTACCAGTAAAGGGGTTCGTTGACCGTGTGGGCATCCTTCGTGCAGCAGGGCGTTGGTCCTGTGGTGCTGATCTGGCTTGACAAGGGACAGGAGGTCTCTTGGGAGGAGGCAAACCTTGCTGGGCGGGTGATATCTTCCGCTTCCTGTACTTATGCAAAGGACCTTTAGAATTGTAATTCTTCCTTTTCATAATATTGTGTTCCTTATGTGTGCCACGTTCATCCTTTGATGGAGGTTTTGCAGTACACACTTTATTTTCCTTCGTACTTTAGCATGTATCGGTATTATATTTTAATGCAGATTCTATTTTTTCAAACTTATACGCCTCACCTATGTATTCAGTTACTGGCTTTATCTCGCCATTTATGATATGTTTACAATTTAGTTCGCCGCTTGTTTCACGTTTTTCAACAACCTGACTCTGTTTTTTGTGTTTGTGCTTATACGACTTCTTGTTTACCGCCTTAATTACTTCAGTATTAGCAGTTTTAATGCTGGAACCTGAAGGCGCTTTTTCACGTTTTTTATCCCCCTTAACTTTAGTTTTATCCTCTTTTGACGAAAACGTCTCTTTGAAACTTGCGACATCAGAATCGTTATCATTTCAATTCTTTAATACTGCTTCAGCTTTTTGAAGATTAAGCTTTCCGTATTCGTGCATTTTAATGCTAACTACTTCTACAACTTCCTAAACATCAGCTGAACTACTTACAGTATAAATCTGTGTCAACTTTTCATCCTGACTCTCAATCTGGTTTTCATGTACTTTATTTAAGACCATATTATCAACCTGGCCTACAGCATCCCCATTCGGCTGGGAACTTGAAATAATATCATCATTACCTAGCGAGTTCCTAATATCGTTTAAAGAATTTTTATTGTCGTCAACTAATAAGTATTTACTAACTTCCGTAGCACAAACTTCGTTATCTACTAAATTTCCTTCATTAACAGATGTGTGAATATCATCTAAAATATCACGTCTAACATTAATAGAAGTATCAGATGATTTATTTTCTAAACCACTAGCATTAGTATCGGCACTACTTCCAGAAATTTGCACTGGAATTGCCGCATTATTCCAGCTACGCTCATTTTCATTATAAGCCATAAAAATACCCAGACTTTCACTATTCTCAAAATAAGGATTACTGCTCGGACAAGTTAATACATTTGACCACACAGTTTCAACAGGTTGAACCATATCATGTGAAACAACTTGACAGTGCACGTAAGGTGCTTGCATATTATTTACTTTAAGTGCACTAATTTCATTGTAACGCCGTGAGCTTTTATTATTTCGCCCCCGATACTGGTTTCGCTGTTGGTTTCAAACTCGCGAAATATTTTGAAAAGGGGGGGGTAATAAAACTTCTCTTACCTGAGTGAGGGTAAGGGGTAGCGAAGAAATGCCTATTGTCATGTTTAGATAAGGATTGAAGGACTGTAACCTTGTTTGTAATATTTTGATTGTCCAAAAAAGCTTGAACGCTTGGCTTCAAACGTTGGATAACTATTTTTAAGATTACCGGTTCTGTCATCTCTTCTAAATATTCCTCACACTTTATAATCCTTTCCGTAGCAAAATCTAACGCAGACTGATCTTCACGTTGACTTAGAGAGTACATTTCCTTTTCTATTTGACTTTGATTAAAGGTCTTGGGAAAAACGCTAAGAAACTGTTGCTTGAATGACAAATAGTCAGAAATCAGATTACTGCTTTGCATACACGTGTACCACTGATGCACTACCGCTTAAGCGGCTAGAGCAATTTTAAGTTTCTCCCCCTCTGGGATGCATTGATGCGGAAAGTAATGCTCAATTTTCTTTAGAAATTGACTTTAGGGGCCGCCACTGAAGGTGGCTTCGAATGGCGCAAAATGCTGAACCATAATTACCCGAGAAAAAATTTCCAGCAGTGTTTTGTTCTACAACACTCCTTTTCAAATAGTATATAAGTACTTGCAACAATTTTATCATTATAAGTACACAGTACACAGTTTAACTTCAATTATGTTGTTCGTTATAAATGTAGCGAGAACATCCGGGGTATATATAAACTTTCGGGCGCCACTGTAGAGAATTATACTAAGGGGTACTCTATTCGAATTTGATACAAACACAGTTTATACATGAAACAATGTTTATTGAATTCGTTGCACATATAGAATTTGCTTTTACAGCAATAAGCATACGTACTACTTGTACGAAATATATATTACATTCAATAAAAATACACTTTGCAATACTCACAAACCAGCAGAGAGTCAAACCAGCAGTTCTGCCACGTAAACTTTGGGCCCCCTAAGCACAAACTCCGGTTAACACCTGGAGCTGCTTACCTCGTAGCTCCCTTAACTCGCTTATCTATAAACCTTAACAACCTTTTTACTTAATCAAGCTGCATGGTATTTATACCAAGCTCGTATGCCGGAATTAGCATATCTCAAGCAGCTTCTTTAATTTATTCACTCAAGAGTTCGATTCTTGTGAATCGAATCTTATGTATACCTTACATTTGGCGCCTCTTCCTTACCACCAGTGATTGCAATACCGGTCCAAAAATACAATAACTGTATTCGGTATTTTTTCAAACGTTATACCGGGATATCGGTATATATGCAGGTATTAGGAATTTTTCAAAAAAATACAAAAGCACAGTTGTTCCTTTGCCATGTTAATTAGATTTTGCAAAAAAGTCATAAAATATAAAAATATGAACAATTGTGTTATGTACAAATACAAAATAATGGAAAAATGTTATAAAAAAATATTATTAATAATAGCTGTAAAATAATAGTTTATAACATTAGAAACCAAAAAATATAAATAAAAAATAAATCACAATAATATTACAATACAATGAAATCACAAGACATTTAGTATTATTATTTAGAAGACTAAATATCACATAAAAATTTCGCTGTGCAGTCTATTATATTATATTTGTTATTAAAGATAAAAAAACTAATTTATTAACGGCGAATTTTTTAAATATGATCGTAAAAAACGTGATATATCTATCCAACTGTCATTTTGAATATATTTTTGTGCACAAATTACCAGCAGTTAAAAATTCACTTCTTCTGCATCTACGCCAATTGGGGGTACTTTTAATGACTGATATACCTACTCTAAATATTTGTCTCGAAGTCCTTCATCTTCTGACATTTCGGTGTCTCGTCTTACGGTTTTGAAATAATCGATTTTTTTGTGTTACTTTTGTATCCTTGTTTGTATCAATCTTTTCATTTATAGCTAATACCGGTATTGAAATCACTAATCGAAACGAAACGAAAATGAGACAGCAAATGATTTATGTTAGTACTGCCACATCAATGAAAAAAAAAATACGTACTTCAAATAACAGTAGAGGGCAAATAATTTAAGTCAATTAAGAAATATTTATTATTAATAGTGATACCGAAATACTGGTATTTATCTTTAGCAAATACCGGTTTTGCGAAATTGTAAAATAGCAAGAAATACCAATATTCGATATACTGGTACACTGCTATTGCTACCACTACTTTTTACTATTTGGACTGCTTTAGCTCACTATGTAGGTAATCCCAGACTCCGCTCCTGAAGGAAAAAGCTGATATTACTACAGAAATTTAAAATAAGCTTATTTTATAGCGAATATCTTATTCCTTACCTACACTCTTAGACAAATAAAAAAACCAAAAACAGACACACCAAGAAGGAGTGATACATCACATCTACCGACGAAAATCGATAGATGTGATGTACATGTACAGAAAAACAAATTATCACAATTTGAGAAAAATTGGATGATTTATTCAAGAGAAAGCACTTCACAAATTGAAAAATTCAATAATGTGTTGGTCCACCTCTGGCCATTATGCAAGCAGTTATTCGGCTTGGCATTGATTCATTGCCAGAGGGCGCGGATGGCCTCCTGCGGGATATCGTGCCAAATTCTGTCCAATTGGCGAGTGATATCGAAAAAAATCCCGAGCTGGTTGGAGGTCTCTGCCCATAATTCTCAAACGTGCTCAATGGGGGAGAGATCAGGCGGCGTTGCTCGCCGAGGTAGCTTTGGGCAAGCACGAAGAGAAGCAGTAGAAATTCTCGCCGTGTGCGAGCTGGGATTATCTTTCTCGTAACATCGTAAGTCCAGGATGACGTGATATGAAGGGCAACACAACGGGGCGTAGAATATCGTCGACGTACCGCTGTGCTGTAAGGGTGTCGCGGGTGACAACCAAAGGTATCCTGCTATGAAATGAAATGGCACCCCAGACCATCACTTCTGGTTGTCGGCCCGTATGGCGGAAGACAGTCAGGTTGGTATCCCACCGCTGTCCGCGGCGTCTCAAGACACGCATTTGCTGGTCATCGGGGCTCAATTCGAAGCGGGACTGTTCACTGAAGACAAATCTACTCCAATCAGTGACTTTCCAGCTCGGATGTGCCCGACACCACTGAAAACGGGCCTTTCCTGTGTACATAGGTCAATGGTAGTGGGCGAAAGGGGTGCCGTGAACTCAGCCCCTTTCTCTGAGCCACCTATGAATGGTTCTTGCGGTCAATGGAGCACCGATTGTTGATAATGATGAATGTGGGGCTGTGAGTGCCGCTCTGACAATTGCTCGGTCCTCACCTTCTGTCGTTTCTCTAGGCCGACCGCTTCCTTCTTAAGCTGTATTAGGCCATGGTTCCCCCATTCCAGCCAACATCATCCTATAGTGGTATCGCTCCTATCCAAATGTCGTGCGATTCACGGATTAGACCAACCAGCTTCTTTGAGCTCAACTACACGCCCTCTCTCAAATGCTGACATCTGCACATATTGTTAGCTCAACGTATGTTTGTTTGCGAGGCATAGTTACTGTCTACCTGAGTACACGGAATGAAATTCGCAAATAATTTAGGACCTGAAACAGAAATTTCTTCTCTTTAATATATCCTGCCATTTGCGAAGTTAAGATGCGCTGCAGCGTCACATGTTGATTCATTGGTCGCCAAACTTTAAAATTTTGCCTTTTCGAAATCTGTATGCATATCAGTTTGTGTCCAATTTGCATTACCCCATCTTGTTGCTTCGTGTTTTTTCGTCTAAGAGTGTATTTACACTGTCTGGTATATTGTAACGTGGATTTTATCGCTACAGTTTTCTTATTAATTGCACCTACTTTAAATACGAGTAATTATTAATTTAAAGGATGTAATCACCTTAATGTTAGTAATGTTAATATTAATCTTAGGATCTTTCGCTATAAACATTTTAGCGTAATTCATGTATCGCCCCTTTTTTACGTGGGAGGTCTAAAATGGTATATCTTTACTCCAGTGCTAGCTATTGATAGCATCCGCTATTTTGTTCAGCTATGTATTTTTTTTTCAAGAATCCAATTTAAAAGTAGTTTCGTTTATTTGAAACTGCAATTTACTCGTACAGATAATTGGATGTTTTATGGGTTGTGCCGACCTGTTAAAAAGGACCGGACGTTTTCCATCCAGGGGTCGTAGAAATTGCTTTTTAATTGGCTTTAGGTACAATAGCGCGAACACCCTGTATCTATTTCCCAGACTTTAATCATCGACATCTGTTGGCGACCCCCAACCTTCCCCGTGAGAAAATTCTTAAAATGTTCTTCTCCTGGCCCAGAGCGAGTTTCACTAATCAAATTCGGCGCCGCTTCACGTCACTCTTGGCTAAGTCCAATCAGCGGCCTGCCCACTCCTACTTTCGCTCCTACTTGGCTATTTTTTGGCGGTGAATCCCCGTTTTTCTTGCTACGAAGGTTTGTTCTTGTCAGAGTTTTACCCATGAGTTCCGATGCTACTCGTCGCGGCACCGGTAGGCTTTCTCCGTAGTTGGCGATACTTTAGTTTAAATGAAGTTAATACAACCCTAGCCTGTGTTGCGCTTTGTCCAGAATGAAAAGAGATTACTCAGTTAGATTTATATATACAGAGTTACATTTTTGATAGCTAGCTGCTTCCTTTTTTTATGCTTAAGCACCCCTTCAGTTCGGCTTGCCGACTGTTAGGAGGGAGCTAATCTTCGTGATATTTTTGCATACATTCTTCATTTACTACTGTTGAGTGGGCATCATGTTTAACGCTCAGGTGAACTAGAGCATTCGACTGTGTATATAGCTTATTATAGCCCTTATTTGTTTGTATTCAAGATTTAGTCAACGATCGTTACTATAAATAAAATAACTTTTTTTTTCGTAACCAAGTCTAGTTCATTTTATGAAATACTACTAGAAAGTTGACAGTGGAGAATCTGGGTATTTGCGGTTATCATCACTACGCTTCGACGATCTGGTCTATAGGCATTCCTTTACCGAATGGTGTCTTCTACTAACTTCACTACACGTTCTTACTTCCGATCTCCAGCTTTTCAGAGTCGCAGGGCTGTATAGTCCCTTCCATTGTGCTGTGTAGTGAAAGAGAACTTTATTAGTCCCAAGAACTGTTCCTGGAGTCGTCCTCACTATCTTCCTTCTCAAAATTACTCTTTTACAGAACTGTTTAATAGTTTTTTCTCATGTGCTGAACTCTCCTTGGATGTGTCTTCAATTCTTCAGTACAGAACTTTGAATTCTAATAACCAGGTAGTCTTCCCTCAGCTAAGACATCGTTTTTAGACACTAAGACTGTAAGGACTTGTGTTAATTTAATCTAAGTTTCCACTCCACAGAATCGTTCTGAATTCATCATTATTCCACGGACTTCGAAAACTTCAGTATACGAGTATATATAGTAATTGTGTGAGCTATTTGCATTTTATCTGCCGAAACATAGCCTTTTGTTATCCACACAAAGTAGCCTAGATTTTTGTTTTTAAGTTTAGTTTGATTTCCTTTTTAAGCATGCTAAATATCATCCGTAAATTTTTCAGTCTTGTTGTGGATCTTGACAGGCGGTCAGGCGTCCTGAAAATATTAAATCTTTGGTTCTAAATAATAGCACTATTTTAAATATATAAATTTCAGTTACTTTTCTTGACAATTAATATTTGCTATATTCATACTTCGTACTATAAAAATTTACTTAATTTAACGGGACTTAAAACAACTCATGTATCCAAAACATTATATAAGGCTTATCTGAAATCTGTTACTGATTCCCCGAACTACTTCCCAAACCTTGTGTTGATCATTCCAATCTTTCTTTTTATGTATTTTGAGATTGTAAATATGGCACAAAAATGAAGATTATGCTTTTGAAACAAACAAATATTGTTAATAAGGTTGAACGTTCGTGCCTGTTTATTAAGAGTTTTAATGGCGTTCATATAATAGTTTCTTAAGATACTGCCTCACTAGTATCAAGGTGATATAATCAGCTCCATATAGTAAAATATTAACTTCTCTGGAGTAACTTTGTACCTTCTCCCAAAGAAGTTCACTTACCGATAGAAAATTCAACGTACAAACCAGGTATGATATGTTTAACATATTTTGACATTTAAGGGAGATTATATCATGATCTTTCGGGGTAATGGTTAACGCACCAGTCTTAAGTAAAGTAGAACAAGCTCAATTCCCACCTGAGCCTAATTGTTTTCAAGGGAAGAAAGATATCAAGTTGCTTCAGTTTGCTGAATATGTTGATAAGCAGTTCCATTCAGTAAATCGACAATAGAAATGTTTCCGATAAATTTACATATATATGTAAATATATATATATATATATATATATATATATATATATGTAATAGCACTGGCACAGGCCGACGAATGAAAGGCTGAGTGGCATATCTAGTTCAGGTTAACACCGATGACTTGTCACCCGGCCGTGCATCACAAATGTTTAAATCATTTCCCGCATTTCATCTCCACCCTCGGACACAAATCAAAACACAACTTTCACGACTACATGTTTATTGAGATCACCGACCGCTCCGTCGGTATGGGTGCAGCAAGAGAAAGTGCAGGAATCCGTCCTACTTCCGGGTATCAACTCTTATATAGACTTCAGTCCATCACGTGATTAAAGGGTGTGTCTTAATGGTTGATTGGTTTAAAGTTGTTGTTGATGTGCAGAACTGATTTAAACTCGTACTGACGCCACGCAGCGTCTCTTTAGTTAAAAAAGACAGCCATCTTGAATGATTTTGCCTAAGGCTATAATAATGGAATTTAACGCGAATGCCCAAAGGGAATTAAATGCTTTAAGGGATTAAAAAGGGGTTTGTAATTTGGAATAGTAAAGTGAGGAATTAATAGTTTTTAAATGTTAAGAGTGTTGAATTAAGAAATTACTAGTTTTTTAATATTATAGAATATCCCCCCCGTCCGAGAAGAGGCTGACCTACAATGCGTGCATTGGAGGGCAGACTGAGATGAGTGAGAAAAATGGGCGTTAAAAAATTTGGAATAAGTTAACGAATAAATTTCAATTAAAGTTAAATTGCAAAAAAAATTTTAAAGATCACGTGATGAGCTGAGATAAATACAGTATCAAATTTACTGAAAAATATATATAAAAATCACTAAAAAGAAATACAAATAATATTAAATTGAAGATTCTACCTAATCATCAACTGAAAATTGCTGTGCAGCGCGGGCAACAACATCCCAGCAAAAAAAAAATCAATTAAATTTAACCAAAAAACTCTGAGTTATCAAATTTTCACTTTACATCAATTTTAATTTCGAGTCGACTCACACAAATAATAGAATATAACAATGAAAGTATCAACATGAACCAAAAAAATGTTTAGTTAATGGAATAGAACATGATAATAATAATTTGAAGTTATTGTACTTTCCTCCTCAACTCTCACAACATTGGGGTGAGTCCAAAAAAGTTTGTAAGGTACACCTTGTAGCCTATAGTCCACTGTCCTTGTTATGTTAGCTACAGTATGTTGCTTGAGAAAAGTACAAAAAAATCACAGTTCGGTAGATTCTGTGACCTATCATCTCGCAAATCATCCTATCATCTCGCAGAATACACAAAAAAATCATAATACCTTGGCTTAAATTAAAAAAAATAGTCCTTTGTAGTTGGTTACATAAAAAAAATCACAGTCTTTTTAGTGCTGTGCTATTTCTGCTTCACAAACGTAGAATACATAAACATCACATTATCTCGACTTGTTTACATATAAAGAAAAATAGTTCTTTAGTTACATTAAAAAAAATCACAGTTTATAATAAAAATCACACTTTCAATAAAAATCACATTTGAAATATTTAAATTGTATATAAAAATTACAGAACATATATTTTGTTAATCAAATAACTCAATCTTGTACGATTTCTCAGCATATCAATTCTTATTCATTATCTAGTTTTCAAATCTTTATTTATCTCATTATTTTTTTTCTTAATATCCATTATCTCCTTTATTTCAATATTACTTATTATAAAAAAAAAATCTCTTTTCAATATTCTTTATATTTCTTATTATTCTCATTTCATCATTCCCTATATTCCTTTTTATTCCAACAATATTTATTCATTCCAAAATTCTATTCAATATTCTTTAGTTATACTTATTCATATTTATTCTAACTTTATTTATTTATTCTCAATACTTTTCACTTTATTTTCAAATTATTTATTTACCATTCATTTGTGTACACTTATTATAAGTTTATGTGGATCCAAGTTTTTGTGTTGAAGGTACCTTGTTGTATGTGTATCACCCAAACTCTTACTTTCAATTTCTTTAATTCTACCTCTAAGCAGTGAGGGGTTGTGTTTATGTTTGTGTAACAAGTGGGTTTTCTTTCTCCCTATTGTTCTCTGACTAATAAGGAGGAAGAGTCTTTTTAGCCGTACAGTGGACTAACCGTGAATCTCCGACAAGATATGACTGCATAGAAAAACAGCATCTTGCATAGTACAAAGATGGAGAAAAAGGAAAAGGTGCAGTTGTCATACCTGTGGGAGTATAATATATAGAAATGGGAGGACAAAAGGAGTGGCCATCCCAGCCCTGTTTTAGTCATTACTCAAGCATATGGTCTTCAGCACTTTAAGTGACTGAGTTGATGAATTAAAAACAAATAGCAAAAAAAATTAAAAAAGATTTTAAACAGTTGGGATGACATCCAACGCGCTTGTAGAGTGGGTGATAGGAAAGTGTATTCAAGGAATAGAAAATTTACTGAAAGGTTAAAGAAGTAGAGTTGTCATAGTCGGTGTTTAAATTGAGATCCAAAAAAAATTCACATATAATAGTATTCTTAAGAAGAAAGTTTAAGTAAGACAGTTTTTTTTTAAAATTTTATCTTTAGTAGGACAACACATAATTAATTATATCAATTAAAAAAAGTATAATGATGTTAAGCATAAAAAAATGGATCTAATGTTTCTCATTATTCGTGGTGTAGTTTTAAGTTCTCTGGTGCACTATAATATCTTAATCTGCAAGCATGGACAATTTCAGAATCTCGTTTAGTGTGAAAATTTGGCCTGTCAATTTCATAATTAACTTTTGACATTTGTTTTAGAATAGTGTAAGGTCCAGAACAGGGTGAGCTTAATTTTCTTGTATAAGGGTAGTTAAATTCTTCGAATAACACTAAATCTCCAACATTAAATTTAGATTCTACAAAACGTGCATCATATTTTACTTTATTCCTATTATGGTAATTAATTGTCCTTTCTTTAGCTAATTTTCTCGCCTCATCCACCTGAGGATAAAAATCTTGTTTTTTAACATGAGGTTCATAAGGTAATATTCCAAAAAGTAAGTAAGCTGGGGTCATTTGGGTAACTGAATGAAGCGTATGATTGTATTCATTAATTACTTCCTTTAATAGGGTTGTCCAAGGAGTTTTACTTGTTGAGTTATGTACTTTGTACCTTAATCTAGTAATTATTGTTTGATTTACCCTCTCTACCTTCCCATTCGTTTGTGGATGATGACTCGACGTAAGTAATTGTTTCACATTATTATGCTCTAAAAATCTTCTAAACTTTGAACATGTAAAAGCTGCATTTCTGTCAGTTAGCAATTTTTTTGGTGTTTGAATTTGGAATATTTGTTTTAAGCAATTTGTATAAGTTTGTAGTTACGCTTTTTGATGGAAAAGCCCAAATATAACGCGTTGCATGGTCAATTATCAAATGTAAATATTTCTTTGTGGAATTATAGTAATTGAATCCGCCTACTGTGTCTAAACTTAAGTACTCGAAGGGTTGGTTTGTCGGAGGTACTTCTTGCAGCAATCCAAACCTTTTCTGTCTTTTCTTTTTGTTTAATTGACAAGTATGGCAATGTTTAACATAATTACTAATGTCCTCAGTGATTTTGGGCCAATAATATTGGGGTGTAAGTAATTGCATTGTTTTATTTATTCCAGGGTGTCCATAGTCCTGGTGGGCTGTTTTTAAAATTTCTAACCTCAATGAAAATGGTACTACAATTTTTAAAAATCCTTTCTTTCTCACGTAAATTACATCATTTAGTTTTTTATATTTAAGTCCCTGCACATTGTCTTTATTTTGAAAATCTACAATCTTTTGTAACTCGATTAAATGATTTATTTGTTGATTAGGTTCTGAAATAGGATTTCTGGATAGCATGTCAATGTTCGCAGTTCCTTTCTGGTATTTTATTTCATAGTCAAACATACTTAATTTTAGTGACCAGCGAAAAAGTCTTCCTCTAAGATTTTTAATGTTCCCCAACCAGACCAAGGCTGCATGGTCTGTGTGAGTCGTAAATTTCCTAACATGGAGGTAGTGTAAAACCGATCAAGACTATCAACTATAGCGAGACATTCAAGTTCTGTGATTGAGTAATTTACTTCATAAGTTTTCAAAACACGTGAATGATAAGCTATGGGATCTAACACCCCATCTTCACCTGGCTGTTTTAAAACAGATCCAACCTGATGTTTACTAGCATCCACAAATAAATGACAGTCTTTGTTTACATCATACAATTGCAATATTGGTTTACAAATCAATAAATTCTTAAGATCCTCAAAAGTTTCTTGGCACTTGTCTGACCATCCCCATTTTACTCCCTTTTTCAATAATGTATTTAATGGATGTCTTACTTTTGCATATTTTGGAATAAACTTACTATACACATTTATTGTGCCCAAGAATCTTCGGAGTTCTTTTACATTAGTTGGTGGTTTCAATCACTTTATCTTTTCAATGTTAATGTTGTCTGGGACAATTTTCCAATTTGTTACATTATATCCAAGAAAATTAATTTGTTGCTGCAGAAAAGTACATTTAGCTAATTTTAACTTGATATTCTCTTTTTTGAAAATGTTAAACAGTTGATCTAAATGTTCAAGGTGTTGTTCTTTGGAGTCTGAATAAATTATAATATTATCGAAATAGTGGCATGCAAAGTTAACTTTATATTTATCTAAAATTCTCCTGATAGTCCTATTGAATATTGCAGGGGCGTTCTTTAAGCCAAATGGAAGTCTTAGCCACTCGTATAAGCCAAAAGTAGTGGCAAATGCCAATTTCTCAGTATCTTTTGGGTGGACGGGTACATGGCAATACCCTGAGGTAAGGTCAAAAGTTGAAAAGTAATTAGCTCTGCTTAATTTATCCAGAATATCATCAATTCTGGGTAAGGGTTCTGCATCTGTCTTAGTAATTAAATTTAGTTTTCTGAAATCAATACAACGTCTAGTTTTTCCTTCATTTCGCTTTCTTGCTAAAGTCACAGGACTTGTGTATGAACTATGTGATTCTTTTATGATTCCTGCTTCTAACAAATTTTTAATTTGGGTCCTGGTCTCTTTTTCCTCAATTGGCGAAGTCCTGTATGCTCTTAGACTCACTGGTAAATCAGAATTTAGGATTATTCTTTGGGGTTCCATTCTTATTTTGCCTATGTCATATTTGTTAGTTGAAAACAGTCTATTATTTTTGTGCAAAAAATTTTTTAATTCCCTATCAACATCTAAATTTTTGATTTGACCATTAATGTCAACATTTTCTTAATTTGGGTTATTTTCTGCTTTTATTTCAACAGAGTGTTCATTAAAATTTTCACTTACATCATAATCAATACAGAAAATATCATTTTCTTTCTGCAAGTTCTCTTCATAAGGGTTAAACATATCAGAAACTTCAATTTCATGAACATTACTATTATTATACACATGCTTATTATCATATTTATTTTGTAGGTGTAATGAAATTTTACTTATATCACAAATATTAACCATCTTCAAAGAAATTCTATTTTGATACACACAAAATTGGTTATAGTCAATTACTAATTTAAACTTTTTACACTCATGTAAATAAATTTATCACATATAAGTCTCAAAAATTTCTTTAAATTCAAATATCTTATAATATGAAAAAATATTCTCTTAAAATTCTACCCAAATGCAAATCAAAATGAAACATTTTATAAAATGAAACCCATAATACATATTTTTAAACCATTGATTTTTCTGTACTTTTGTTTTTACTTTTTATTTATTTATTTATTTATTTATTTTTTATCATAGTTACTTAACTAAATCAATAATTTGAAAACATTTCGCAAATAATAACTTACCCCTTTGAAATTAATTCACTCTTTAATTGGTTATTATCATTTACCTATATTTTCAAACAATTATAACTCAAAATCTTCAGTATTTTTATTATCAACTACCGTTGTGATGGTCAAAATCCTTTAACACCTTTATGCGAAAAGTTGATGAAAGAAATCTTGAACAATTTTAGTTACATATCATCAATCACCAATGTCGTGTAGTTGTTCGTTTAGCATATACAGCATCACCGTTGAAATACAACGTCGCTCCGGGAAATGAAAATTTCTAGTCGTCACTACTATACAAATCACATGTTTTCGCAGAATTTCTCGGGATATTCTTATCCCCAGGTCAACGATTAGAGAAAATCGACGTTTCACATAATCTGAAAACACTTTTTCACGAAATCTCTGCCACGAAACTTCGGAAGTTCACACATGATTCGACGACTGAAAAAAAAAATGACACTGCAAACACAATTTGGATGCTCTGCACATTGCAGTAAACAAAAATAACACTGGTGGTCGACAACTCGTCGTTGAAAATCGTAAACAGCAGGTAATCCACACTCCGAAGTCAGCGACATCATCTTGGCTTAATGTAATCCGGAATTGAAACTCCTCTTTGACACAAAAATTTATTTTTCAGATTCAATCAAAGTTCACAGGAGCTCACTTCGTGGGAATCCACGGGATTTGTAAGCGACACACTCAGCACAATATTGTTTTCGTGTAATCTATTCAAGTTGAAGGTTAGTCCTACATCTTACATTTGAAAGTCGAGGAATTTTAGTTTCTGTTGGGATCGACTAACGGCGGCTTAAAAATTACTTCCTGTATCCGAGGGGAGGTCCACACTGCCGACTTTATGTAATAGCACTGACGCGGGCTGACGAATGAAAGGCTGAGTGACATATCTAGTTCAGGTTAACACCGATGACTTGTCGCTCGGCCGTGCATCACAAATGTTTAAATCATTTCCTGCATTTCATCTCCACCCTCGGACACAAATCAACACACAACTTTCACGACTACATGTTTATTGAGATCACCGACCGCTCCGTCGGTATGGGTGCAGCAAGAGAAAGTACAGGAATCCGTCCTACTTCCGGGTATCAACTCTTATATAGACTTCAGTCCATCAAGTGATTAAAGGGTGTGTCTTAATGGTTGATTGGTTTAAAGTTGTTGTTGATGTGCAGAACTGATTTAAACTCGTACTGACGCCACGCAGCATCTCTTTAGTTAAAAAAGACAGCCATCTTGAATGATTTTGCCTAAGGATGTAATAATGGAATTTAACGCGAATGCCCAAAGGGAATTAAATGTTTTAAGGGATTAAAAAAGGGTTTGTAATTTGGAATAGTAAAGTGAGGAATTAATAGTTTTTAAATGTTAAGAGTGTTGAATTAAGGAATTACTAGTTTTTTTAATATTACACATATATATATATATATATATATATATATATATATTTATATATATTTCTGAGTGTGGTTGTGTGTACACTTTGAATTTATATTCTGGTAACACTTACATTCGTCCAGAGTAAATACAACAACTTAAACAGATAATAGAGAAAATGGTACTAAATAAGGACCATTTTTGAATATGTAAACTCAAATACTCCATCTATACTCTCGGAAAGTTAACATAAATCTCTTATACTTTATCAAAAAACAGAAAAAAAACAAAAAAACATTTAGACTGCGTCTCGACGATTACACACAAATGTAGAGCACAATAGTTTAACTTACGTATGAATTGTGATTATCTCTCACTCGAATGGCAAATCAATCAGCACTTCATAAACGGCGGTGACGTAGTATCTGTACCATGAAGTTATTACTGAATATAAATTTTCGAAGGAATTGCACTTGTATTCTTTTATGTAAACAATTATGCATTTTGGGTATTAAATTTGTAAGGTATACACAAGATTCGATTCACAAGAATCGAACTTTTGAGTGAATTAAAGAAGCTGCTTCAGATATGCTAATTTTGGCATACGCGCTTAGTATAAATACCACGCAGCGTCATTAATGAAAAAGAAAAGGGGAGTTGTTGTTAAGGTTGAAAAGGTGTTATCCTGCGCTAGTGCTTTACGGGCCAGGAGTTTTACATGGCAGTACTGCTGGTTTGACTTACTGTTCGTGAGTATAAAAATATATTGTCCTTAAAAGCTGTATTTACATTCCGTACAAGTAGTACGCATGCTTATTGCTGTAAAAGCCAATTATATGTGCAATGAATCCAATAAACATTGTTTCATGTATAAATTGTGTTTGTATATAATTCAAATAGAGTGCTACTTCAAATTATATACACCCAAGTCTGGGTAGAAGTGAGCATAGATTCTCTATACTGGCGCCCGAAAAATATATATACCCTGGTAGTTAGCGTTACATTTGTAACGAAGAACATAATTGAAATTAAAAACTGTGTACTGTGTACGTATATTGATAAAAGTGTTGCAAGTACTTATATACTATTTAAAAAATGAGTGTTGTAGAACAAAATCCTGCTGGAAATTTTCCTCGGGTAATTATGGTTCAGCAAATTGCGCCATTCGAAGCCACCTTCAATGGCGGCCCCTCAAGCCAATTCCTAAAGAAAATTGAGCATTACTTTCAGCAACAATGCACCCCAGAGGGGGATAAACTTAAAATTGCTCTAGCCGCTTTAAGAGGTAGTGCATATCAGTGGTACACGTGTATGAAAAGCAGTAATCTGATTTTTGACTATTTGTCATTCAAGCAACAGTTTCTTAGTGTTTTTCCAAAGACCTTTAATCAAAGTGAAATTGAAGCGGAAATTTATTCGCTAAGGCAACGTGAAGGTCAGTCTGCATTAGATTTTGCTATGGAAAAGATTTCCAAGTGTGAGGAATATTTAGAGGGAATGACGGAAGCGGTAATCTTAAAAATAGTTATCCAACGTTTGAAGCCAAGTGTTCAAGATTTTTTAGATAATCAAACAATTACAAGCAAGGTTACCCTCCTTCAAGCTTTAGCTAAATATGACAATAGACATTTCTTCGCTACCCCTCACCGTCATTCAGGTACGAGAAGTTTTATACAGCCGCGCCAAAATTTTTCGCGAGTTTCAAACCAGCAGCGTAAGCAGTACCGCAGGCAAAATAATAGAAGCGCACGGCGTTATAATGAAATTAGTGCACTTAAAGAAAATAATAGGGAAGCACCTTACTTGCACTGGCAAGTTGATTCACATGATATGGTTCAACCTGTTGAAACTGTTTGGTCAAATGTATTATTTTGTCCGAGTAGTAATCATTATTTTGAGAATAGTGAAAGTCAGGGTATTTTTGTGGCTTATAAAGAAAGTGAATCTAGCTGGAATAATGCGGTAATTCCAGTACAAATTTCTGAAAATAGGGCGATTACTAATGCTAGTGGTTTAGAAAATAAATCATCGGACACTTCTATTAATGCTATACCTGATATTATTAATGCTATACCTGATATTTTAGATGATATTCACACATCTGTTAATGAAGGAAATTTAGTAGATGACGAAGTATGCGTTACGGAAGTTAGTGAATACTTATTAGTTGACGACAATAAAAATTCTTTAAACGATAGTAGGAACTTGCTAGGTGATGATATTATTTCAAGTTTCCAGCCGAATGGGGATTGTGTAGGCCAGGTTGATAATATGGTTTTAAATAAAGTACATGAAAACCAGACTGAGAATCAGGATGAAAAGTTGACACAGAGTTATACTGTAGGTAGTTTAGCTGATGCTTCGGAAGTTATAGAGAAAGTTTGCAATAAAACGCACGAGTACGAAAAGCTTAATCTTCCTAAAACTGAAGCAGTGTTAAAGAATTTAAATGATAACGATTCTGATATCGCAAGTTTCAAAGAAACTTTTTTGTCAAAAGAGGATAAAACTAAAGTTAAGGGGGATAAAAAACGTGAAAAAGCGCCTTCAGGTTCCAGCATTAAAACTGCTAATACTGAAGTAATTAAGGCGGTGAAAAAGAAGTCGTATAAGCACAAATACGAAAAACAGAGTCAGGTTGTTGAAAAACATGACACAAGCATCGAGATAAAGCCAGGAACTAAACACGTTGGTGCGGCGTATAAATTTGAAACAATAGAATCTGCATTAAAATCTAATGCCTATACTCTAAAAGGTACGGAGAAAAGTAAAGTGTGCACTACAAAACCTCCATCTAAGGATGAACGTGGCACACATAAGGTACACAAGGTTATAAAAAGGAAGAATGACAATTTTAAAGCTCCTTTGCATAAGTACAGGGAACGCAAGATTTCTGCCGCCCAGCAAGGTTGGCCTCCTCCCAAGAGACCTCCTGTCCATCGTCAAGCCGGACCAGCGCCTCAGGACCAACGACCTGCTGCACGAAGGATGCCCACACGGTCAACGAACCCCTTTACTAGGACTGCGACCATCAAGAGAGGTTCAGCGGATTGGACAAACTGGTGCAGTGAAGTTGCTGCATTCATGAGGAACAAGTCTTGTATCAATTCTCTTATTCTAACTCCCACCCTTTAATAAAATCGAACCAAATTGGTTTGAAGTTCCCCAGTGTATATACTGTGTAAACATTTTGAGGGGAAGTGGTGAGGCACTGAAAAAAAAAGGTATACTGTTGTTTTATAAATTTTTGAAGGGGACATGTAGTGAAAAAAAATACATACTAACTACAGAACAAACAACTAACATACTAACTTCGCAAATCATAACACATGTACATTATAAATTGGGTGAGAGCAGATACAGTCAAGAAATGTTATGCTGTGCAATTGTGTTGTCACTTTTATTTAAAATAGATATTTTAGGGCGCAGTTGGCCAGCCCAGTATCCGCAACTCTGCAAATCCACTGTGTAATGGTGTCACCTGGACCCTTCGGGGTTAGTTTTGTAAAATGGTAGTGGCGTTTTTCCCCCACACAACGTGTGGAAGGTTTTTTGGCTTTGCCACCCATTATGTAAAAAGTCAGACCAGCACGCGTTTTCAATTAGTTAACTGAAGCCGTTCAGACTTCAGTTACCTAATTTTTTTTTTCGAGGGAGGCCAGTGTAAGGTATACACAAGATTCGATTCACAAGAATCGAACTTTTGAGTGAATTAAAGAAGCTGCTTCAGATATGCTAATTTTGGCATACGCGCTTAGTATAAATACCACGCAGCGTCATTAATGAAAAAGAAAAGGGGAGTTGTTGTTAAGGTTGAAAAGGTGTTATCCTGCGCTAGTGCTTTACGGGCCAGGAGTTTTACATGGCAGTACTGCTGGTTTGACTTACTGTTCGTGAGTATAAAAATATATTGTCCTTAAAAGCTGTATTTACATTCCGTACAAGTAGTACGCATGCTTATTGCTGTAAAAGCCAATTATATGTGCAATGAATCCAATAAACATTGTTTCATGTATAAATTGTGTTTGTATATACTTCAAATAGAGTGCTACTTCAAATTATATACACCCAAGTCTGGGTAGAAGTGAGCATAGATTCTCTATAAATTTAATATTAGAAATTTACTTCTCGTGCAGATGCATACATATTTGAATTACTATACATTAAAATGTATTGAATTAGGATCTGTAACAAAATATTTGCTGGTAAGGGATAAGAAAATCTTGTACTTAGTACCGATAAATCTCGTAATAAAACTCTCCTGTTCGTAGGAGGACAGTTCAGCTAGTAGAATACTTGCTTCGAGTCCCTAATTTTGAATCATGGTCTCGGTAAAAATCGATTAAAGTGGCTCTTAACTGTAGTAGAAAAATTGATAATGACGTACGTAAAATTTTCGTGGAGAATCTAATCGACATCGCGGGGTAAAGAAAAAAAATGTCCCGGCTGATGATTTTGGTATCAAAAATAATGAAATAAATTTGTGAAGACTGGAGTTCAAAACACAGAGTTTCTCGAATTCCTGGATGGTTAAGTTGGCAAGGCCCTGCCTCGATGCTAGAACACCGATGTTAGATCGTATTTACATTTAAATGAAGAATGTTTTGGAAGTATATAAAAGCCAAAATTGGTCTACATTCATAATGCTTTGCAATTATGTAAGTGAACACAAAAGGCAAATGAAATGCGTTAGGAAAAGTAACAAATTATAACAAAGAGTATTCCTTGTTCCAGATGCTGTTAATTTATCCTTACATTCAGCAAAACGTAATAAAAATATATATGATTATAACTTAGTTGGGGTTGCACTAATTAAACTTAATTAGCTCTCTTCATTTTGTCGATTGCTTTAAAGCTAACACCGAGGTATTTCTGTGATCACAAGAGTCACTGAATCGTTAAGAAAAGATGGAAATGGGTAAATTGGCAATCTAGTTCATTATACTAATGAAGAAAGAACGATCTCTTTTTTTTCTCAATATGCTGATAACAGAATAGATTATTTCACAGGCGTATGAAAGCAATTATAAAATTTTTAGGAGGGAATTTTTTTTTCTTCACAGAACTAAATGTATTTTAATAGCGCGTTGCGTAAATAAAGCTTTTAAAAACATATAAGACTATACATATTACCAGAGTGGGATATTATTTTGCATATTTGTATTCTGAAGTATTAAGATACTTGTTAATTAAAACAGTATTTTTGTCTAATGTTTCCCCATATATTATACGGCTATACAAAAATATATCAGAAATTCAGAAAGTAAAATTGTGAAATTACTCAAATATATAATTTATTAATATTACAAGCATATATCCTTTCAAATAACACTACTACGGATAATTTTAAAAATACAGAAGTAATCGGCAATGAATAATCATTATACATGTTTAACCCATTTAAGACTGGCGTTGCGAAAACGCAACATTACTTTCTGTAATTTTTAAAGGCATGTTCAAAATTCTGTACGTCTGAAGTAACATTTTTATTTTATTCTCTATACTTCAATTGATCATAATAATTTTTTTGTTTTCTCATTTCCCCACTTTTAGCACTTGCAAAAAATTGTTTTTTTTCTGGTGTTTTGAAAGGGAAAAAAATGACTATTTTCAAATAATAACCTTAGATAGCAGCACATGATAAATTTACAATTTGATGCTTGTTCCGAGTTTACTACAGACTAAAGAACAAAATGGCTTCAACAGATAAATCATAATTTTTGTTTTTATGTTTCTCAATTCATATTTTTAAAAATGTTGCGAAAACGCAACATCAGTCCAAAGTGTATTACTTATTTCCAATGTGTTTTATTAGTGCTGCCTAGTTTTTCATGCAGTAAATTGGTATTGTTTGCATTTCGGATAAGTTTGTCTCTAGAAAAAAGCGATTTTTGACATTGGAAGAGACATTGGAGTATTTTCATGGGCTAGATGATGATATTTCAGAATTGTCCTCAACAGAAGCTAATGAGGAACCATAATTCGTCATTAACCCTCCAGATCCGGATAATTTGACGGATGAAGAAGATATTGATGATAATATTTTATGTGAAAATGTCGAATCACCTAAAGACATTGCAGGTGAAATCGACATTTTTTTTCTAATAAATGCAAAAGTAAGCAATATAGTAAGAAAAAGGAGCATATTGTATGAGGAAAAGGGAGACTACATGGATGTAATGAATTCTAAAATAAGTTTATTAGAGTTTAAGAGAGCCATATCTTTGATAAAAAGGCTTGAAGAAATGCCAATGAATTCTGTTTTACCTGAAACTTCACATATTTGAAGACCATCTTCAATTCAAAATATAATTCTCAACGAAACTCGGAAAAACCGTATGGGCCATATTATTACTAAAAATAGTAAAAATAAACAAAAAAAATGTAATCACTGCAAAAGTCAATCAATTTCTGTATGTAATAAGTGTAATGTACCTCTTCATGCTAAATGTTTCAAATATTTAAAAAAAATTTAAATTTTTTTATAATTTTAAATTTTTATATTTTTTAAATTTTTATATCGCTTTGGACTGATGTTGCGAAAACGCAACATTTTGTAACCCTCGTAAAAATAAATTTAATTTTATGGAAACAACTTATTTGTGTAATTAATGTTCTAAGAAGTGTTGAAACACTGTTTGGTGCATTTCCAATAAGGGAAACATGGAGCGGTCCTAAATGGGTTAATAACATAACAATAGGTAATTGGAAAAACATAAATACAGGGATTTAGTAAATAAGAACTATCCAGGAAATCTACCTGATATAGTAAGTAAATGTTATCTATAGTGGTTAAGAGCAATATTTATTCCCCATTATTTTTAATTATTACACTCTAATTTTACAGTTCATTTTTACAGTATAATTAACGTGCTGTTAACAGAATAAGGACTGCCTGCTCGACACTCAGTTTGGAAGTTTTAATAATTAGCTATGAGTATTTTATTAGGTTATTTACATCTGGTAACTTCTCTCCTGTAAAGTGATAAAAAATATTTAAAAGAGGTAATATTTGTTACTGGCCATGTTGATATTACTGGTAAGATAATCTGTGGTCGTTATATACACATCAACGCTAAATTGAAAAAATAATAATTTGTTGATTACCCAGATTTCTATAAAACGTAATTAATAATTTCAGTTCAACGAATCAAACAGAATTTATCACCCCACCTTTAAAAAAAATATCAAACTTAAGTATAAGGAGTTCTTACGTAAGAAATAAGTAGTTTATTCAGTACTGAAGGGTTCATAAAAAATGCATTTTTCAAGCACATGTATACTACAGTATAGCTGGAAAAAAAAATGAAAATTGAAATTTCTAATCTTTTTTGTACTAAAAGACTGTGGATGAGAAGGTACTATGAAGGAATACATGATCAGCATATCGAAACAAACCTGACATACTCTGCTATGTTTCAAGTGACTTGACAAAAGCAAAGTTTTAGTCATTTTGTTGGGAGGGCATATGGAGTTTACTTGGTTGTATATTGCTAATAATTGGAAAATCTTTACTCCAAAACATTGCTAGAGTTCATGTTTGAGGACACTGATGGGCTGGCTGTAAAACTAGAAACTCTTTATTGTCAAGAAATGTTACATAATAAAATACTTTTGGACATGTATTTCTGTTTTCACCAAAAAACCTACGAAAAAATGAAACATCCTGTTCCAACTTATGTCCAAACAACCATCTTTTGTAATAACGTTGATACTTGTAACAGTGAAGGAAAGTACCAGAACGCAGTCTGGACACTGAATATGAGTCTAGAATTGTAAATGCTGATAGAAAATTAAAATAATATCAACAGCAGAACATTAGCGAAAAATCGAGATCATTTTATTTCCTCAGTTGTTCGTCTTTCTGCCGAAAAGAGAAATCAACTTTCAGTCGTACTTGTTTATGCAGAGCAGGTGAAAGAAACATATAAAAAAAGATGAGGGTGACGGGGTTGCGAATGCTGTGATGTCGCGTAAAATAGTTCAGTCATTACACACTAATTTGTCTTTTAAGCTTTAATATACAGGTGCCACATCAAAATGTATAATCCAGGTGGGGTATCTTTCAACCCAAGAAGAACATGAGCAGGTATCTTTCAACCCAAGCAAACATAACAAGAGCAGGTATCTTACAACCTGACAGCAACGATGGTTCACACTTTCGATTCATAACTACGTATTAAAAGTTACAAACAGATTAGATACAGCGCCCTCTACCGTCGAGCAGAGAAGGTTGAGGAGGTCGGTGTTATTCAACAACATACGACAACACGAAATAATTTCAAAGAAGAAAAAAGAAAATGAGTTTAGAAGAAAAAAAGAAATGAAACTTTTCTGTCTGATAACTTCTAGATATTAGTACTAGTAACTTCAGCTAAATAGTACTAAAGCTGGAGGATAACAAAATAAGTTTCAATGCACGTTGCTACTCAGTGTTTATTTTTTATAGCAGACGGTATTTTACGTCATTATGTATTCATTAAATATTTTTTGGATTTTTAGAATATGTTCAATGTTTAACACTTGCATTACATTGTTTACTGCTTAATCCATATAAAATAAATGGTGGAATAACATTTTGTGCTATCGTAATTTGTTTCTTCATGACAAATTTTATACATATGAAGTAAAAATTTGATAGTAGGAGAATGAATATTTTGCTTGCTTGTAATATACTAATAAAGCGCAATGAAAATAACTGATGTCATACATAATATAATCTTTACTTATTAAGATATCAATACGTAATTAGTTTTCAATTGATCTGGAGAAAAAAGAAAGCCCTGACAAATAGTGTTTCACAGTGAAGGGAAGTTAAAAAAATATTTAAATGTTTGTTAACTGATATATAAAATAGTTATACCTATACCATAGTTAAAAGAATTATCAACTACGTTGTATGCATTCGCAATTTATAAGGGTTACATAGTTAATTATTTAGTTTTACAAGAACAAGTGTAACATTTAACGAAATTTATTATTCATTTCATGTATTCTGAGTATATGCATTTCAACTAGACAATGAAAAGCTAAATTTATAACGAAAATACTAAATTTGAGAAATGAGAAATTTTTTCCAACCAGTGGAACTTAATAGTGACGTATCAGTTTATATATTAAATGAACTATGAATAATTTAGATAATTTATTTATCAAAATATAAAGCATCATTATGTAATAAAAGTCTTATTTTCTAAATGTATATGAAAATAAATTGAATAGACACCAAGTTAACGAAAATCAAGCAGATGTACTTTACTATCCTTCAAACATTTTTCAGTTTCGTGATGACATGAAATTTTCAAATGTTATAATATCTTTAAGAACTAAAGTAAGAGGTTTTATACGTCAACACATCCCATTAAAAAAATTCTGTTAAATAAATTTATTTGAAACATTTTAAATGCTACCCCACGTCTTCATCATCAGGTTTCTCTTTTTTTTCGCTTTCAGAGATGTTCATTACAGCAACATTCATAAAGCTTAATTTTAAGAAAAAATTTTAATAAAGAGCATTGTTTTGTATATTGTAGCTAGAAAATAAAGTTTTTTTTACTTTGTATAAGTTATTAAAATAATACAATTTTGATGCACATTGACTTCATAACATGAATATTAACAAAAACTGTAAAAGACTAAATTCTTTGAGCCCAAAAAAGATTTCCAGGCCTCTGATTGTAATATATATACAAAAAATATATTAATTTATGGTCTCTTATTGCAAGTACAAAATGCAAAGAAATATAGAAAAAGCTAAAAAACTATGGAAACCATGCACTTTCATCATTTGTCGAACCGCTATTAGTTCTCCTAAATCTTGAGGATAGATATTTTAACGACATTTCCAACTCATCATCGGTGCATCCGAAAAACTTTAAATTCAGTTAGTCAGAATTTTCTAATGGTTAATTAAAGGACGAAATTATTGAGTCAGGTTCTCTAAACCAATTTATCACAAGTTTACTCCAATAAATCCTAGAATTATCGTCCGTAATTATAAGAGACATAAAATCAATGCTGTGGAGAATATGATCCTTAATTAAAAGCAGGTACTAAGATGATGGTATTTTACTTTTAGATAAACCGAGGCAACATCATTTCTTAAAACCACATTCATTAAATTTTACATTGAGCACTGGAAAGGACAGTTTTACAGATTTGTCTAGTTATGTTCTTCTTTCGGGATATGGTAGATTTTAACTCATCAGTGCATGTCACCATTTTCGTTGCTCCAGAGTCCAATCTTTTTGCTCCATGGAAACATGAAGTCGTTATATCCCATAAGACTAAATAATACCGATAAGACTAACTAAACTATTTCTTTGCCGTACCAATTGTCTACCAGCAATTTTCGTAGCACTGGAAATGTTCTTTCTTCTGATTAAACTTACTTGTGTCGATTTCATATGATCGAGATTAATAAAGCTGGCAATAATTTAAGATTTTTCAGACTACATTTACTGCATGTAGTTGATACTTCCCAACTTTACATTCTGGTTTTTACTTGTCCTGCTAGGTTTTGATATGTATGGAGCACATCTTGGCAGTGCTCTCCACGTTTCACTAATTTCAGTCTAATTAAATTGTTATATGTTTTATTATGTGTGGTGTTAAAATAAATTATAAAACGACTATCATGGACTCTTCGGGTTATTTAACACCTTACACATTTAGTACTCTAGGACTCTAGGATATGCATTTCATTTTCTTCATGGTGTCAGAAACGCGGGAAATGCTTAGTGCCTTGAATAAGGGAATTTATAGTTCAATACTTGAATAAAGTTCACTACACTCGGAAATAGTGACTTTGTATGAGAACTTGTATAAATCAACACTTGGACTATTTACTTTTTTCGTGGATGTGGATATAGTAAGATTTAAAGACAAAACAGGTACTGTAAAACTTTATTATTAGCATGGCAAAGTCAAATATGGATTCTTTAGAGAAGTTAAAAAGAAAGTTTATTAGAGTTTCATGTACGAAATTAAAAACGAAAAAAGACTTATTTCTACAAAGTTGTTGTACGGAAAACGAAAGTGATCTAGAGAAACTTTCAGAATATTTATTAAATTTAGAAGAAAAACAAACTGAGCTTAAAATCTTAAATGAAAAAATAGAAGATTTAATTACTAATGAAGGAGCATTCGAAACCGAAACTCGAGGCTCTATTGAGTATGACGAATAAGTGAACTTAAATGTAAAATAAAAAGCAAATTTAAGCAATTCAAGATTGAGCATACAGTATCTGTTCAAAGTGCTAATGTTTCTAATTTAAGTAATAATAGGAATTCATCAACTTCTATCAATTTGCTTAAACTTAGTATTCCAACATTTCATGGCGATTCTAGCACATTATTAGAATTTTTCAATAGCTTCACTAGTGCAAGAGACGCCAATGAGTCATTAAGTAATGTTGACAAATTCATTTACTTGAAATCTTTTCTCTCAGATGAAGCTTTAAAAACTGTAGCCGGTTTCTTCCTCACGGAAGAAAATTATAAATCTTGTCTTAATTTGTTGAAAGACAGATGTGGAAAGCAAGAACACTTGATAAGCTGTTATGTAAATAAATTTTTAGAATTACAACCTGTAAAATATTCTTCAAATATTAAACCTTTGAGGGGCGGTGTTTGCACAGTGCAAACGCTTAAATCTCGTCCTTCTTTCACTTGCATTCAATGAATTCCAGTTAAATGAGGATAAAAATGGTTTGTGCTGCCATCTGTTATCAGTTTAAAGGAGTAAAATAATATTACAACCTTTAATGGGAAAATTTTCAAGATATTTTAGGTTAAAAAAAATCGAGAAAAAAATCTGCACCATGCAAAGGGTCAAGGTTCTTGCCCCTGAAAGGGTTATACGGCTTAGAAGTTTATACGATGAAAGTGAGATTAGTATAAGAAACCTACAATCTATGGGAATAGCGTCCGATAATTTCGGCCATTTACTGATTCCAATTTTGTTGAAACAATTACCTCATAATCTAGTGATAGAATTCCATCGGAAAAAGGATCCAACCAAGATTGGTAATGTAAATGAACTAATGAAATTTATAAAATTTAAAATCGAATCTCGGGAAGCTGCGAATGCTGTTTCTGGACTTACACTGAAAACTTATGATACATATCGTTCGAAAGGTGAAAGTCAATATACTAGGAATAAAGTTAATATCCCAACATCATCTGCTTTAAATGCTATTGTGAAAAACGGTTGTATATTTTGTAATTCTAACTCACATACTGGATTAAAATGCAAAACCTTCACGAATGAACAAAAACGTTATAAGTTGAAAAAAGATGGCCGCTGTTACCGCTGTTTAATTAACAAGCATTTAATTAACCAGTGTAAAGAAATAATTCAACCTTGTGAAACCTGCCTGAGTTTACAGCATAATTCATTATTTTGCTCCAAGACAAAAAATAAAATTATACCTCAAATTCAAAATCAAGAGAAAACCGAAGGTACTCCTACCCAGATGATCAAACTGTAATCTCATCTGTTCTTAAGTCCAATAATTCAATGAAAAAATATACCATTTTACTTCAAACTGCTATTTTTCAGGCAGAATGTGGATCTAGAAGGTGTAATTGCCAGATTATTATATGATTCATGTTCTCAAAAAACATTTATTAGAAAAGATTTGGCAAGAGACTTAAAAGTAAAATGCTTAGGGAAAGGCACATTTATTGATTAAACTGATTTGAATTGTTTATTTTCAGGTAGTTGACTGCCGTGTGAGGTTCTATTCACACGAGGTGCGGCGCCCAATTCAAGGCGAATCTTCTCTTCTGGGGTTGCGGCAACACTTCGACAGCAGCTAGACGCAGGCGAAAACGCGACTGAAAATAATGTGGAAGAAGACAGTTTACTACATTAAATTATGTGTATATATTCTATCCATAGGCCATACTTTAATCTACACCTAAAATAATTGCAATATGTTAGAGTGTCAAAAAGTGCATTTATTTAAACAACGATTATTAGCAACTTAAAAATGTAAACATACATTTAAATCCCATATAATGGGAAAGTATTTTTTGCGTTTTTCTCAAAATGTGATTTTTTCATGTAATGGTACACTTTCTGCAAAATCTGTTGCAAGTACACCTCTGAAATTTTGAACGTCAATAGAATAAGTGCTCTTGTATCAATTTAACCTATAATTTTATTTTTAGACCTTAAAATATTTTTGTAAATGGTGAAAAGGTATGACAAAAATATGCAGATTTCTGATAAGTGAAATTTATAATTTTTTAAAATTTTTTTAAAATAGGGTAACAAAGATTTAAATGGGTTAACTATATAAAATAAACTGTGTTTAATCATCACACAAGATTTCAAGGTGAGATTTTCACTAAATTTTTGAAAAAGTGTTACAAAGTGAATACCTCAAAAATTTCAGGGGGAAAAGTATGTTTGTTTATATTGTTATTTTAAATTTACCTTTCAATCCAAAAAGAAATTTTTTTTTAATCTTAAAATATACATAAAGGTCTTACTAAATTAACATAAAAAATCATAATGATACATGCATATTTGTATAAGATATGGGCTTTAAAAGAATAGTCCAAATTTCCAACATCTTAGTTGTCGCAGACGTCCCAGTCCCCCTGCAAATATCGATATAAATAAATACAGATGCCTGCTCAATAAAGTAGTCGGTACCATTCAAATTTAAAAGTTCATTTGTTATTTTGTTAATGGTGGTTAAAAAATCCAAAATTAAAACATAATTTTTAACTTTTTTAGAATTTAAAAAAAAAATTGTTTAGAAGCCGCATTATCATTAAAAAAATGAACAGAAATATTTATTTGGTCATTTCAACGAAATATATTCTTTATCATTTGTTGTTTATTTGATGTTTCTATGGTGACATACGTCACTCTCTTTACATTACTTATCAAACAGCATTACATCGATTAGTATAGGTTATGACTGTTACACTTAAAAATATATGTGTTAGTACCAAATTAAGCGAATTTACTCATTATTTAATTAAATTTATCTAGATTCGCAAATGTGAAAGTTTTCATATGAGGGAGGATTTTGCATTAACCCTTTCAGGTGTACAATTTAATTATTATAATTTTTTTTTAAAATTAAGAATTATGTATAATGGTCCTACAGATAAAATAAATTCGATTTAAAAAATTAGCAGAGCAAATATAAAAATAATACATTTTGTATTTTTGTAAGTAAAAACATGAGTGCCATGTTATGATGCTTTCTTAATTCTATATTCCCCTACATCATTATAAATCAAAGACTAATATTGTGTTATAAAATTGGTGTAAAAGAAAGGTATTGGTAGAAGAAAGGTATAATATTTTAGTTAAAGTTTTTGAAATTTAAAAATGTAAGGAGGGAAATCACCATAAACCTTAAAAAACTCAATTTTTTATTATGATTTAATTATGAAGAATGGAATAAAAGGAATCTTATGAAAAAAATGAAGTCGATATTACAACCGATTTTATGGCCAAATGTATAAAGCTAATAGTAAAGTAATTTATAGAAAATTTAATCTTTACATGGCTTTTTCTAAAAACTGTTATTTTGAAACTTGTGCGCACTATTTCTTCAAAACTAATCGTCCCAAATTGCTAAAATTTTGTATACATGTATATCTTGTATGTTTATACAAATTCTATCTAAATTTAGTTAAGTTCATATCACTAATTTTTTACAGCAATTTCTTTTCCTTTGATATTTTTTGTAGATTACAATACATTTGCCTGAAAAAGATTTTTATGGGAAATAATGTAATTATTTTAGGTGTAGATTAAAGTATGGCCTGTGGATAGAATATATACACATAATTTAATGTAGTAAACTGTCTTCTTTCACATAATTTTTCAGTCGCGTTTTCGCCTGCGTCTAGCTGCTGACGAGGCGTTGCCACAACCCCAGAAGAGAAGGTTTCGCCTTGAATTGAGCGCCACGCCTCGTGTGAAAAGAACCTCACACGGCAAGTCAACTACATGAAAATAAACAAGGCAAGTCAGTTGAATCAAGAAATGTGCCTCGTCTGAAAGAGGCCTAAAAGAATAAACAAGCAATTATTTCTACAAGAGACGTTGTTTGGAATTACGGTAGTAGGACGGACAGAAAGACGCGTAGAAGATACAACTTCATGTTTGAAAGCTATTTGCGTGCCAGTAGAAAACGATTTGAAGTGCTTATGGGACATCGAATCCTTTTTGTGTGGTCAGGAAATAAACGAAACAAATTCAGATACTATGTTAGCATTTAAAGAAAGGTTGCGATTTATAAATGGGATATATGAGACTCCGCTTTTATGGAAATTAGAATCTGCACGGGAAAATTTATGTTTAATTTTGAAGTTGCGAAAAGGAGGTTCACTGTGCTAGAGAAACGATTTAAAAGGGATGAATTATTATTTGAAAGATATAATGCTGTTATGAAGGAACAATTAAAAGAAGGAATTATCGAAGTGTGTAACGAAAGTTGTTTTCTTGGGTACACCATGCCAAATCGAGATGTTTTCAGGGAAAATTCTTCTAGCACAAAAACAAGGGTAGTTTACGATGCTAGCAGTAAACAAGGGACTAACAGTAGTCTTAACGAGTGTATTCTTTCAGGAGCAAATTTAAATCCAAATCTGGTAGACATTATCTTGAAATTTAGAGAACACAAAATTGGGTTTTGTGGAGATATAGCACGAGATTTCCTTCAAATTCAAGTCTCGGTCTTCGACAAGAATTACTTGTGTTTCCTATATTATAAAAATTGTGACAAAAATCAGCCCATAATAATGTACCATTTCAATAGACATTGTTTCGGTGTCACGAGCTCGCCTTATGTTTTGGCTGCAACTATCAAGACTCACCTTAAAGCATATGAAATGACAAATCCTCAAGCTTATGAAATGTTATCTACATCCTTATATGTAGATGATCTTTTTTATGGAGGTTCCACTGTACAAGAAGCATTTACGCTATCAGCTGATGCTGTTTCGATTTTGAAAGGCGCGATGATGACTATGAGAAAGTTTGATACAAATTCTAATGAATTAAAAAAATTATGAAAGAATTCTATTCCTTTAATTGAAATAAATGGACAGTCTGATCCACATTTGGAAGTATTAGGACTCCATTGGAATAACCAGGAAGATACTCTAGGGCTTGACTTAAAATCATTATTGTCAAATCTGGATGACAACAAATGTACGAAAAGAAATGTTCTTCACTATGCAGCAAAAAGTTTCGATCTTTCTGGGTTTATATCTCCATTCTTAATTCGAATCAAATGCCTTTCACAAGAGTTGTGACAACTTTGTGTAGAATGGGATGAAGAGATTTCGGAAGAAATTAAAGGAAAGTGGCAAACTTGGTGTAAAGAAATTAAAGAATTGGAAAATTTGAATATTCCTCGTTTCTACTTTTTCAACACTAATTTAATAGACGGAAAAGCTTTGCAGTTACATGTATTCTCGGACGCTTCTTTAAATTCTTTTGGTGCTGTAGCCTATTTCAGATATAAAACATCAAGTGACACTTATAACACCAGTTTCGTTATATCTAAAGCTCGAGTAGTGCCACTTAAAAAGTTAACATTGCCCCAGTTGGAATTAATGGGTGCTATAATAGCTACAAGAATAGCAAAACATTTAAAGGGAGTTTTCAAAGATCTTGAAAAGGTCATTTTGTGGAGTGACTCTACGATTGTGGTCTACTGGATAAGGGGATCGAAGTCTAAATGGAAGCCGTTTGTGGCTAATCGAGTCACAGAAATTCAAGAATTTACAGACCCCAGTGCTTGGAAACACTGCAGAGGCAAACATAACCCTGCAGACTTGTTGACGAGAGGATTAACTAGTCCTAGAAGATCTATTAACCTCACAAAAGTGGTGGCATGGTCCCAAATGATTGACTTATCCCGAAAACTCTTGGCCTAAGGAAAAATGTTTTAAAAGGGACTCCATCGGCTCAGAGATCGAATCTGAATATAGATCTTTGATAAGATAAGTTGTTAGTTCAACAATTGTTCATGAAAAAATTATTGATCCTGACAGATTTAGCGACTTGAAGAGGCTGTTAAGAGTGACTGCATGGGTACTACGCTTCGTCGATGTACTAAACGTCAAACGTTGGTAGAAGGATCTTCTCACTTCTGACGAACTCAATAAAGCGGAATAGTTTTGGATCAAAGTTGTTCAAAAGCAATTTTTCTCTGTAGAAATGAATTGCCGAAAAAATAGTAGACCCTTACCAAAAGATTCTAAATTGTTATGCTTAAATCCCTTTCTATATCACGAAACTATCCTACGAGTCTCAGGAAGATTTCAGAAAGCTCATCTATCAACTGATGAAAAACATCCGATTATTCTTCATTCAAAATCTAAGTTAACAGAATTATTAATTTGGAATTCCCATGAGCGAGTATTTCATTCAGGTGTATCTCACACACTTGTACAGTTGAGATAATAATACTGGATCTTAAAGGCCAGGCAAATGATAAAATCAATTATCGGAAAATGTGTTATATGCAAGAGATTCAATTCTTCTCCTGGGACCCAAGTGGTTGCTCCATCACCAGCTGATCGAAGGTAACAAGCAGCCCCATTTTCGATCATTGACATCGATTTTTCGGGTCCGTTATTTGTTAGAAATGATGACACTAAACAATATATTCTCTTGATAACATGCGCAGTGACTAGAAACATTCATCTGAAACTAGCCGGTAATTTATCGACGGACACTTTTCTATTAGCCTTCTGAAGATTTGTTGCAAGACGTGGCTTGTGCTTTGTGGTGTTTTCTGATAATTCACGCACTTTTAAACGTGCTGAACTAGAGCTAATGCAACTATGGGCAGTTATAAACCATCCAGAAGTGAAAGAATTTTATGCTTCCAACAATATTAAATGGAAGTATATCGTGGAGCGAGGAGCCTGGTGGGGTGGTTTCTATGAACGTTTGGTGCGAACAGTAGCTCTGCGAAAGACCCTGGGAAAATCGTCTCTGACTATTGAACAATTGCAAACTGTTCTCACTAAAGTTGAAGGATTGATTAATTCTCGGCCAATAACTTATATTAGAAGTGATACAGGGGAGCCAAATGCCTTAACCCCAGCACATTTTCTTTTTGGGAAAAGAATATCTTCCCTACCCTCTGTAAGACTTCACTTTGATTCAAATTTCTCTTCTAGGAAAACCTTGATTAACGCATTTAATTATCGAGAAAAATTAATGAGATCTTTTTGGTCCAGGTGGAAAAATGATTATTTATTAAATTTGAGGTCAGCTTATTCAAGTTTGGCTAAAACCAACATACCCCAGTTTAAAGTTAATGATATAGTTTTATTTAAAGATGATCATTTACCCGAAAGTTTTGGAAAATGGGTAGAATTCTTGAATTATTTCCTAGAAGAGATGGCAAGGTGAGGGCTTGCGAGATAAAAACTGAGTCATCATTTATTAAACGACCCGTACAATTGTTATACAATTTGGAACTCCAGAATTAAAGTAATAACTTTGATATTAATAATGATCCTTTAAATGTTTCTCTTTTTTAGGTAAATTCTCTTGAATCTTGATGTAAATGGTTTAATTTACAGAATATTAGTCGGCATGGATATATTTGATTTATGTACATGGCAGAAGATATAGTTTGTATTTTTTTGTACCTTAATTTTGTATTTTTGTATTATTGATTGATTAATTTTATTGCTACTTGTATTCATATCTTGAATTTATTATCTTAAATTTTGATGAACCCCTCTGTGGTTCATGGGGGGCAGGATGTTGCGAATCGAATGAATCGTGAGGAATGTGTGGGTGGAGTTCAACGCCCTCACCGATACCACGTGACCCCCCTGATTCCCCGGAACCCCCGGGAGAACGCTGCAAAATTTTGTTGTTCATGTTTCTTCACTTGTCTTGCTAGGTTTTGATATGTATGGAGCACATCTTGGCAGTGCTCTCCACGTTTCACTAATTTCAGTCTAATTTAATTGTTATATGTTTTATTATGTGTGGTGTTAAAATAAATTATAAAATGACTATCGTGGACTCTTCGGGTTATTTAGCACCTTACACATTTAGTACTCTAGGACTCTAGGATATGCATTTAATTTATTAAATCAGTAAACTGAAGCTTTGCCTGCAGGCATACATTACGTTTTCTTGCTTCACAGTACTTATTTCTATTTCACTAAAAATGAATGCACCCAAGCCATAATTCAAAGCCACCCATCACTGATACCTCTGGAGGATATTAAAAATTCAGAACAATCATACCATCTTAATGATATACTTCACGTGAATAAATTATTGTTACAATAAGTTAATAGTTGACTTCTCATTATTCGTACGTTTCAATTTTATCCGAAGTGCGTACACAGGTAATAAAGTAGTATGTTTTCAAATAAAGTAATTTTCTTTTTACTAAGAATCATGTAAAGTAATATTTATTCGAGTATTTATATCTACTTTTCCCTTTTTGGGTTCCCCATTTTATTTTAGTTCACTTTTACAAAGCTTAATAGGTAATTCAAATCCTCTTCAACAACCGATAGAAGAAATATTTTTCATAATTCATTTAAAATCTAAAACTCAGTGTTCAAACAAATATGATAATTTTTTCCTAAACTATCCAATAAACTTTCCTATGATTAAAATTATCCTTAACTTTCACATAAATAAGGTAAGGAGGAGATAAATATTGACATTTTAAAACTGAATCTTTAAAGTATTTCATTAATGAAGTTTAGATAAATTAGGGTAGAGGAAATGATGTTGAAGAATATAAAAAATTAAATATAATGTATTTTGTCTTAAGCAATAGTTGACCTTTGATCTTTTATTTGTTGCTTTTATGAGTTTCTGTCTCATTTTATACGTTGATGATAAAACAATCTGAGTGTTTTATTGATTGCTTAATTGTTAATCATTTTACGAACATAACTGTTTCTTTAAATCTATACAGCAAATACATATAGCTTAGTAAGGAAGTCAAGCCTTTGAATCTCTGGCAGATACACTGGTATAGAAAATATAATTAAATAATTATCCTTTTTATGAAAGTTTTATTAACCATCTATGACAGAGGTCTCTAACCCTTTCGCGGCGACCGTCACGTATACGTGCCAGCAGCTATCCGCGTTTGTGGCCGAACGTCACTTATACGTATCAGTAGTTTGGAACGTTTAATCAGTTAATTTTTGGGGCACAAGATGGCACCGCATGTCTATGAAATTTGGAGTACACGTAGTTGGGACCTTCTATTCGAAAACAAGACTAGTATGAATCACATGCGGTCTATCGTTTTATGTAAACAAACGGAGGAATGGATGTATTGCGTTTGACTGTCAGCGGGTAGGGCATTTAAACTTTGCACGTGTTCTTTGTTTATGAGATATCTTTGTTTATTTTTCTTTTGCGGTGGGATTGTAGCATTGGGTATATGGGTTTTGAGTCAGAATCAGATTCTGTTGCAGTGAGATTTCTTTCCTTTGATGATTTAATATGGAGAAAAGGAGAAAATATTTAACAGAAGATGAAATTTCTGAATTGATGAGAAATGTGTCTGATTATGAAAGTAGTGACAGTGATACAGAAATCTCTTCGTGTGAATCTGTTTATTTGGAACATCGGGATCAGAGTGATGATAAAGATACTCAGACATTTCTATTCTTAGTATATCGCGGGATGGTACTTCTTCGTGGTCTTCTCACGTAAGGGATTTAACTCAACTAACATTCACAGCGGCATGCGAAATAAAAGTCCATGATACTGTATCAAATGAATTGGATTATTTCAGATGTTTTTTTGATGAAACTGTAATGGATTTAATAACTAAATTAATGCGTATTATATTATACTAACCAAATTAATGCGTATGAGAGGTACATAAATCCGGAAAGTGAACAGAGTTCATCCTCGAAGTATTTTTGCCTGTAACTAAAGAAGAAATGTTTGTTTAATTTGCTTTGAAAATTTTAATGGGCATCGTGAAAAAACCGAAAATTAAGATGTACTACTCAACGAATCCCAGGATTGCAACACCTTTTTTCAGTAAGGTTATGAGTCGGGACCAACGCATCGAAATTCTTCGATACTTGCATTTCACTTCTTCTGATGCCAAAAAGATTGAAAAAATTAAACCTTTTTTAGATTTAATCGTTCAAAACTTTCAGAGTTCTTGATATATTATTGACATATTCTTGATATATTCCTGATAGGAATATATCAGTTGAAGAAAGTCTCTTACTGGGGAAAGGGAGAGTAGGATTTCGACATTATGTCCCAGCGAAAAATATTTTAAACTGTATAACAAAAATTTTTTAGTGGAAAAATAATAAAAGAATGTGTAAGTAAACGATATATAGCTTAAATAAATAGATTTGTTTGTAAATGTTACTATTTTGGAATTTTTCGTAAATTTAGGCTTAGCGCTTAAAAGTCCGCCGGCCTGGAAGGTACGCTCACGAGAAAAACCTCCGGCCTCAGAGGAAAGCGCGTGATCGGAACTGCCGTCGTGAAAGGGCTAAAGCTGGCTACGCAGAAAACTCTAGGGGGTACGCCACATTTCTCTCCAAAATACTTTATGTGCTCTCGCTCGCACAAAATTATAACTGAAAAAGAAAATTTGGGCGATTTTTTTTTTAACTGGCAACTCTGCATTGTAGAAACCTGGCAACTCTGCTTTCATGGCTAGTGGTCTCATCACTGTAGTCATCAGTGCGGAACGCAACTGTGCATACACAACGTAATTGTATTGGTTAGCGAGGTCGTGTGTCATCGTAGAGTAAATTTAATTGTAATTGTGGACATATAGTAGTGTGCATTACAAAAAGTTTTAATTACTATTGAGTTAAGACCCTTCATAAATGTTGAAATGGGTAAAAACATTGCCCGCAAAGAAACCACGGGTTGAATATTCTGACGGTGCATCTACTTCAGGCGCTCAACAAGAAAACTGTATTAATTCTACAACGTGTGAAAAAAATAAAGCCATAAAATTCGAAACTGTCAAGCAGATTTCTTAAAATTTGGTTTTACAGTTAAGGTAGTCAACCCTGAATCTCGTCCTATATGTGTATTATGTTATGAAATGATTTCTAATGGTTGTATGAAACCGTCAATGTTAACAAGGCATTTAAAAACAAAACATCCAGATCATGAACACAAACCACTGCAGTTTTTTGAACAACGTTTAAAAACATGCAATACTCAAGCTAGTCACCTAGAAAAATTTGTTTCACTTAATGACAAATGTTCAAAGGCTTCTCTTGAGGTTTCTTACTTATTAGCGAAAGATAAAAAGCCACACACAATTGGCGAAACACATCTTCTTCCTGTAGCAATAAAAATACACTCATGGACAAAAAAATTAGCGCACCAAGAAATAATTGCGGGATCGTAACGAAACTTGCAATGAATGTACATGTCGGGGAGATATGCAAATGATTAGAAATGCAGCGTGATTGCGCATTACGTATAGCCGGTAGAGGGCGTTGAACATCGTACTCTGTGGAGTATAAAATAGGTAACCAAAGCTTGTTTGAGTGTGCTGAATCATTTACAAAGGAAGAGCTGAGATAGACATGCCATTACGCGGTGTTCGAAGACAATATAAGCAATTGTCGCAGTTTGAGAAGGGGAGAATCGTCGGGATGATGGAAGCTGGGTGGTCAGCTACGGGAGTAGCTCGTCAATTAGGCCGCTCTGATTGTGTTGTGAGGAGGTGTTGGGACCAGTGGACCCGAGAGATGTCATGTACACGAAGACCAGGCTCAGGACGCCCTCGACAGACCAGTCGTCGAGAAGACCGCGACATCGTAAGAAATGCACGCGTACAGCCAACTGCTTCATCGGCCGCCATCCAGGCACAGGTAGCACCTTCAGTAGGGGCACATGTGTCTTCTCGAACCATACGAAGGCGCCTGGTTGAAGGACAGTTGGTATCGCGGCTCCCATTACGTGTTGTGGCGTCACGACAAGTAGTAAGGCTATTCTCTCTGAGGCATTTTGCATTAATTCCATTTCATAACTATTGATCCATACCAAGAAAGACAGAGTTCTAATTAACAAACGAAGGCCAAATTTTTAAAACAAACTTAACAATTTATTTACAAGAAAAAAATTAAACATTAGACGTTTTCGACAAATTCACTTAAGTTGGGTGCAGATTTACAGATACACGCTCCAGGGCCCATTTTTGGCCCAACAACCCAGGAGCCTAGTAAAAACATGTCTACACTGTGTGGGATCTATGAAGCGTCTCCCCCAATGTGTGGATCTTTCAAAAGGGGTGGAGGAGCCGCCAGATTATCGGCTGACAGTTCTTCTTGACACGATCAACTTTATTACATTTCGAAACGTTAAGTTGACAGCTTTAGTGGCTTATCTTGTGAGGGAAACGGTCTTTAATTCCCCCACGGGTTCCGAAACTGGTGGAACCGAACAACACATTCCTTGAAAACACGCAGCTGTGTTTTCCAAGAGCTTGTGGGGTTTCGGGAAAAATAACCTCATCTTTCCAGTACGCTACAGTGTGCTGCCCTTGACGCCCACCCATCGTCGCCTCCGTTTGGAGTTTTGCCGCGCACGAGGAAACTGGACTGCAGCGGAATAGAACCAGTTCGTCTTTAGCGACGAATCCAGATTCAATCTCGGCAGTGATGACAATCGTGTTCGTGTGTGGAGAGCCCGTGGTGAACGCTTCAATCCTGCCTTTGCTGTACAGCGACACATCGCTCCCACAGCTGGCGTGATGGTATGGGGTGCCATTGCCTACAATACACGGTCACCCCTAGTATTGTTCCGTGGCACCATGACAGCCCAGCGGTATGTTCATGAAATCCTGCAACCACATGTGTTGCCACTCATGCAACGGCTCCCAGGATACATTTTTAAACAAGACAATGCTCGGCCTCATAAGGCAAGGGTGTCACAAGACTGTTTCCGCACTGTTACTACCCTTCCTTGGCCTGCCCGATCCCCAGATTTGTCTCCAATCGAGCATATCTGGTATCATTTGGGACGACGAGTTGGGCATCCCACGAGTTTGAACGAACTAGAGGCAAGGTTACAGCAAATATGGAACGAAATGTCTCAAGACATCATACAGAACTTGTATGACTCAATGCCCGATTGTATCGCATCGTGCATTCACGCTAGAGGGGGTCCAACGGAGTATTAATTCCTCCGTTCTTTTGACTTTTTCTCTGAAATAAATTATCCTTTTTCTTTGATTTTTTTATCATTTACTTATATCAAAGTAGTCATTACGTATGTAAAATTTTGTTTCATTTAGACGACTCCTTCTTGGTGCGCTAATTTCTTTGTCCATGAGTGTATATTCACGGATATAATTCACGGAGAGGAACATGCTCAGAAGCTAAAATCTATTCCCTTGTCGACAAATACCGTTGCCAGGCAAATCGACGTTATTGCCGATAATTTTTAAAAAATATTAAAACAGATTACTCAATGTGGAAAATGCACTCTACAACTAGATGAAAGCACAGATATCGCCAACTTCGCTCAATTAATGGTGTTTATTAGATATTTTTTAATGATTAATTTCGTGAGGAGCTACTTTTTCGTGAGCCACTAAAAGAAAGATGTACCGGGGGGGGATATTTTTTCATCAGTAAATGATTTTTTGCCACAAATAACATATCATGGAAAAATTGTTTATGTATAACAAGTGATGGGGCAGCTGCTTTCACAGGAAGAAAGAATGGATTCAAAGCCAAGGTAATTGAAATAGCACCCTACTTGAAATTCATACACTGTAACATTCATCGACAAGCTATTGCTTCAAAGAAAATGGTGCCAGAAATATATCGTGTACTGCAAGATATTGTCAGCGTAGTTAGTTTTGTAAAAACGAAAGCCTTGAATAATAGAATATTTTCAATATTATGCAACGAAATGGGCAATAGCCTTACAAATCTCTTATATCACACCGAAGTTCTTTGGCTATCTCGAGGTAAAGTCCTACAAAGAACTGTTGAATTAAATTGCGCATTTTTCTTTTGGAAAAATGATAAAAGTTTAAAGTTCTCCGGCCTATTCCATGATGATAAATGGCTTTTGATAGCATGTTACTTGGCGGATATTTTTGAAAAAGTGAACATGTTGAATTTAACGTTTCAATGCAAAGGTGACATTTTAACAATGGCTGAAAAAGTAACTGCATTTACAAACAAAATCGTGAAGTGGAGGAAGAATTTAGAAAAAGGATCCTTAGAAATGTTTCCATCATTAAGTGATTTTGCTTCGGAAAATGAAGTAAATGCAGAACAAATTAAAGGACATTAGTTACACATTTAAAAAAATTGATGATAATTTTGTATTCGATTTGCAGATCTTCCTAATATAATGACAGACTTTAAATGGTTAATGAATTCGTTTACGGAAGATGTAAAAATAGGTCATCGTCTGATTACAACTCAAGAACAGTTAATCGACATAAGAGAAAGGACAATGTTACAGTCCGAATTTAAATAAAAAGCTCTTCATAATTGGTGGATGGGTTTGAAAATCGAGTATCCAGATTTAGTATGCACAGCGTCGAATGCAATCTTACCACTTGGTTCCATGTACCTGTGTGAAGAAGCATTTTCTGCAATGACGATAATCAAAACCATAAACAGAAATAAATTAGAATTAGAACCAGATCTTCGCATTGAATTAACAGAGGGAATCAATCCAGATTTTTCCGAAATTAGTCAACAAATTCAGTCACATTGCCCCCATTAAATTATAATTTAAAATTTATCTTGTAATTTATCAATTGCATGTATATATATTGCTTCATTTAAAAGAAAAAAATATAAAAACTTGATTTTCAGCATTTTTTCCGTTCATTTCCTGAAAAAAAATCATTTTTGACACACACACACATTATATATATTTATATAATTAGGGTGTACAATTTATGATTATTTTTGTTATAAGGGTACGCGGTCAAAAAGTTTGGAGATCACTGGTCTATGACACAATAGCTGCTGGTTCGTAACTTCATATGGCTCATATTATACACCAAGAGCATATTTTTGTAGGATTACTAATGTTAAGGAATAAATAAAACTTATTATACTACCAACAGTTTTTTCATGCTTGTTCTGAATAGTGAGTAATTTTTTTTAAAATTCGGAATGTATAAGGGTTTCAGAAAAATGTATGACTTCCTGAAGTTCAAGTTTATCGTTAAGGAATATACTCATTTAGACTGCATAAAACTAGACAGTTTGAGGATGAATATAATTTTACCTTCTTCAAATAGCTATGATTTATTTATTTATCTCTGTTTTAGACGGTAAATTTTGGTTAAATTCAAGAAAACTGAAACTGTTTATCATAATGGGAAATTCAAAATGGGGTTCAAACTAAAGACTGAAAGTTACTTATGCATAAGACCAAAATATACATATTGAAGGATAGACTATAAAAATTATATTATTATCTGGAAAACTTTTTTACCTGACCAGGTCTCATACAAAAATGAGATAAAAAAGACTGCTTCTTAGAAATTAATGCATAGGCATACTTCCGCTTGAATACATGAAGACACGTGTTATTGATTTATGAGATGGAAAAATTAGGCATTCCATCCCATCTTAAATATTCATGATTCATGTAGGAGTCAACTTGCAAGACACAAAAGAAAATCTATAGTTAGATGTTTTATCAAACTTAAGATATATCTTAAGCTGTAACTACCTCTTGTATATCTAAACTGGCTTATAGAAATTTTTTAAAAGTGGTGTCTTTATTTGTTATCAAGCAAACCTCAAGATACATTTACTTTCTCTACAAATAGTTATTCAATATTTTAACATTTTCAGCTTTCCTGTAACAGGAAGTATTTAGAATCAATTTTCGCTCGATTGGAGATGTTATTGAATTCAGAGACTTTTGATAAAATAATTGATATTTTACTGTACATAAAATATAAATACCTATTATATAAAATATACTATGCCATTTAAAATACTTTTTATATAAAATAAACTATGAAACACCTTGAACTGTTTAGTATATAGAGTATTAGTTAACATCCCGATTAAACGTGTTTTAAATTGCTATATTTTCTTCCTGTCTAATGATAAATTGGAGTTTTATGTACGTATATTCCTAATTTGTTACATGCATCTTCAGTGAATTGAACAGCAGACCGATGGATTTAGTTTCAAGATCTATAGATGTTTTGCTTCATTTTTTTTTGTTCGTTCGTTGATATCAAATCAAGTACTTTTAAATTTTTTTTGGGTTCTGAAAAAGATAGGGTTGATCATTCTTTTCATAATTTTAATTATGGGATTTTCACTGAGTAAAAAATCATAGTGAATAATATAACTAAATTCAGATGAATATCCTTTTATAACATACATTAGTTTGGCAGTCCTACATACTAACAAATTTAGGTTTACTTGGAGTATATTGTGTATTATTTTTACGAATTAATTAGATGTAAAATAATAAAAATTTATTTCTAACAAAAGAACATGATAGATAATTTTAGTGTAAAGGGAAAATTAAAAAACAAATAGCAACACAAAGAAATATATGGAACACAGACTTTTAAAAATGGGCTGGTTTTCTGTTAATTCTTTTTGGTTTTCAACTAACAATCCTTTGGTCCTCCTTACACATAAAATTTGAAATTCGATTTCTCTTTTTTTATGCAATATAATCTTCCGTGTTTTAATATAATTTGCACTCAAAGTCATTTAACTGTTACTTCATGTTTTTGCAGTTAAAGTATTTACAACCGATTAACATCATTAACAGTTCACTTCAAAGCCGTACTTGAACGGAGTGCTAAATTCTTCTCATCATCAGGCACTTCTGGTAGCAACTCAGCTGCAACTAGCTTTTTCTGCGCAAGTGAGTAGTTTACTGAAGGTGGCTAACATTTATAGGAAACAATTTGTTTTCAGTCCTCAAAGGAGCATCAGAACTAAAATAGCTGGTGGATCAGTCATGGAGATATATGTGGCCCTTTTTGTACATTCCTAGTTGTATTACTCTTACGTGTGGCTTTTTTACCTTATTTGGCTTATTTTGTATTTATATAGTCATTAAATGTTTGATGAGATCTGCGCTTTATAAAAATAGGGTCATTATAACAGTGTTTACTAGTATTTCAGTCTATTTAAATTATGGACGTCGAGAGAAGGAACGCTGTTTTCATGGAAGGCTGCAGATCGTACTCAATTAAAGGATGTTAAATGTTAAATATATAAATATTTTAAATTGAAATTTTGTTGCATTAATCCTTGTAGTATCAAACGGAGAGGTGGCTGATAGCAAACACACAACAATGCCCTCTCCCTTAGACATGTAGGTATAATATATCTCTAGCGCACCGTACACCAGTAACATACCTGAGCTTTGCCAGATTTCCTGTTTTCATGGTTTCTTCAGAATCAAATAACTGCCGAACCCACTCTGACAGTAGATCTACTTTTAAATTTTCCTTTTGGGGGAAATGATTTCCATCATTTGTTCCTTACTATCAGTAAAATTAGCAACTAACTCGAATTATCTTCTTCAGTTAGTGGACATTGTTTAAATTTCATGGGAAGTAAAAATATTTAAGAAATAATATTAAAATTATAAAAGTAATGAAATTTAGAGAATGAGCCATAGGATCGCATGCAGTCAGAAAAAAAAATTGCAAAATTTTAATTTTACAGATGACTTCGTTTATTAAATAACAGCTAATAATGTACCCAGAGCCACTGAAAATCTTCAGAGCGACGCTTAAGACCAGTGAACAATGCTCATTACAGCCTACTGCTCGAAGACGGTATTTTACGCCCGCTGCTAATCCATTCTCCTAGAAAGCTTTGTCGTAAAGAATGAGTGAAACTTAAGAAGTCAATTATTCTCAGTAAGAAGTTAAGCAGAATAACAACTAGCTACGGCGGATATGAGAGACAGTTCCGTAAACTTTGAATCTTCCCGTCCAGAAATTGACTTATGCGTATTCATCTCAATTTATTTGATAAATTCACGTTTATGAAATTTTTTTTAACTTTTCAAGCATTAATAATTAATTATTACTTAAATTAGCGAAAATATACTAAAAACTATTTTAAAAAGTCGTTCGAATAAAATTATATAAATATATATATTATTTCTAAAGATTATAAAACAGTGATTATGCTTGTGCACTCTACGCGAAATTAATACCATATGTTATTAACTTAAATATTTACATCCAGGTAAATGATAAACGATAAGGTATTTACGCCTCAAAATACCGTTTAAAAATAGAACTTTTAATACACATGTTAAACTGTAGGACCAAAAGGCCTTGAATTCTATTCTTAGGTAACCATATTTCCCCCCTATATATAGAGGGTATTTTTATTTGATATGGAATGTAGAGTATCATCTACCTCAAATAGCAAACCCTGCAATTTGACGATCTATTTTCGTTTTAAATAAAATAAGCGCTCATTTTTTATAATTTTTTATACTATTTTTAATACCAGAAATATTTATATATCTCATTATTTGATTTTGCGGACATAACTAAGTTATTTCAATCTGTGTTAAGATCCTTAAATTAGCATTTTTCGTCTGTCACAAATCTGGTAGTAAGAAGTGTCTAGAGGGAAAAATTTTAATAAATTTACATAAAATCACTGTTATTTTTCATACTTCTTTAGCAAAAAATGCTTTTACTACAGGATAAATATAGCTTTAGGAAATTTCAGGAATGTTCCAAAATTTAATTATCATTCAGCCGCGAATCTGTCTAAATTCGATGCTAGAAGAATATGTCTACGAATGCATCTACGAAAACTTCCTCAAACCGGTATTACGGAGAAAATATAGCCATGAATTTAACATTTTGACTCTCAATCTAACTCGTAAAAAAAGGACAGCAAAAAGGGAAAATAAAATTCGTTTAAAATATTAATATGCCACAAATGCCAACTTACTTTCTGATTTAATGAACAATATTTTTTTTACTATCAAAGTTTTATTTATTTTTTCAGAAAACAGTTAATAGGGTGTTGTGTCTTCGACGTCCATTGTGCTTTACAGTAATAACTGATTTGGGTTTCAGTTTCGTTTTCATTGTAAAGTATCTACGCCTCTTTAGAGATAATACTTTAAACTTAGAAATTAGACTTATTCAGTACAAATTTATAAGTGATGACGAAACTGGGGTATCAGGGAAGATATTTGCAAATTTGGAGGTTATAAATTTTGCATCAACCAAAGAAGTTTGATTGTATCTTCCGCTTGTTTGGCGGCAGTCCCAGACAAACAAGACAGTGCGTTGCATCTGAAAAATAGAGGTAGACTAGTTAAAACTCTGATACAAGAAGAGTTTAAACATATTGTGAGGTGTTGCAAAATGATACTAGGTGTTTCTTCTTCAAAGAAGACACGCAAAAGAAAGTTTTCAGCCTATCATTAGGACATTCTAAGGATAATCCCGCTGGGTGGCGCAGTGGTTTGGCCCATAGGTATTCTTCTGAATGCTTTTTGGGTTCGATTGAAGGCTGATAATAAAGAACTATGTATGATAATAAAGAACTAGCGCTGCGCATCATGTATGCGCAAGTGAGGGCACTGTGGTAACTGCATATATAGAGCGTACTGTGGTTGTTCTGAATTAGTTGTTGGAATTGCCAGTATGAGTAAACTGCCTGATTTAGACGCCTTCGATGGCGAATAAATCGTAGGTGCGTGACGCATGGGCCATTCTATTTCCGAAATCGTCAGACATCTAGGATTTTCAAGGTCGACAGTGTAAAGAGTATACCAAGAATACATGGATGGTGGAAAAAAACTAGCGATCGGGCAAACTAAAAGGACAATTAGCCTTGACAGTGCGTGGTGAGAGACGGCTCAGGCATATTGTACGTAGCCAGAGAAGCCAAACATTAGCTCAAATTACCACCCAGTTTAATGACGGTGCCAGTCGTACATTCAGTAAACGGACTGTGCAACGCTCGTTTCGGGAGTCGTCGACCTACGACAGTACCATTGCTCTATACTCGCCATCGGGCTGCACGTCTTGCCTGGGCAAGAGAGCACAGAGACTGGAGTGTAGAGGACTGGAAACGAGTAGCATGGAGTGATGAGTCTCGATTCCGACTACTTAACGCCGACGGGAGGCTGAGAATATGGCATCAGGCTCATGAAGCCATGGATCCTGCATGCCTGGCTGGAACTGTACAAGGGCATGGTGGCTCAATCATGGTCTGGGGTGCTTTTTCATGGTACAGTTTGGGGATCTTTGGTGCGTGTGCCAACCTTCTTCAACCAGTATGTAGAGTTGCTGGGTGATCACCTCCATCCGTTTATTCTGTTCTGTTATCCGCACGGTAGTGGAGTTTTCCAGCAAGACAACTGTACCTCTCACAAGTCCCGGTTGGCTACTGGCTGGCTGGATGAGCATTCCTCTGACTTCTCTGTCATGAATTGGCCACCTAGAAGCCCAGACTTAAATCCTATTGAGCATCTTTGGGATATTTTGGAACAAGGCGTGAAAGGCCATCACACAGCACCAAAGAACCTTACTGAATTATGGACAGCTTTAGCCAATATTTGGCAAGCCATTCCCGTGGAACGTTTCCAGAAACTTGTTGAATCTATGCCTCGTCGTGTGGCAGCCGTTATCAAGGCCAGAGGAGGCCGAACTCGTTACTAGGTAGGTATCCCTAATTCAGTGGCACTTCAGTGTATGCTCAGACATCTGCGAAGACTTGAGATGGGACAATAAGACGGTGGGGATTTACAAACTTCGCCTACATATCTATATAAATAAAGCAGAGTGTCTCTATGTATGTATGTATGTATATAAGGAATACAAATCTACATTTCTTGACGAATCTGGTTGAAACTTCGTATACTTATGTTTTGAAGCTTGGAGGTAATTCTAAGATTAGTTTAGAAGCTTTAAAATAATTATAAATAAATACAGCTTTTAAATAATATTTCATCTCCAGACGATGGAATCAATCATTCATAATGTCAATCATCAATCAATCATTGTAATTCATCAATCATTCATTTAAAATGTCCAAGGTAAGTGAACACACGGAGTTATTTAAAGCTAATTTGTTAATATTACTCCTTTAGTTTTCTTTTTCTAATTGTTCATAAATTAATAGTTAAAACAGAATTTATTCATTTAAATATTTTTATTTCAATGGGATAGTGAAGTGGAATTTGAACTTTCTGTCATTTTTTATTCTGCCTGAAACTCTTTGAAATATTTCTGTGATATAATTGTAATTTTTTTAATTTGGGCTGTTTTTATAAGGAAAGGAAAGACGAATCGGGGAATATTTTCATATTGGAACATACAATTGCATGTATTATTTTACTGGGTAAATTCCCAGTAAACGAATTACCGTTGAACTCTGGAATATTTCTGTGATAGTCACATACTGTTTTCACATTTGTTTGTTTTGTATTGAATTAAGTTTTCTTTATTTTTCTATTTTCTATTTAGTTAATTTTCTAATTGTTCATAAATTAATAGTTAAAACAGAATTTAATCCTTTAAATATTATTATTTCAATGGGATAGTGAAGTGGAATTTGAACTTTCTGTCATTTTTTTATTCTGTCTGCAACTCTTTGGAATATTTCTGTGATATAATTGTAGTTTTTTTTTATTTTGGGCTGTTTTATAAGGAAAAGAATGACGAATCGGGGAATATTATCATATTGGAACATAAAAATGCATGTATTATTTTTGAATTTTCAAATTTTCTCTTAGATTGTAGTTCATTTTGAAGATAACTGTCATATGTATCATGTATGAGAAGGAATTTAAAATAGTAGCATTAGGATGTTGTAGAGTGTGAATAACAAATATACACTGCTGGCCACTGTAAATGCAACACCCTGAAGGAAACATGCAAATAACATGAAATTTACAACATGCATTATCGGAGGTCAGATATGCAAATGATTAGAATTTCAGCGCAGACGCACATCACGCGCGCCTGTGGCGCCACTTCAAAGCGCCATTTAAGGCTTGGAGATTTCGACGATTTGAAGTTCGGCAATTGTGTTTTTCTTGTGGTTTTTTCAAACAAACGATCAATTATGCCTCGTCGAAAGCAGCGATCATCTTTTTATCAAGTATCCGAGTTCGACAGAGGAAGGATAGTGGCCTAACGAGATTGTGGATTATCTTTCAGGGAAATCGGTAGTCGAGTTGGACGAAACCAAACAACTGTAATGCGGATATGTGATCGTTGAATGCAGGAGGGTACGACGGACCGGCGTGTTCGTTCGCATCCACCTCAGCGCACCACTTCACGTGATGACAGGCAAATTGTGCGCATGACAGTGACGGATCGCTCAGTAACATCACGAACCATAGCACAGCACATGCAGTCTGTAACGCATCATCCAGTGTCTGTGCGTACCATTCGACGCCGTTTACATCAGAGTGGTCTGTCCGCAAGACGTCCATTTCTTTGTCTACACTTGACGCAGGACCACAGACGTCTCCGCCGCCAATGGTGCGATGACAGAAGGATGTCGACGGCAGAATGGAATGAAATTGTCTTTACTGACGAGTCACGCTTCCGTCTGCAACACCACGATGGTCGCATTCGAGTCTGGAGACACCGTGAAGAGAGCATGCTGAACAGCTGCGTTATGCACCGCCACACTGGTCCTGTACCGGTATTATGGTATGGGGCGGTATTGGATATCACTCTCGCATACCTCTAGTACGCATTGCCGGTACTTTAAACAGCCAGCACTACATCTCCGAGGTGTTGGAGCCAGTTGTCCTTCCTTACCTTCAGGGCTTGCCCACAGCCATATTTCAACAGGATAATGCGCGACCACACGTGGCACGTATTGTCCAACGGTTCTTCGTCAATCGCCAGATTGAATTGCTTCCCTCCCCTCCTCGCTCTCCGGATCTTTCGCCGATAGAAAACATGTGGTCCATGGTTGCTCTACGATTGACCCAGATTCCATCCCCAGCTGCCACAGCAGATCAACTTTGGCAACGTGTGGAAGCTGCTTGGTTTGCTGTACCCCAAGAACTCATCCAAAGTATCTTTGAATCAATGCCGAGGCGTGTGGCAGCGGTGATCTCCAACAATGGCGGCTACTCTGGCTACTGATTTTGGCAGGAACCACACTTCACAGAAGTCTATAAATTTAATCATTTGATACTTGGTCAACATGTAATCTACAAAATAAATTTTGTTGTGATATCTCTTGTCTTTCTTGGTGTTGCAATTTGGGTGGCCAGCAGTGTATTTAATAAATTTAATAACACAAACGCTAATGTTAATGAAATGACGCACAATAATTGGTGTATAATAAATAGTTTTTTATTTGGGGCTGTTTTTAAAAGGAATGGAATGACGAATCGGGGAGAATTTTAATATTGGAAGAAAAATTGTGTGTATTATTTTTGCATTTTAAAATTTTCTCTTAGATTGTAGGTCATTTTGAAGATAACTGTCATATATATGTATCATGTGTGAGAAAGAAATTAAAATAGTAGAGTTAGGAATTTGTGCAGAGTGATAGGCGTTTTAGCTAAATTTCATTAAAAATTACTTCAACTTGAACAATTTATAAAAAAGTATTCTAATTACAGGAAAGTTTTTGTCTCTTTTTTTAATTTTTAAGTGCTATTTTACCATAAAAATTTAAAAAAACCTTTAATTTTTTTTTTTTTAAATTGACTCCGAACGTAGACAGTCACTTTAATTCCTACTTGAGAATGATAATAAAAAATCATGAAAGAATAAACTGTACCCCCCACCCCCATTGAAATATTTAAACTAATAAATTCTGTTTTAACAATTAATTTCTGAACATTTGGAAAATTAACTAAATGCAAAATAGAAAAGTAAGTAAAACATAATTATATTTCCCTGGCCTTTAAAAATATCCAATAATAACACAATTTGCTTAGCAAATACAAAATAAACAAAAATGAACAATAATTGGAGTATAATAAATAGATTTTTATTTGCGACTGTTTTTATAAGGAATGGAATGATTAATCGGTAAAAATGTTTATATTGAAACATAATTCTGTATTAACAATTAATTTCTGAACAATTAGAAAATTAACTAAATGTAAAATGGAAAAGTAAAAAACATAATTATATTTCACTGGCCTTCAAAAATATCCAATAATAACACAATTTCCTTAGCAAATACAAAATTAAAAAAATATTGAACAATAATTGGTGTACAATAAATAGTTTTTTTATTTGAGCTGTTTTTATAAAAAAAGGAATGATAAATCGGGGAAAATTTTCTTATTGGAACATGAAATTGAGTATATTAATTTTGCATTTTAAAATTTTCCCTTAGATTGTACTTAATTTTGAAGATAACTGTCATATGTATCATGTGTAAGAAGGAAATTAAATTAGTAGCATTAGGATTTTGTGTAAAGTGATAGGCGTTTTAGCTAAATTTCAATAAAAATTACTTCAAATTGACCAATTTATAAAAAAGTATGCTATTTACAGGTAAGTTTTTTAAAAATTATTAAGTGTTATTTTGCCATAAAATACCGAAAAAACCTTTAATTTTTTTTTTAAATTGACTTCGAACGTAGAATATTAATCTGAAATTTAGTTAAAATGCCTATCATTCTGTACAAAATCCTGATGCTACTATTTTAATTTCCTTCTCACACATGATACATATGGCAATTATCTTCAAAATGGTGTACAATCTAAGAGAAAATTTTAAAATGCAAAAATAATACACGAAATTTTATGTTCCAATATGAAAATTTTCCCCGATTCGTCATTTCTTTCCTTATAAAAACACCCCAAATAAAAAACTATTTATTGTACATCAGTTATTGTGCCTCATTCCATTTTAATTTAGTTACTTTTCTGCATATTCTTTCCTTTCATGCTTCTGTCTGAAACTCAATTTACATTCAATCTTTTCTCCTTTTGAAAAGAGAAAAGATTGAATTAATTACCTGTTTTGATTTTCATTCTACATGAATTAGAAGCAGAGTTATAGCTATTTTTAAAAATATCTTCTGCTACAGAATTGAAGTGACAAACAACTTTAAATGCGTATGATGAAATATAATTACGTTTTATTTACTTTTCCATTTTACATTCTGTCTACAACTCTTTGCAAGATTTCTGTGATATAATTGTTTTTTTGGGGGGGTGCTTTTTTTATAAGGAAAGGAATGACGAATCGGGGAATATTTCATATTGGAACATAAAATTGCATGTATTATTTTTGCATTTTCAAAATGCAAAAATAATACACGCAATTTTATGTTCTAATATGAAAATTTTCCCCGATTTGTCATTCCTTTCCTTATGAAAACAGGCCCAAATAAAAAACTCTTTATTATACATCAATTATTGTGCTTTTTTTACTGTTTTCACTTTTTGTTTATTTAGTATTTGCTAAGGAAATTGTGTTATTATTAGATATTTTTGAAGGTCAGTCACTTTTGTAGTTATTTGGTGTTATTTAAAGTTAATTTTCTAATATTACTCCTTTTGTTTTCTTTTTTCATTAATCCTTTTTTACTGGGTTAATTCCCAGTACACGGATTACAGTTGAACTATCTCTTTGGAATATTTCTGTGATATAATTGTGTTAAGCTTTGATTTTAGCTTTGATTACTGCTATCCCATTTGTGTGCTTTTAAGTATCCTCTTTTACTGTGTTCACTTTTTGTTTATTTTGTATTTGCTGTGCAGTAACATTTTATTCTTTTATTTATAGCGCTTTACCCACATCGTAGAAGATCTAACAACTGCTATTCCATTTTTGTTTTTAAGTATCCTTTTTTACTGTGTTCACTTTTTTTAATTTTGTATTTGATGTGTAGTCACATTTTATTCTTTTATTTATAGCTTCAATGAATTATATGCTGAAATATTAACTGTGTAGTAGCAAATTTTTAAGTGATAGTGCCTCCAAAAAAAATGAAAATTTATAGGTCAAATACGACCACAAACAAGACGAGTGAAATTGCAACTAAGAGAAGAAACAGATGAGGCCAGAGAAGTAAGACTTGCATACCTTCGTGAAAGAAGTAGTATTTCAAGGTCAGTAGAGACTGTAGACAAACGTAATGAAAGACTTCAGGTTATGAGGGACACAGCCTCCACATCCAGAGCTTAGACACTCCAGCAGCGTGAGACCAGACTTCAGGTCATGAGGGATACAGCCTTCACATCCAGAGCTTCTGAGACACTCCAGCAGCGTGAGACCAGACTTCAGGTTATGAGGGATACAGCCTCCACGTCCAGAGCTTCTGAGACACTCCAGCAGCGTGAGACCAGACTTCAGGATATGAGGGATACAGCCTCCACATCCAGAGCTTCTGAGACACTCCAGCAGCGTGAGACCAGATTTCAGGTTATGAGGGATATAGCCTCCACATCCAGAGCTTCTGAGACACTCCAACAGCGTGAGACCAGACTTCTGGTTATGAGGGAGAGATATGCAACATCTAGAGCTTCTGAGACAGTCCAGCAGCACCAGACTCGACTTCAGCGGTATCAACTTAATAAAACCGATGCTAGAGCGCATTTGTGGAGAGAGAAACAGAATGCAGCATTTGCATACAACCCCAATTCGGATTACAGGAATGATCCAGCATGTCTTACTCAAAATATGAATTTAAGATGTCAACACTGTTCTGCCATGAAGTGGAAAAAGGAAGCTCCTGGAGTGTGTTGCAGTGGTGGAAAAGTTCAAATTCCACTTCTCACTGATCCTCCACAGATATTACAAAATTTGTTTAATGATGACTCAGAAGATTCAGCACATTTTCTAAAATGTATTCGTCGTTATAACAGCTGTTTCCAGATGGCATCTTTTGGGACAACCAAAGAGATTAAAGAACCTGGATATATGCCCACTTTTAAAATTCAAGGTCAAGTGTACCATAGGATTGGCAGTCTACAGCCACTACCAAATGAACGGGCAAAATTTTTGCAAATTCATTTCAGTGGAGATGATTTTGAACAAGCTCGCCAGCGTTGTCAGAATGTACCACAAACAAGGGAAGATTTAGTTAGGATTTTGCAAGACATTTTGTATAGGGATAATGCTTTTGTTAGAAATTTTAAAATGGCCATAGAAAAAATTTCTCCAGATGTAAATTTAATAGTTTTTGCAGATAAGACTCCTGTTGGTCATCATGAAAGAAGATTTAATGCAGCTACTACATCAGAAGTTGGAGTTATTATGACGGGGCAAGAACATGGCACTAGAGACATTGTTTTGGAATTAAGAAACAACACTATCAGAAAAATTGCACATACAAACAGGTCTTATGATGCTCTGCAGTATCCTTTATTATTTTGGAAGGGAGAAGATGGCTATCACTTTGAAATATATCAAAGTAACCCTCATAATGCCATGCTTTCCCATAAAAAAGTTTCAGCTATGGATATTTATTCTTTCAGAATTATGGTGCGTTCGGAATCTTTCAACATTCTCCTCAGGGAAAGAGACCTCTTCCAACAGTTCATTGTGGATATGTATGCAAATATTGAATCTGAAAGGTTTAGGTACATCAGACTTCATCAGAGAACCCTAAGAGTGGAACAGTATGCTCATCTAACAGATGCTGTCAACAATGATGGAAATATAAACGATATAGGACAGCTCATAATATTGCCATCTACATTCAGTGGCGGTCCTAGATATATGCATGGGCGTATACAAGATGCAATGACATATGTAAGGAATTATGGCCGCCCGGACCTCTTCATAACTTTCACGTGTAATCCTGCATGGAATGAAATCAAGAATGAACTATTTCCAGGAAAGAAACCTCAACATCGTCATGATCTGTTAGCCAGAGTTTTTCATCTCAAGCAGAAGATACTTATGAATCTCATTACCAAGGGAAAGATTTTCGGAGATGTACAGTGCCATATGTATACGATTGAATGGCAGAAGCGTGGACTTCCACACGCTCATATAATGGTATGGCTAAAACAGAAAATTTATTCTGACCAAGTTGATCAATTCATAAGTGCTGAAATAGCCAATCCGGAAGACCACATACAGCTGTATGATTGCATAACTACACAGATGGTCCATGGTCCCTGCGGAAACATCAATCCACATTCTCCATGTATGAAGGATGGGAAATGTACCAAAAGATATCCGCGTTCATTCCTAAAAGGTACACAGACAGGTCATGATGGATACTCATTGTATCGTCGTAGGAGTCCAGAAGATGGAGGATTAATAGTCAACATTGTCGTCCGAAAAGCTTAGATTGTCGTTAACAACACATGGATCGTTCCTTATTGTCCTCTACTGTCAAAAATATTCAAGGCCCACATAAATATAGAGTTTTGCAATTCTGTTAAGTCAGTTAAGTACATTTGCAAATATGTAAATAAAAGATCTGATATGGCTGTTTTTGGTTTAACCACTCCAGAAAATGATAGGAATGAAATTCAGCAGTATGAAATGGGTAGATATATCAGCAGTAACGAAGCAGTTTGGAGAATACTTAATTTTCCCATCCATGAGCGCTTTCCAACAGTCACTCATTTGAGTGTTCACCTGGAAAATGGCCAGAGAGTTTACTTTACACCGAGCAATGTTATGGAACATGCCCAGTTTCCTCAAGAAAATACACTAACAGCTTTTTTCAAATTCTGCGTTGAAGATGATTTTGCTCAGACATTATTATACCACGAGGCTCCAAAGTACTATACATGGAATAGTGGAAACAAGAAATGGAAGCGCCGAAGATTGGGATTAGATGTACCTCAGCACCCAGGAATCAAGTCAGGTGATGCACTCGGTAGAGTATATACAGTACATCCGAACAACTCTGAATGTTTTCATCTCAGGCTACTGCTGCATGAAGTACGAGGACCTAAATCATTCGAAGATTTGAGGACATTTCAAGGAATTGTTTCTCCAACTTTCAAAGAAGCTTGCCAGCTTAGATGACTTCTTGAAAATGATGAACATTGGAATGCAACATTACAAGAAGCAGCTCTTACTCGCTCTCCAGTCATGCTTCGAAACCTCTTTGCTGTTATGTTGCAAACATGCGCTGTGTCAAACCCTCAGGAATTATGGAATATGCACAGGGAAAATCTCTCCGAAGACATTTTGCATCAAGCAAAGGTTAGGCTCAACAATATGCAGTTACAATACACTGAGGCCATCTTCAACTCAGCTTTGATAATTATTGAATATAAAATTATATCCTTAGGAGGATCTCATTTAACAAATTTTGGATTGCCTGAACCGATTCGCAACCCAGATTCCATGTTACCAAGTGAATTAATTGCGGAAAGAAGTTATGATACAGATGCACTTATTAAATTCTTAGAAGAAAATGAGAGTAAATTGGTTCCAGATCAGAAAGAAGCATTTGATAGGATTACAACAGCAGTCTTCAATGAATCCGGTGGTGTGTTTTTTCTGGATGCTCCAGGTGGAACAGGCAAAACATTTGTAATTAATCTTATTTTGGTCAACGTACGACAGAGAAATTGCATCGCATTAGCTGTTACATCTTCTGGAATTGCTGCTACACTACTCACTGGAGGAAGGACGGCACATTCTGCATTCAAGTTGCCATTAAATATGGCAAACTCAGAGGCACCAATGTGTAATATTTCCAGGGGTTCAGGAAAGGCTAAGGTTTTACAGGAATGTAAGTTAATTGTTTGGGATGAATGTACAATGTCCCACAAAGCTGCATTAGAAGCCCTTGATGTTACTCTGCAATATTTGAGACATAATAACCGAAGAATGGGAGGTATTACTTTGCTCTTGGCTGGTGACTTCCGACAGACTCTGCCTGTTATTCCACGTGGAACAAGAGCTGATGAAATACATGCATGCCTGAACTCTTCAGTTATATGGAATGAAATTGAAACACTTAATCTTCAAACTAATATGAGTGTTCATACGACAGGTGATGCTGATGCAGAACATTTTTCTGTTACTTTACTTCAACTAGGAAATGGAAACTTAATGTTTCATGGCGATGATGGACTTATAGCAGTGGAAGATATTGGAAAATTAATTGAAAATCATGAAGATTTGTTACAAGAAGTGTTTCCAAACCTCCCTCAGCAATTTAAAGATCATAGTTGGTTACGTGAAAGATCTATCCTTGCACCGAAAAACGACAACGTTATACTCATTAATAGGCACCTTTTAGGTCATTTGCCTGGCACATCTCAGATTTATAAGTCTGCTGATACAGTTTGTGCTACAGATGATACAGTACACTAGCCTACAGAATTTTTGAACTCTCTGCGGCCATCTGGAGTACCGCCACATATATTGGAATTAAAGATTAGTGCACCTATTATGCTTCTCAGGAATTTGGATCCACCTACACTGTGTAATGGGACAAGATTATGCTTAAAGAGATTGATGAAGAACGTTATAGAAGCGACTATAAGAAGTAGACAAGCCGCAGGCAAAGATGTATTTGTTCCAAGGATTCCGATAATCCCATCACATTTACCTTTCAATTTCGACGGCTTCAATTTCCTGTTCAGTTAAGTTTCGCCATGACAATAAATAAAGTTCAGGGTCAGTCTTTAAAAGCAGTAGGTCTCGACTTACAATACCCCTGTTTTTCCCATGGTCCACTATATGTCGGTTGTTCACGAGTAGGAATTAGACAAAATCTTAGCATTTATGCTCCAAATGGTAGGACACTTAACATTTTTTATCCAGAGGTGCTAAGGTAATAACCTGTAATAGCTAGCAGTTTTTGAAAGAAAAATATTAATTTTCTTGCGTATTGATTTGTAATTTCATTGTTTCTATTTAATGTTTGTTTTATTATAAGTTATTTTGCTTAACCTATACTTTAATATTTTTGCTACAGAATCTTGCATTTATGGTGCGTGGAACCCTTAATTGCAGATTTCTATTAATTTTTATGTTTGTCAGGGCCTTCTACCTACACTTTAATACTTTATTATTTTTTTTTGTTGAATTATTTACATTTTACCTAAATTCAATCCAAGCAATACTTTGTTTAGTTTTTTTATTATACTGTGTTATTTATTCTATGTTATATATACTGTGTTTAATTTATAAATTAATTTTGGTTAACAAAATTGAGATTTTTACTTTTCAGATTTTGATGGTAAAATAATAAAAGGCTGAATCTACCTAAATTTTGAGATGTGTATAACATTTCACATGCTTTTATTCTATGTTACTTATACTGTGTTTACTTTTTAAGTTGATTTTGGTTAATAAAATTGAGATTTTTACTTTTCAGCTGTTAGTGGTAAAATGATGAAAGACCTAATCTCCTTAAGTTGATGAGTCTACCTAAATTCTACAAAACTTAAGGAAACAGAGCCCTACTGGGGAATCATCGCCTTGCAAATATCGCAAAAGGAGAATAGGCGCCTTTGCTGTACGCCTAGCGTGCTGTGGAAATGAGCAATTTGTTAATTTAAAACCTCTTTTCTAAGAATTTGAGGTATTTTTTCTAACGTGATGAACTTCACGCATTCGTATGATAGCAACGGAATGTTTGAAATCTCATGGGGGGGGACTGTTTGCAGGAAGTCGAATGAACTATCATTAGAGTGTCGTTCTTCAGAAGTGTTGGTATCTTCAGATAGCCTAAACTTTTCTGTCAAGTGCTACAGGGGAAATTCTAGACAGCTGCTTTATTTTCACATGCAAATTTAGGTTTTTGTAATACAGGTATGCTCATATCATACCAGGTGGTGGTGGGTGTTAATATATGAATAACAAATTTTTCTCTTGGTGGTAAAATGATAAAAGACTGAATCTACCTAAATTATGAGATGTGTATAACATTTCACATGCTTTTTTTCTGTGTTATTTATACTGTGTTTAGTTTTTTAAGTTGATTTTGGTTAATAAAATTGAGATTTTTATTTTTCATCTTTTAGTGGTAAAGTGATGAAAGACCTAACTGCCTTAAGTTGATGAGTCTACCTAAATTCTGAGATGTGTATAACATTTCACGTGATTTTTTTCTATGTTATTTATACTGTGTTTAGTTTTTAAATTGATTTTTGTTACCAACCATTCAACAATTTGACATTTTTCCTTTTCAGATTTCAGTGGTTTATTATAAATGTATATATTTATGTTTTATTTTTCAGGTTTTTTTGCTCCAATGATGAAAGGCTAAACTAGCTGAATTCTGAGGAGTTTAATATAAAAGTATATATATTTTTTTATGTATTGGATTTTCTTTTTATTCATGCGTATTGCATTTCGCATGCTTTTTTTTCAATGTTATTTATACTGTTTTTAGTTTTTAAATTAACTTTGGTTAACAATTATTCCACAATTCACATTTTTACTTTACAGCTTTTAGTGATATAATGATGAAATGCTGCATCTACCAAAATTCTGAGATGTCTATAACATTTCACATGTTTTTTTTCTATGTAATTTATACTGTGTTTAGTTTTTAAATTTATTTTGGTTAACAAACATTCTTAAAATCCCGGCCAATGCCGGGGGGGATTGTTATTCTGCTTGCGACTGTTTGCAGGACGTAGGATGCGTATCAGTTTAAATACCTTTATTCGTTATTTTGTAGTATTTTCATTCAATGACAATGATTGCTGAAGGGAGCGGGTCCCTAAACCGACCGACTGGACGGGCGAAGCACGGCTAAGTAAATTTGACATTTTTACGTTTCAGATTTTAGTGCTACAATGATGAAAGGCTGAAATTCTGAGATGTGTATATCATTTCACATATATCTTTTCTATGTTATTTATACTGTGTTAATTTTTAAATTGATTTAGGTTAACAAACATTCTTAAAATCACGGGCATCGCCGGGTACTTCAACTAGTAGCTTAATAAAGTAGAGAACTTTTCTAATCGGTGTAAAAATCTATGGCACACATTTTCTGTTGGACCTTGAAAAATTGTTGAACAGACACAGAGAATTACAATTAGAACTCCTTAAATGTTAAATTCAGACAGCATCAGAATTTTCCAGGTATTGTGCTAAAAGATATATTCTACGTTATGAAAGATAATGTATCTGCCAATTCCTATAATTATGTAAGCGTATGGATATATATTAGACTATTATAGGTATAATATATTATAGGTATAGACTATTATAGGGATTGTGGCGGCCCTGTGGTACAGCGAGCAGGTTTTCGGTACAAAGGGTGCTAGGATCGAATCCCAGCGTTGCGCCACGAAAAATTCCTCCGTTTGTGACGTCCCTTCATAGGGGGTAACGCTATCCGCCTATATGGAGCCACTATAATAAAACGGACAATAAACTGCAGCGTAGTATAGGCGAATGTTTGACGACAAGTGCGTCCTCTTAAAAAAAATAGAAAATGACATCTTTGTAATTAATAATGCATTTTCAACTACTAATAGCTTTTGTAGTAGCTGCTAGAAAATATAGAAAGTATTTGTTCAATTGTATGGTATCAAAATTACACAGGAATTCAATTGATTCTTTAGGGGAATTTTTATTTTACCTAATTACACAATAATCTTTCATTCTTCAAAGCTGACCCATTTAATTTTCTATCGCAGTACATTAAAGTTGTGCCTCGAGAGCTAAATCCAAAATATAAATTAAATAAACCGTCTCTCTATGAAACATTTTATCAAATTATTCGTCTACAATATTGCTAAAAAATCTTAAAGAAAACAGTTTAAAGAAAAATTATCTTTAAACCATTCACGCTGCACAGAGAAAAATTAAAATACCTTGAATGTATCCGGAGAATTCTTACTAAAAAATACACTTCTAATGCACATTTTTGGGAGAAGTTTGTTTTTGAGTGCTGATTTTTTTTCCAAAACTGAAAAAAACAAATCCACATATCCTTTAAATTTTTAATTATTACGATTACCTTTAAACAGAAAGATTTTTTTCTAGTAAATATCCCCGTTAATAATAATGTCAAACAAACAGACTTGAACAAAATCTTAGACTGTCTTCTCCGTTCATCATAAGGTATTATTATAATAATGAGAAAATACACTGCTGGCCACTGTAAATGCAACACCCTGAAGGAAACATGCAAATAACATGAAATTTACAACATGCATTAGCGGAGGTGAGATATGCAAAATATTAGAATTTCAGCGCAGACGCACATCACGCGCGCCTGTGGCGCCACTTCAAAGCGCTATTTAAGGCTTGGAGATTTCGACGATTCTAAGTTCGGCAATTGTGTTTTTCTTGTGGTTTTTTCAAAAAAACGATCAATTATGCCTCGTCGAAAACAGCGATCATCTTTTGATCAAGTATCAGAGTTCGACATAGGAAGCATAGTGGCCTACGGAGATTGTGGATTATCTTTCAGGAAAATCGGTAGTCGTGTTGGACGAAACCAAACAACTGTAATGCGGATATGTAATCGTTGGATGCAGGAGGGTACGACGGACCGGCGTGTTCGATCGCTTCCACCTCAGCGCACCACTTCACGTGATGACAGGCAAATTGTGAGCATGGCAGTGACGGATCGCTCAGTCACATCACGAACCATAGCACAGCACATGCAGTCTGTAATGCATCATCAAGTGTCTGCGCGTACCATTCGACGCCGTTTACAGCAGAGTGGTCTGTCCGCAAGACGTCCATTGCTTTGTCTACCCTTGACGCAGAACCACAGACGTCTCCTCCGCCAATGGTGCGATGACAGTAGGATGTGGACGGCAGAATGGAATGAAATTGTCTTTACTGACGAGTCACGCTTCTGTCTGCAACACCACGATGGTCGCATTCGAGTCTGGAGACACCGTGAAGAGAGGATGCTGAACAGCTGCGTTATGCACCGCCACACTGGTCCTGCACCGGGTATTATGGTATGGGGCGGCATTGGATATCACTCTCGCACACCTCTAGTACGCATTGCCGGTACTTTAAACAGCCAGCTCTACATCTCCAAGGTGTTGGAGCCAGTTGTCCTTCCTTATATTCAGGGCTTGGCCACAGCCATATTTCAACAGGATAATGCGCGACCACACGTGTCACGCATTGTCCAACGGTTCTTCGTTAATCGCCAGATTGAATTGCTTCTCTGGCCGCCTCGCTCTCCGGATCTTTCGCCGATAGAAAACATGTGGTCCATGGTTGCTCTACGATCGACCCAGATTCCATCCCCAGCTGACACAGCAGATGAACTTTGGCAACGTGTGGAAGCTGCTTGGTCTGCTGTAACGTGTGGAAGCTGCTTGGTTTGAATCAATGCCGAGGCGTGTGGCAGGGGTGATCTCCAACAATGGCGACTATTCTGGCTACTGATTTTGGCAGGAACCACACTTCACAGAAGTCTATAAATGTAATCATTTGATACTTGGTCAACATGTTATCTACAAAATAAATTATGTTCTGATATCTCTTGTCTTTCTTGGTGTTGCAATTTGGGTGGCCAGCAGTGTATTTGGGGCAATGCCAATGGGATTCTTATCTTAAAATATCTAAACTTCTATTCAACAAGAATAATTTATGACTTAAAAGAGGATAATTAATATGAAAGATATTACAATAGTTGTTTTCCCTTAAAAAGTATATAGCCAGAGTTGATGCATCGTCAAATGGAACTAAAGCCACATTCTATTTAAATTAACAAAATTAAATAAAATTTTAAAAGTGAACGTTCAAGTTATATTTTATATATATATATATATATATATATATATATATATATATATATATATATATATATATATATATATATATATATATATATATATAAGCGAATTACTACAATTTGAGAAAAATTGGATAATTTATTCAGGATCAAGAGCTTCACAAAGTGGAAAGTCAATAACCCGTTGGCCGACCTCTGGCCCTTATGGAAGCAGTTATTCGGCTTGGCCCTGATTGATAGAGGTGGATGTCCTCCTGCGGGATATCGAGCCGAATTCTGTTCAATTGGCGCGTTATATCATCAATATCTCGAGCTGGTTGAACATAATGCTCCAAACGTGCTTAATAGGGAAGAGATCCGGTGACCTTGCTGGCCAAGGTAGCGTTGGGCAAGCACGAAAATAAACAGAAAAAACTCCCGCCGTGTGCGAACGGGCATTATCTTGATGAAATGTAAGCCTAGGATGGCGTGATAGGAAGGGCAACACAACGGGACGTTGATTATCGATGATGTACCACTGTGCTGTAGGCGTGCCGCGGATGACAACCAAAGGGGTCCTGTTATGAAATGAAATGGCACCCCAGACCATCAATCCTGGTTGTCGGTCCGTATGGCGGAAGACAGTAAGGTTGGTATCTCACAGCTGTCCATGGCTTCTCCAGACACGTATTCGCTTTTCATCGGGGCTGAATTCCAAGCGGCACTCATGGCTGAAGACAGTCTTTTTCAGTGAGTGACATTCCTGGTCGAATGTGCCAACAGTATTGCAAACAGGCTTGTTGGTGCACAGAGGTCAGTGGTAGTAGACGCAAGGGGTGTAGTGAGCTGGGCCCCCTTTCTCTGTGCCGACTATGAATGGTCTTTGCGGTACTGAAGCAGCAGTTGCTCGATGATAAAGAGGAATCTTGGGCTATGAGTACCGGTCTGAAGTTTGCTCGGTCCTTATGTTCTGTCGTTTCTCTAGGTCTACCGCTTCCATCTTGACGCTGTGTTCGGCCATCGATCACCCATTCCTGCCAACATCGTGTAATAGTGGAATCGCTCCTATCCAAATGTCGAGCGATTCGCCGATTAGGCCAATCGGCTTCTTTGTGCCCAACTACACGTCCTCTCTCAAATGCCGACATCTGCGCATATTGTTCGCGCACCTGTATGCGAGGCATAGTATCTACCTATCTGAGTGAACGGAATGAAATTTTCAAATAATTTAGGACCTGGAATTGAAATTTCTCCTTTTTAATGACCTGCGAGTTAATATGCGCTGCAGAGTCCCATTATCCCCTCTTCTGATCGTGGTTTGTACCTTCTTGACCATTCCCGAAATCGCTGGCGTATCAATATATTCAGTTTCCGCTTCTCACTCTCCCCCGCTCGTTTCGTCACTGACCTCCCTGTATGTGGGGTTATTTTATTACTACCATAAATTCTACTCCAATTATTCTGCCCCGCCTCCTTGTAACCCTTTTTATTACTCTCTTCCCAATTGTGTTCCTCTGCATCTTGCATCCACTAATTTTACTTTCTTACCTACGATGTCATGTCATCCAATTTCATATCTTCTATTCGGCCTCTTGCCGTACAATGCCGCGGGGCCCCACGATGATCACACGTGTTAAAGGCTGGAACTAAGAAGATTGGCTAATGATACGAAACATCAAGTTGACATTGAAGTTTGGAATCCTGTAGCGAAGACATATATTTATAAAATTAGATTGTTTTAACCAAAATCTAAAATATAACATTGGAAATTTGAGAAAATATTATTTTGGGCCTAAAACACTATGTATCTAAAATAAAAATAAATAACTTACCTTTTAATTAATTACTGTTATATTTAATATTGTGTAATGATATCCATTGAATTTCAATTAAACTGTTGAATAGTTTAAAATTATTTAATTTATTTGTTTATTTAACATTGATTATGTTGCTTGTTATTATTATTGTTGCATTAATGTGTATTCATTTAAATGGATTTTAGTAACATACAATCTATTAGCTTAATTCTAAATATAACTATTTACAATAATATACGATATCATATAATTAATCTCTAAACCTAACATTGCTAACTATTTTACTAGTGATCTATCAAGATAGTTGTTTTTAAAAGCAGTGTTTTAAATACCCTGATTTGTTTTTTTTTATTCCTATTTTTTCTTGATCATATTATTCATATGAATTTATTTACTATAATATTTTTAAATTTTCATTTATGGTAAAAGGTGATGAGAAATGAAAATATTTTGATATGACAATTCCTGATTGAATCTGGATCATGGTGTTCATAGGACGGTCGCAAAATGACTAAGATACTGGCATTTCATACCAATCTATAGGTTCTGACGGTTGGCATGAATGTCTGTAGACGTTCATAATCAGCTTCAAACGGTAGGCCCCATGTTGTAAATGACGATCGTAGCACTTTCAACCGCCCAGACAGCCTTTCAATTCAAAATTTATTTACTCCTTGAGTAAAATATTCCTTGCTCCTTGTGTCTTAAAAAGGCACATACTTTAAAATATACATGAGCGAGGCGCTGTTTTTGCTCTTGTTGGAACCCGAAAGAAATCTTTCTTTCCTTCAACTTTCATACACATTTTTTTCTCACATCTATGCGTGTATGATTACAGAGTGTAATAAAATATTCATTCGTTTAGAGAAATTTCTCAACTACCATTTATGAAAACAACATGCTAAAAATATACAGAAATAAATAAATAAATATATAAATATATATTGTACTGAAGATATTTGTGGAATATCTGGAAGTGCTCTTATGAACACTAAATAATTAAATAGTTCAGTGTATTGATGCAATATTAATCAGAGTTCACTGTGATGATGAAAGTCCGTTAAAAAGAGTATCAACAAAAGTTCGCTACAAGAAACCTGAAAAAAAGTGTTGTAGAACGGCGTCACTCCGGAGAAGCACACCATCTGCAGGACATTAGAAAAAAAACACCGGAATTCTGGATTGAATATCAGCAGCAAGTTGATCATCAGCACCAAAAATGAAGAATTATCAGGGCGAGTTGATTCTTAAACTATCAGCAGAATATGAAGACCTCCAGGCAAAGGATTGTCAGCAATGATGAAATTTTGTAGAATTCCCTAAATATTACTCTGTTCGGGCGGTATCGTAAAAGATGGAAGTATATAGCGTAGTACAAAACTAGTGTTGTCAAAACCTCAGGAATCTTCACTGCAACATCATCTTGATGGTCGTTCAAGGAAAGTTTGAAAACAGACTAAAATAAGTTGCAAGTCTGTTGTAATGATTAAAAAAAATTATTCTTCATGAAGCATTGAGCCGGTTCTTGAATACAGGATACGTATATACAGAGTGCAAGATGAGCTCAGTTCAACTTGAGCTTAACGAAATAGAATGACCGTTCATGTCTAAACTACAGCAAGTCATATGATATATTATAAAATAGCCCCCAATACAGTCGAGGCTAGGGCCAAGAACTGAAGGGGTGCTTAAACGTATACAATTTAAAGACAAACTTCTCTCTTAGGAAAATATGCTCACTCTAAATTTTTTCCACCGAGGAAGCAGGAGAAGACAGGGAAGAAGGGTTACCGGAACACTAGAAAAATCGCCAAGCTACGCAAACGTAGGGAAAAGTAGCTGAGAGACAGCGTACAGGATCTGCGGAGTTTTTTTGCTCCTATCGTACGATTAGCCGGTAGAATAGGGTAGAGCGATTTATCGCCAAAAACGGAACAATACAAACGCCAACGGCGGAGAGCGCGAATGGAGCAAACACCCTATTGGTCAAGCCTTGAAGTGACGTAGGAGGCGCAATTTTAATTGGAAGAGAGAAGGAGAGAACTAGAGCGTGTCCTCTCCTACCCACGTGGTCATATTCCCACGGCTAGCAAGTGCCCGGAAGCTTTTTAACAGATGGATAAGACTGTCGGTGTTTAGAAGGTGACAGTCGATCGGCAAATTTAAATTGATGAATGGCTTTAATTAAGGGCGGCTTTAAATAGCATAACAGTGCAATTTAAGCGTACTGCCGGAAGTCTTAAATATCCGCTCTTTTTAGAAACCTAGCCGATACATAAAAGGAATCCAATCCTAAAGATCCACAGGGCTTTTTCAAAAAGAAACGGACTGATTTTAATGGGCTATTTTCCCAGATGTGGCGATTGTAAATAGTGTTTCCAGAACACAAAAATAGCTTAAGCTTAAAGATACCAGCGAGATTCCCACACTTTGGGGGGACCAACATAAAAATTAAACTGTGCTATTTTTCAAACACTTTTACCAAGTTAAAGTAAGCAAGAGACTATTAGGAAAACTAGAAAATTGAGGTATTTAATTAATTTAACTAAGATTTAACGTTAATTTAGTAACCTAAATGGAATATAACGAAATTCTTCGTTATATATATATATATATATATATATATATATATATATATATTATATATATATATATATATATATATATATATATATATATTATATGTCAGAATTTAGTTGGGAAGGGAGTAATTAAATTATGTTAAAAGGGGGCTTCGGGATAAATTTATTTATTGGCACGAGAAAACCACAGTAATTCATATTTCCAGACGCACGAATTGGGAGGGAAATTCCCCGTTTCATTATATACCTTGGCGGGTCTGTGGGCAGGCGTTCGGAGAGAGAAACTATTACATACTTCAGACTTGGAGAGGATTCTAGATTGGGCTCTGCGCATGTGCAGGGATAGTTGTCGCGTGGAGTTGACCGCGAATTTTGGAGACACGAGAGTTTTTCGCAGATGACGGACGTGTGTTCGCCGTGCCCCTAAACATGAAAATGGCGAGCGCTCAAATATGCGCTATTTGGATCAGTGGTTGCTGGAAGATAGTAAATAAACTCGATTTCATTGGAACTATGCTTGTCTCCTGAATTTAGACTACCTGAAACTCGCGGCAAATACTTAAGAAGACTGCAAATATTAATTTAATGAGCGGGCGTAGACATATATATATATATATATATATATATTAATTAGGGTGGGGTGAAAAAACATGTTTTTATTAATTTCTAATATCACGGAAAACTTGCGCATTGGCATCCTTATAACGGGAAAAATAATATAAAAAATATAAATTGGTTTTGGAATAGCGCAAGATCCCTAAAGTTTAGAAAGAAAGGGAAAAAAATTCTGCACTTTTTAAAGACGTATAAAAATTTTTTTAATAGTTTACTTTATTTCTAATAGTGTAAAACTGCTCTTTGTAGTTACCTAAATGCGTAAAAAATACGTTTGGGCGTATTGCCGTTCATTTGAATTCGCGCAAAAGCCTTAAAATACCATTTATTTTTGTAAAAACCTCATATTGCAGCTCTTCACCCAGTTCAGCATGTTTTTTCTGAAATGACCCAGGACTCATCACGTGGAGGTGGCAGCAAGGTCGAGTCCCACCCACACCCTACCCAACCAACAATCCAATTTGGGTGTGGTTACTTGCACTGAAGTCCCTTTAATTTCTGACTTCGTATCAAATTTTGGCATCAAAGTCCTTGATCCTAAAGTTGTCCGAATAAAACCTTCTCGGTTTTCATGCCCCCAAACATTCTAGGGGCTTCTGTAACAAGTTTCACACATCTCTCTACCGACCGAGTGTGGCATGGAAATTTCAAATGCTCAATTTCTGGCAGGACTTTGTCTTTCAATAAAGTTGAAATGTGTTCTGTTGCCATATTTGACAACAATGGATGTGGTGTCAGCTTACATTTTTGTCCAATAAATAAGTTCAGTATAGTCTGTGGCTTGAAAATTAATTAAGGAATCTGAAGGCTCTATCGTGACCTACTACTGGCGGCTCATTTCTGGCTTTCAGTATCGTCCTGTAGCCTAATTCTCGAATATGTTGTCTCTCGTCCAATATGATCGCCAACATCATATTCTCTGGATGGCAGAAGAACGAGTTTCTCTGAACGACCGGATCGATGATTTCTTTATGATGTCCAAGAAATGCCTTGTAGTTTTAAATGACCTTTAGTATGTGCTTCGGACCATCTTTCACAGTGTAATGTATATTAATATCAAACCAAACAAGAGCATAGTTTTACAATGCCATTACGAGTGTCTTCATTTCTCTTGTCGGACTAATTTGGGAAACATAGTCTTAATACCCGATTCGCCACAGTTAACCATTGGGACTGGCTGAGGGTTCCAGGATATTTAACAGCTAATTCTGGATCACAGAGTCCAGTGATGGCTGCATCAACAGTGTCTAGAAGATACTGCCGATCTTACTGAGGTTAGTTTTATTTATTGTGATGACAACTTCAGAATTGAATCGGCAAAAATTAACAACAGGATTTTTCTCACAGCTAGGCAGTTGCTTGCCACATTGGACCACTCAATCACGTTGGCCACACTATTGCTAAAAAAAATTTTATAAGGAAGCTCATTAAAGTGAAGCAAACAAATAAACCACTGCAGTGGTCCGCTGGCACATAACTTCAATGTTCTGTACAATACCACTTTTCCAACCGTGTTTGTGACTGTCCCATCACATCCGATGGCTTCCACTGTACTCATGTCAAAATCTTCTTGTTCATGTAGTCGATAATACTTTCGCCAATATCGTTACCGGTTCCTGTTTTTGGTGTAATTTGTCCAATGTATTGGCCATCAGGCTCACTAATCACGCTAATATTTCTTCTTTTCTTACTCTGCGGTACATTTAGCTCCTATTTTTTCTTGTGTTAATGTATTATCTTTCTACCGTCGAAGTAGATTCCATTTACTTCTTGCAGCTGGTGATCTTTTACTTTATTGCTTTTCGAATCTTCACTTTTTCCCTTGTAATTCTTACTTTTGTAAATCACTCGTGACATATCTGAATCAGAAATCATTCCAAGATCATAAGGAAGTATACGACTTAATAAGGAAGAATACGACCAACTTTGAACGCATTGCGAGTAGAAGGGCAATACCATACTCTAAGGAAAAACAAGCTGAAATGGGCGAAGAGTTGCAATATGAGATGTTTAGAAAAATAAATGGTATTTTAAGGCTTTTTGCGCGAATTCAAATGAACAGCAAGTGTGTCCAAACGTATTTTTCACGCATTTAAGTAACTACAAAGAGTAGTTTTTACACTACTAGAAATAACTAAACTATTAACAAAAATTTTATACGACTTTAAAAAGTGCAGATTTTTTCCCTTTTTTTCTAAACTTTTTTCAAAACCAATTTATATTTTTTTATATTTTTTTCACCCTTTTATAAGGAGCGATGCGCAAGTTTTCCGTGATATTAGAAATTGATTATAAAAATATAATTTTTTTCGCCCCCACCCTAAAATATACCGAGTGGTTATAATAACATCCCAATAAATGGCATCCTCCAGCGAAAACGGGTTGAATGGAATGCAGCGAAATTTCGTATATGGGCTATACACGAGATGCGTTCACGGAATTTCGAAAAAAAAAATTTAATTAAAAAATGTCCACCAGATGGCGTTTTTCATGTAAAAATATTAAATCTAACAAAATAAACGACCAAAACGGAATACAGAAACATTTTTAACATTTATTGACTAGTTTCTGATCACCTTGTCATCGAACCACATTAAAATAAAGGTAAGGAAATAAATAGCACTACGCCTTTGCTGTTTGAAGAAAAAAGGTTGAGTTATAACGAAACTTCACAAGAGAAGCAATTGTTAATCGTGTCAGGTCGATGTAAGGAAAGGTGCTCAATGTGACCACCGTCAGTCACCTGCAAATGATATGTTACGATCTGCTGTTGAATACATTGCCCATCGCCTTGAAACTTTGCAGGTGACTGACGGTGGTCACACTGAGCGCCTTTCCTTACATCGTCCTGGACACGATTAACAACTACTCCTCTTGTGGCATTTCGTCATAATTTGTACCTGTTTCCGCAAACTCAACTTTCTTTCATCAAACAGCAAAGGCGTACTGTTATTTATTTCCTTACCTTTATTTAATGTGGTTCGATGACAAGGTGATCAGAAACTAGTCAATAAATGTTAATACTGTTTCTGTATTCCGTTTTGGTCGTTTATTGTGTTAAATTTCCTGTTTTTCCCGAAAAGGCTCCCTCTGGTGGACATTTTTGAACTAATTTTTTTTTTCGAAATTCCGTGAGCACATCTCGTGTATAGACCATATAGAAAATTTCGTTGCCTTCCGTTCACCCGTTTGCGCTGTAGGATGCCGTTTATAGGGGAAGTTTAATTATAACCACCCGGTATATATATATATATATATATATATACATATGCAATTAAATTTATGAAAAGACTTAGTTTCAATAGATTTGCCATATCAATACTTTTAATTAAAATTATTAATTATTTTAAAATTTTTTATGAAAATGCAAAATGCAAAAATTATAGTGTCATACTTAGATACTTCAATGAACTATTTATACTCTCTAAGATTATAGTTATCTTATAACTATTTGGGATGAATTAAGTGTTTATATAAAGTTTTAATTATAATGCCCTATTAAATTGCATGGAAAATTAAATGCATATTTCAAAAACAGGTTAAACATTTGAAAGCGTACTTAATTTATTCATACAACATATTTTATTTCATTTGCTTTAGTGCAAATATGACGCATTAGAAACAATACAGATAAAACTAAATTATATACAAACAAAAATAAACAATTACTAATAAAATTATTTCTCGCTATTTACAGCATAATGTTTAAAAAAATCTAATACCTAAAACTATTTTCTTCTCATCAAATTAATTAAGATTACAAAACAACAAAATTTTAGGGAGTTTATATTTTTCAATTCATAACAAATTTCTCCCGAATTTTATGTGTATACTTTAAAATTTTCCACATTGTAAGTTAGTGTAATTAAGATTCATTAAACTTCATTTCTTCGTTGTCAGAATTGGGGCTCTATTTAATGGTATGAAATACTCTTTTCAGTATATTTTCATGCATTTCATTCTTTTAAACAAAAACAACAAAAAAAATTAAAAAATTGTCAAGTCAAAAATAAAGCTTAAGTCGTGATACTTGGTATAGGTAAATACTTTGTCACTTTTTCTGAAAAAAAAATTTAAAATGACTTCCACTATACTGCACGATTTTTCCTTTTACAACTATATTATTTCTCACACATATTTGGGCCTAGACAATATTTAAAAAAATATTACAAAAATTATTTATGAATTTTTTTACTGTTTTTATTGAAAAACTGTGTTTGATGCATATATGAATCACTGTGCATTAAGGTGAATTTTGGCTATGCATACTTCAGGTTATTGGTGTCTTATATCTAAAAATTATAACTAACAAATTTGACCATAACTAAAAAATTAGAAAATAAAATGAGTCAGGAAGTAAATAAAAAGAAATACAATAGAATCGCCAAGAAATAAGAATTAGTAACAAATCTAGTTTTTTAATTTTTATTTTAAATTCTTCAATCTAAACTACAAAATATATAAAAAGCAATTGAAAAATTAAGTTGTGTGGAATATTTTAAAGCAGCTTCTGCCTTTATTAATACAAAGAGTAGCCCCACACTACTCACATGATATAAAGGATTTACCTTTACATGTTTGTAATTTGCACCGAGTACGGGTATTATTCCAAACAGGCATGTGTTCTAATTTATCTTGTCTTACTACAATAGGTGGAATATAAGCTGTTGGGCCTTTTATTCTCTTTGAAATGTAATTTTCATTTAATGTTGTAGATCTCTCTCGTTTAGGGGTGATAGTCTGACCCATTTGACAGACTTTCTGCTATTTCTTGTCAAAATTCAGCAAGCATCAATATTTTTTTATTGCTGGCATTTTTGGCAAACATTGACCTTTTGTACAACCCCCAAGCATTAATTACTTCCAGGTCAATAAAATGATAAAAAAGGCACATGTACCACTTTTTGGATCTCAGTGTAATTTTATATCGGCCTATTAAACTGTAAATCCACGCCACCCATGTTTCTTGCATTCTTTGACAACATATGGGCAATCTACAGAAGTTCTTCGTTTATTTTTTCTATCATCTTTCTCAATCTGGTTCATAGGATTCTGCCCTGCGAAAGTCGATATGAATAGAACATCTTTGTTGTATTTTCATATAAGGTTGGTTATTTCTATCTGAACGTATTTTGTAACATATTCAACACTTGTTTCTCTAGGTTTTGGTTTCATTTCTTCATCAGAAGGCAGTTTGCATCCTGGAATCCTATTCCTCCTTACAATGCCTAAGCGCAATATTCCATTTTCAGTGAAGCATTCCCTGAGGCTAATTGATGAATATAAAATTTTCAAAATACAACTTAAATTTTTTATTGTGGGGTATTTCTCTGCATAATCGAACGACGACATTCCCACTGCATCCTAGATTTGGTTCATTTGATAAACGATTAGTGAACTTATTTTCTAAGCCTGTGTAAACTTCACATTTATGTGCAAACCCATCCTGATCACAAAGGAAATATACTTTATATCCCCATTAATGAGGCTTGTTGGGCATATATTGCTTTAATTGATGTCTAGCTTTACTAGCAAATATTTGCTCATATACAGAAGGGCAATCTTCAATTGGAACCGATAAAAATTTTGTATTGAGCTCATCAATTATAGGTCTTATTTTATTCAATGTGTCAAATCCAGCAATTTGAGGGTCAATTGTTTGTGCATAGTTTTCATTAAAAGGTAGATTTTTCTTATTTTCTTATTTTTAAGACTTTCCTTGGCATGATATTTTGTATCATGACATTAACAATTACTTCATTCCAATATGACCGTACATTTCGAACATCATGAATAGATGTCATAATTACTATTCCTAAATACTTTTTTATTGCATTCATAGTAACAGAAAATGTCCTATTAGAGACTTTTTAATTGCTATAAAAATTTGTTTCTGCAGCTATTTTTTCGCAAAAGGTATCAGAAAATAAATAACTCAAATAATGGTAAGGGCTTTCTAATTCTGAAATAATTTGTTGCGTAGATGTATTTCCCAAAAACTCTATGTAATCAGATTTAACAGACATGTTTTTATTTTTCCATACTAATTTTCTTAACTTATTTGAAATACTAGCGGGAGAAATACAGAGGCTGTTGGCACATTTTTTAGACGATTTTGGTAAGCGGTAACAAAAAAACGTTTGCTGCAAAAGAAATAATTCCAATTGTACTATGTTTTTAAAAGTCAAAATTATCGTCTACGGCTTGAAATTTTTGTTTTTATTAAAAATGGCGTTTTTAACAAAGCAGTGGTTCGAAGGCTACATTTATGCTCTTTCCGAAGAGAAATATGCATACTCCGTTATCCAAAAACGATGTGAGAGTCATGGTTTTGTGATATCTAAAGCGTCGATAGGTACTATCGTCAACAATAAAGGAAAAAAAAACGTCAAATTGGAGCCTCAAGTGGGACAAAAATTCCAAACAAGTATCCAAGGAAAAAACGGACATCTTCGACTATTGCATAGGTACGTCGTTTAATGTTAAAAGAAAATCCCCCTAGTCAAAGGACAGTTGCAAAATCATTAAAATGGTCGGTGTCCACTGTAAACAAAATGATAAACGCTGATTTAAATCTTAAGAAAGCGAAAAAACGCAATGTGCATCGTCTTCTTCCAAATCATATCGCTGAACGCAGGACATGCTGCAGAATTCTATATGAGAAACACTTATCCAAAAAAAATGGAAAACAACTGTCACAATAGATGAATCATGGGTGTATTTAAATGATTGCAACAAAAGAAGAGCCATTTATTATCATAAAAGGGGCGAAAAAAATTTAAGTATATGGTTCAAAGAATCGAAAGAAAGTTTTTCTCAGGGATTCATGATTGTTGCTGTTTTTTCTTATAATAGCAAGTTAAAAATAAAGAGAGTGGAAAAAAATGTCAAAATTAACTCCAAATACTATCAGGAACATATTTTATCGCCAATTTTTCTGAAAGAAATACCATCGCTTTACCCACAGTGCCATCAATCTGTGAGACTCCATGAGGACAAAGCTAGCAGTCACACATCAAAATCCACTGTAAGTTTCCTAAAAGAAATGGAACAAAAACTGGTATCAAGGCCATACCCTTCACTGATATCCCTACTAAATCTCCCGATGTATCACCTATGGATTTTTGTGCTTTCGGACTTTTAAAATCTGCATTATCCAAACGTCGTCCCAAAACCCTTACAGGACTCTGGAAAGCTGTTCAGGAGGAATGGAATAGAATACCTCTTCTGACACTTCAAAAAGCATTATTATCCTGGAAATTGCGGTGTCGAAAGATAGTTCAGAATAAGGGATGTCAAATAGAACATTTAAAACACAAGAATTTTATGTAATTTAGTTTTGTGAATACAATATACATCGTCTAAAAAATGTGTGAACAGCCTCTGTAGGAGGTGGTGTTGAATTCGTAGTCGTAGGTGTTAAAATTTGTTGTGTTGTTTGCGTTACAACTGAAGCAGTAGATACTAGCGGAATTCCATTGGGAATAGCATTATCTGTATCACTTGAATCAGAGTCAGTAACAGGGATATTATGACGAATATAACTTGGATCATCATCAGAATCTGTAAGTTCTAAACTATCTTCATTATCAGAAGATAAACTCTTCCAAAGTTCAGCAATTTCTCCATCATTCAAATATTTTTTCCTACGTTTTGTAAAAAAAAAATTCCATTCTAAAAATATTTTTTTAAAAAAAGGCCTAAGTAAACGAAATACAATTTAAAAATTAATTTTGATTCTATAACATGCATTTGTAAAACATAGATTTTTAGTATTATGCAAATAATTTTGTGAATAAAAGTATCGAAACAAAAAGTATTGAGTTATTTTAGAATTAGGTCTTAATGCACACTGATGCATATTGGAATCAATCATAAAATGCTGAGGCATATATGAATCAATCATAAAAAACCGCTCTTAAAACTAAATTAATTTTTTAAAGAAAAATATTGATATAAAATGGAAACTACATACCTTGATGAACTAAGAAAAAAATTCCTTAGTTTCAGCGTTAAAAAATACAAGCAGAATGTATAGTGTAAATATAGCAAAATGGTGAACACGCGCAACACCCAAATAAAGTTTGTTTTCAACGATATAACACTTTAGTACTACCATCTAGTGAAGAAAATCGGAATGAAATAGATAAAAGGATTTATTGATATATGAACCAGTGTGCAATAAATGCAAATTCCTTTTTCGTATATTTAGTATAGGGCAAAATTTTAATTGATTCATATATGCATCACTGTGCAGTGTAGGGTTAAGAAAATCAGGATTTGTATTATCTTGGGATTTTCGTTTATATCGATCTTTTAGTGACTTGCATCATTTTATCCATCAAGAAATCTAGCAAGATTGTCATACTTTCAGCAAACTTGTGTAGAGTGCTAACCAAATATGCACAGCTTCTTGAAATCTTTGATAAACGTCTTAATTGGTAGCTACTTTCACACTATGTATTATAATTTTTTATCTGGTCACGAAGCAATTGGCTTCATTGCTTACGGGCAAGTCACCAATAAGAAGTTATTATAACTTGTCGATATCAATATGAAAATTAATAGAATTATCCTGAAGAACTTCCTATGTGTGAAATGGAAGTGGGGACTTGGAAGGGGCTTATCTATCAGACGGATGGGGGAATCAAAATTTATGTTCTTGTGATCAGGCAGAGGAACCCGCACGAAAAAGGAACAAACAAATGAAGTCATATGGGGTTGGATAAGGAGGAATAGAAAAAAAAGATGGAATTATGAAGGGAAATTAAATGCTAAATGGAGATAAAATATTTAAAATTTATTAGGAAAGTAAGATTTCAGGATCATTTTATTTATGGACAAACCATTTTTCTGGAAATTGATAAGTTGAAAAAATAATCACGGGTCTTTAATAAAAATTAGTGAAAATAGCAAAGTTTTCTTAAAATTCATGTCATGCAGTATTTGGTACACAGAAGGTAGGAGGAGATAGCATGGTTAACTTCTTTAACCATCTCAATATATTTTTTTCTGCACTCTTCCAAACTTTAGCTTCTTTTGCAGAACACTCCAAAAACATGGACGTCAACCCTCAATGTAAAAAACACTTAAACCTATCCATTAAAGAAGATATCCTGATCTAAGATATTTTCAAAGCCAATGATGAAGAGTGTTTTCCCTTACTCAATAGTTTCCGATTTCTGAGTTCTACTCCCTCTTTAATGGGAATTTTACTGATATAGAACTGAATATGGATTTGGATGGCCTTCTCAAAGGAAAGAGCCCTGACCCTGATGGCATTCTGCCTGAGTTTCTTATTTACCTGGGGCATTTGGCAAAAAACACCTTGCTGAAACTTATAAACCATACCTGGAAGAAGGGCTTGCCAAGTGCCTGGAGGAAAGCAGAGGTGATCTTAATTTTGAAACCTAAAAAAACCCCACAATATCTAAATAGCTATCGGCCGATATCATTCACGAGTACAGTGTGTAAGTTAACTGAAAAAAATTATTTCAAATAGCCTTAATGTTGAGCTGGAGAAGAGGAAAATTATGTCTTAGATCCAGGCTGGATTTAGAAAACATACAAATGCCCTTGAATAGATTGTTCACCTTTCACAGAAAATGAAAGATGGTTTTCAATGAAAACAGAGAACTGTCGCAGTTTTTGTGAACTTCAACACAGCTTTTGACACAGTTGGGAGGAAAAAGCTCTTTAACAAAACTCATTGTAAATGATGTAAATGGTAATCTTTATAGATGAATTAAATCATTCCTCGATAAATGCTTTTTACGTCTTAAATATGATAAGGAGATCTCTGGATTTAGGCAAACAAAGCAGGGCTTAACGCAGGGATCGGTCTTGAGCCCATTGCTTTTTAACCTCATGATAAATGACTATGTAGATGCTCTTTTCAAACATAGGCCTGGAGTTCAGACCTTGATTTTTGCAGATGATCTGGTAATCTGGACCTCGGGTAGAGATTTTGAGAGTATGGAAAAAACGCTCCAAACGGCTTTGATGTTTCTGGAAACGTGGTCAATCGAAAATGAGGTGACAGTAAACTTGGACAAAACCACCTTTCAACTCTTCTCGCTAAGCACTAAGCATCATGAAATAAAACTTAGTTTCAAAGATCAACTATTAAAAAGAACTGAAAGTACTACCTAGTATTTGGGCCTGGAACTGGATCCAAAATTTAACTGGAGTGGAAAAATAAAAAAATCTGTTGATCGTGGAGATAACAGGGCTAGACTTTTAAAACGTTTGGCTGGTACAACCTGGGGCTCTATTCAGGATGTCCTTTGCACCGCCTATAAGGCATATGCGAGACCACAGTAGTTGAATATGGTAGTGAAACTCTAATACAGTCTCAGAGACAAGTTCGAAAAGATTGGATATTTACCAAAATCGTATCCTGAGATTTCTTACTGGTGGTACCAGATCTGCGCCAATTGCCGCTATGGAACTCCAAACTGGTTTGGAGTCCTTGTGTGACCGTGGACGGAGAATGGCCTTAAACCTTACTGAAACAATCTTGAGAAGAAGGGACAATTTTCTGAGTCATTACTGGCCGGCTATGGAGATGTTGTAAACTCAAAGATCTTCCCTATCTAATATAAAAATCTGCATGATAACCTTGGCTTTCCTTCTTCTACTTGTTTTCTCTTCCCGGATCCTTGGTATCCTCTGAGAATTTTTTAAACTTGCTGAGCGTTATTTGGACCTGTCTCTGATGTTAACAAAATATCTTCTTTTAACTCTGAATTGAAATGTACTGCCTTCGCTACTATACATGAACGTTTCACGGATGATACTTGGCTCCATGTCTATACTGATGGTTAGGCCGAGGGGGCAATCAAACACGCTGGAGCTGGAGTTTACTTTATAGACTTTACATTGTCTTGCGCTGTTGGAAAACACTTTGACAACTTCTTTGATGGCTAATTAGCCGCCATTTATTTAGCCTTAGATAAAATAGAGCAGTGCAATATGGAAAATATCCACTTTCTTTTTGATTCTAAGACGGCAATTATGTCCTTAACAACTTTCAACCACTGGGAATGCGAGATTTCATGGAATTGCATTGACAAAAGCATAGATAAGATGTTGAACGAGAAGAACCACATTCCTCTGCAATGTATTCCAAGCCACTGCGCAATACATGAGAAGAGCGGGCAGATATTATATTGACTAAAATTAGATCTCAAATGATGCAATCAGATCCTCCCTAGGCTTTGCGACATATAAAGTGATATACAGGGTGATCATAATTTTTTATTGCCGATATATGGACCTTTAGAGGCTGCTCCGTTCATCCGATAGAGATGAGATTTCAGATATAGATATTCACAGGTATGAGCTCGGGATTTTGCGAACAGCAACAAAGTGGCGTTCACGGTTACGGTTATAGGTACAGAAGCTAAAAATTTTCGAATGGCAACGCTAAATTTTTCCCGTCGCAAAATGCTTAGAGCATCGTTACACGAAAACCCTAAAGAGCGTTGAAACGGTACGTGTATCACAAAAAACGGACGCGTTATGCACGAACAAAAAACAGCTCTGCGAAAGGCCAAAAAAGCACGATGATGGCACCCATGTGGAAAATGTGTAATCCAAATAAAAGTTTTCTTGTGTCCGATCTGTGTTGTCATCAGTAAATGTTGTCTTTCCTCTGTCATATGCAAATTTCCTCCGTGCGTCCCGGGAGTGTTTTTGTAGGCTGTTCACAGAGCTTGTTTTGTGCGTGCATAGCGCGTCCGTTTTTTGTGATACACGTACCGTTCCACGCTATTTAGGTTTTTAGCATGCACTGGGCATTTTACGACGGGAAAAAAATGGGCATTGCCATTCGAAAATTTCGAGTTTCTGTAACTATAAACGTAACCGTGGGCGCCACTTTGTTGCTGGTCACAGAATCCCTAGCTTATACCCCTGAATAACTATATCTGAAATCTCATCTTGATTGGTTGAACGAAACGGCTGCTAGAGGGCAATATATCGGCAAATATTTTTATGACCACCCTGTATATCTTCCCCTATTAAATCTATCCGTCTCAGCCTGTACAGAGAGAAGGCTTCTGGGGAAAAGTAGAATTCCCTATTAGATAAGTCGGCAAGAATTTCCAGCTCCTTGAATAGAGCGGTCGGTGTGGCTTGCTTTAGACTTGCCACTGGTCACGACTACTTACAGAGTCACCTGTATCGAATGGGTCTGACAGATACAGATATCTGCCCTCTTTCTGCCTATGGCGTGCCCATGACTGGAGAGCACCTCAACATATACCCTGATGATCTTCAATGTTTCCCTTTATGTGTTCCTGACGGAGCCTTCGGAGATTATTTTTATCATTTATATTTGTATTGGGCTGCTCGTTGACTCATGACCGAGAGGTCGAAGACGTGAATAGGATAAAAAAATGGCTCTTCTAATTTCGCTCATAGATATTTTATATTATAGCTAAGTAAATTAATTTCTTTCATGGTTATACTTCTATATTGTTAGCCTACCAAAAACTTAATAGAAATAAATATGTATACAATATTTATATAGTTTAGTATTTGGCATTTAGTATTGAACACGGACATGTAAAAAACGGAATTGCACGTTTAAAAAAACTGTGATAATGTGCAAGGATAAGAATAATGTGCGAAGTTGAAAAATTAAATAAGCTGTGAAGGGTGTTTAAAAATATAGGTATCTTTGTTTCCATTTCCGGGTTATTCCCCCGAGTAAGCACTTAATATCACTCCTCATTTTGAAATTGAAGTATGCTGCGATATTTTCTTCAAAACATCGAAAGTACTTATGAAAAAGTTATGACGATCTTGAAGTAAAAAGGATTTTATATTGAAAAAAACGGCACTTAAATTTCGAAATGGAAAACTTTTGTTTGTTCGATGAAGAACATAGAATATATATATATAATATATATATATTATATATATTAGCTGAAGTACCGCGATGCCCAGGATTTTAAGAATGTTTGTTAAACAAAATCAATTTAAAAATTAACAAAGTATAAATAACAGAGAAAGAATATATGTGAAATGTTATACACATCTCAGAATTCCAAGCCTTTCATCATTGTAGCACTAAAATCTGAAAAGTAAAAATGTCAATTTTCTTAGCCGTGCTTCACTCGTCTAGCCAGTCGGTTTAGGGACCCACTCCCTTTAGCAATCATGGAATAGCAGTAATCAAAGCTAAAATCAACAGCTTAACACAATTATATCACAGAAATATTCCAAAGAGAAATATTTCAACGGTAATCCGTATACTGGGAATTAACCCAGTAAAAACGGATTAATGAAAAAAAGAAAACGCAAGGAGTAATATGAGAAAATGAACTTTAAATAACACCAAATAACTACAAAATAACAATATTCCATGACTATCACAGAAATATTCCAAAGAGTTCACCGGTAATCCGTATACTGGGAATTAACCCAGTAAAGAGTATTAAACCCTTCAGTACTCGCGCCACTAGCTGTAACACAACACCCTTATGTCGGTGTTATATCCAAATGTATTTTAAACTTTTTTGCCAAACTAATATTTCTATAGTTATTTAGGAGTATATACAACAAATAAAACACAATTCAATTATAGAAAAAGAAACATTATATGTTACAAATCAACCATACATTCAAATACAAAAAAAATTAAAACATTCTGCACATACATTTTTCAAATGGTCATTACATATCCACTTTCCGTATTTTTCTCACCACTTTCACGGTGTACTGTCTCTCTGTCGTCCACAAGGTAACAACGTCAGTGGCGCACTCAGGGGGTGGGTGAAGGGGTCCTGCCCCACCCCCAAAGAAATAGAATTGCATTATGAATATGATTTTGCATTATAAATATTTTTATCCGTTCAACTCGCCCCCCCCTTCTCCAAGATTTAAATCCTGGGTGCGCCACTGAACAGCGTCCTCTGGCACCTTCTTTTCCTCTTGAGGTGCACTATTTCAAGTACATTCCTTATGGGAGCAATTTATCAACTTCTCGTCGAGATGCCCTATCCCGAATGTCATGAAAAACGAAGGCACCTGAGAGGAAACGCAAACCTGTTTCTGCTCATTGTTAGGTAGCATGATTCTTACCCATTACCGTTTGAGTTATCCATAACTTATCGATGTTTGTCCTGGAACTTTATAAGTGGCCTATCAAAAGAAGAAGACCAATTAAGTTCCTGACTTCTACCTCGTTGGAGTTTCTGGCATCGCGATCCCTTTCAAATTTACATTTGATAGAATCAATGTAAAATTTGTGCAGTCTGCTATTATTTTAGATGTTCGTCAATAAACAAATCTAATAATTTTTCTGGAGAAAAAAATTGCTGCTATGCCTTTGGCCCGGGAAGATGTGATAACATGTTTTCCTGCTTTGTTCTGACATTTCTAACAAACTTTTGTTTATCACATTCGAAAATGTCATTAAAAAGTTTGATGTAAAAAACCTATTAGAGATTGATTCTCTCTTATTAGATTTTAATCATAAATAAAGAAAAGGATCTAAAATCTAATTTTAAGGAGACTAAAACAAATTCACTTTACTTGAAAAGTTATGCAGATGGTCGCGTGGGGGACAGGTGTCAAACAGTGAACTTCGGCGTGATTTAATCAAAGAACAGTTAGAGACTAACTAAAGTAAAACGAGAGGGGGCAAGAGGGAAGGCTCATTTGAAGGTAGAAGAAAAAGGGGAGACTTCCAACCTTCCGATAGCCACCATTAGTGAAGATGAAAGCAGGTGGATGACATATGTCAACCGCGCGAGTATTGAAGGGTTAATGAAAAAGAAAACAAAAGGAGAAATATTAGAAAATTAACTTTAAATAACACCAAATAACTACAAAATTCACTGCCCTTCAAAATATCCAATAAAGTAAACACAGCATAAATAACATTTAAAACAAACATGTGAAATGGTATACACATCTCAGAATTTAGTAGATTCAGCTTCTCATTATTCTACCAATAAAGTTTAAAAGTACAAATGTCAAATTGTCTAATGTTTGTGAAAAAAATTAACTTAAAAACTAAACACAGTATAAATCACATAGATTTAATATCAGTATAAATATCATAAAATATATACATTTATATTAAATCACTAAAAGCTTAAAAGGAAAAATGTCTAATTGTCCATATAAATACCTCCATAAACGCAGGATTGTGTAGTCAAGAAAAAAAATATTAAGTATTGGTTAAAGGCACTGACTGACGAAAAAATTAACAGAAATCTGCAATTTGGGCTACACGCACCATAAATGCAAGATTCTGTAGCAATAATAGAAACATCCTGTCCTTATTAAACTCCATATAAATATCTGTCAATTAAACTGATCCAAATATTATGTCAAAGTACCTTCATAAACTATGTTTCTCGTTTCTGATTCGGGGTTCAATATGAATGTTTGTTAACCATATTCAACTTAAAAACTAACACAGTATAAATAACATAGGAAAAAAAAACATGTGAAATGTTCTACACATCTCAGAATTTTAGATAGATTCAGCCTTTCATCATTGTACCACTAAAAGCTGAAAAGTAAAAAGTCAAATTGTCTTTTGCTCTGTGAACTCTGCATGAAAAATTAAACACGGTATAAATAAAGTATTGCTTGAATTGAATTTAAGTAAAATTTAAATAATTCAACAACAAAAAAATTAAGCATTAAAGCAGGGTGTCCAACTTTTAGCTTCATTGGGCCACATTGAAGGAATACGAATTGTCTTGGGCACGCAAAAATATACCTAACATTAAAAATTGTTGATGAGTAAAAAAGTATAATGCATAGTAACATATGTATTTATTTCATTATAAATTTTATTTATAATTAAAAAGATAACTATAGGAGTCATAAAATTAATGTGATATTTGCATTTGAATTTAAAAACTAAAGCTTCAGTATCTGGGTCGATTGAAGTGGTTGCAATTCTCATGTTGTTGTTAAGATGTTCATACGATATTTTGGTTCTAATATGACTCTTAGTGTGCTTCACTCTTAAAAATAGTTGTTCACAGATGTACGTGCTTCCAAACGTTGATGACCAGAATACCGCTTGACTATGCAGTGAAGGATATTTTATATCTGGGCAGGTATGATTTATGAGTACAACAAAGGAATCGATCGAATTTCTCTCTAAGTTAGATGTCAGATTGCAACCTATGATTCTATTTGACAATTTGCTAGCATTATATCTATACTGACTGTAATAGAGTAGAAAACCTGCAAAAAAAAAACAATTGTTTATTTTCCCAAAAGTCCTGAAATCAATTTTAAATTCTTGTACTAATTCGGAAAGTAAGGCTGCGTATTCATAACATTTTTAGAATTGTGCTTGGTCAGCGTCTCGAAATGCAAAAAAAAAAATTTAATTTAATTAGGCTTGCCATAATTTCAACTTCATGGATTTTACACTGAAGTAAAACTTCAGTGTAAAATCCATGAAGTGGTGGGTGTTTGAGTCATTTAAATGGGCATTCAGATCTATCAAAATCTGCTAACTCTGCAAGCAGTTATCATAAAGTTCTGTCACAGATTACTTTTCAATGTCATAAACAATTTGATATCATCAAGTAGGCTATAAAACCTTTTTAATATTTTCTCCACTGAGCTATTTTAGTTCTTAAAAGTATCGCCATATTCAGCATCCAAGCTTTTAAGAAATTCCTGAAACTGGCGATGAATCAATCCCCACACCTTTATAAAATTCAGCATTTTGAAAGTGACTTGCATAAAATGGTCCATTTTTTCCTTTTCCACATTACTTTTTATATCAAGGCAGGCTATTAATAATTTTTTTTTTGCTTGAGCTCTCTCTCTCTGGGCCCCACTAACTTGATTTGGGCCGCATGCGGCCCGCGGGCTGGACACCCCTGTATTAAAGTCAGGTAAAAGACCGTGACAAAAGCCAAAAATTAATTAATATCTGCAATTAGGGATCCACACGCCACAAAAGCAAGATCTGTAGCAATAACATCTCCATAATTAATATCTGCATAATAAATGCCTCCATAAATGCAAGATTTTGTAGCAAAAATATTAAAGTATAGCTAGTAGGCATTGACAAACAAAAAATTGAATAGAAATATGTAATTAAGAGTTCCACGCACCATAAATGCAAGATTCTTTAGAAAAGAAAAAATTAAAGTATAGGTAGAAGCCACTTACAACGTAAAATTAATAGAAATCTGCAATTAGGACTCCACGCAGCATAAATGCAAGTTCAGTTGTTTTCAAACTACTAATATAACCCAAACATGTTATTTTTCACACATTCATTATATAATCCTTATATTTAAAGGGTCAAAATATAGAGATGAAGCTAAACGTAAGAGCAACGTATGTTAAACATAAATATTGTATTGAATATGTGAGATTAAGAAATTAAAAACAGGAGTCTTTTTAAAATCAAATTAACAAAAAAAAATTATTGCTTTCATAGCACATAAAATATTTCTTGGTAAATTAAGGTGTTTTTATATATATATAAATATGGTGAGCAAAGTTTTTCTTGCATAACCAAATCTATAAGTTGTACACATTTCTAAAAGAACTGGAACCTGAGTAGTATCGAAGTAATAAGGATTCGAATGTAAATACTTTAAAATTAATATTTTTGAAAATATATTTCCTTTCAAGCTTCATTCAGCTTTTAAAATATTTTTACGGTAGTCCGTATACGGGAATTAACCCAGTAAAAAAGGATTAATAAAAAAAAACCAAAAATAACACCAATAATAACTCGAAATTAAAAATGATCTATTTATGATTAAAAAGTTTGAATAAAGTATACAAATTTAAAGGAAAAGAATAAAAAATTAGATTCCCGTCAAATTTATTACCGTCGCTGCCGACAGATGGCTGCAACATACCTGGGTAATTTGATGTTTCGCACACATGGAGCCATTGAGGAATACACAACTTCGAAGACTTGCTTTATTTATTTGAAGGCATTAGCTGCAGTGGCAACATGACTTGGCCTGACGGGGCGGGATTACATTACAAGACAGAAGCGGACGCAGGTCCCACCGCAACGAGAGTTAGACACCAAGAGACAGAAATCTTCTGTTCACGCAAATAGTAAATAAGTGCTTTGCGATATTGACGCCAGAGGGCCTAAACTACTTAATATTTTAATTGGGCGACTTTAGATTCGTGGAGTTCACGTGTCCACTTAAGTTTTTGCCTGGGGACTTAACTGCTAGATCCCGCGCTTGTTAGAACCGCGACCTATTGACCTGGGTGCAGGATAAGTGGCCATAAAGTTCTTGCAAAATGTGGTTTTTGACGTTACAGACCCCATAAATACAGAGTGGTTGTAGGGCTCTTCAAGAATTTTGACACTATACTGACATTCGGAATCTCATAACTTCTAACACTCATATCTGAGGATGTTATTGAGTTCAGCTACTTCACATGCCTGTATCATGATCTGCAGGGCTACGATAAATATCTTATTTTATTTTAGGTTGCAATTTTTAGAAAAGGGGTCGTGCTTTATTAACTGGATAATATTAAGTACGCTTTAGACATATAATTGTGGGCCGTTATTATACTTAATATATATATATATATATATATAAATATATATATTTATATATATATATATATATATATTATTTATAATATATATATATTTATTTATTTATTGTTTCAAAAGCCACCGATAGGGGAAGATATGGCGCTGTTAATGTAGGTGCACCCGAGAATATGCATAAAACGCAAGTAAAATATCAAAATGCAAATTGATGGTCACGTAGTCGACAGCACCGCCAGTATTTTGGACTATAAAGATCGGTACGAATTCAATTGCACAATGAATTTACAGAAGAAAGTGTCATCATTCTCTTTTTTTCCACTTGCATTCACCTCGCTCCCCGACCTAACCCTTGTTATCCTTCTGTGCGGATTATTTGAAGTCCAAGGTGCACTTTGGTTGAGTGTCTAACTTTGCGGCTTTAAAGGACAACATATCCGCGACTCTGATGAACATTTCTGGTGACATGTTACGCTCGGGCCGTTGAGAACGAAGTCTCATGATGCAGTGTGTCATACACCATGATGGTGGTCACAAATAAGGGGGGAGAAGTGAATTTTCCTGCACAAAGTGGCGCCGGAGTGAAATCGTAAGGGAAGCGGCGTCGTAGTTTTTGTCATCCATTTGTCTGCTCATTATAGCTTTTTCGGCATTCACCCTTTATCTTTATAACCCGAATTACTGGCGCTGCTGTCGACTAAACAGTCGGGAATTTGTATTTATATATAATAACATATATATATATATATATATATATATATATATATCTATATATTATATATATATATATCTATATATATAACTATATATATAGTGTGTGTGTGTATGTGCGTATCGAGAAATGGGTAGTGTTTACCTGTGTATCTAAGACACACAACATTCCTGCCAATATTTATTTTCTATTCGTATTGGTAAGATCTACATGGTATTATGCCCTAAATGGAATTGTAATAAATATTACACCAACACTTATGTAGAATCTTGTACATAATTTCTTGTATGAATAGAAAAAAATTACTCTTTGTTATGCCTGAAAATTAAAATGAATAATATTAAGAACAAACTTAAAATGTTTAGCAGCACATACAAAATGCAAGCGAAATGAATTAATTTTACATTTGTTGTCTCATGATAATTTTTAAATTAAATTAAATTCTGTAAGATACCATTCTTTTTTCAAAATAATTGATTAAAATTAAATAAATTCCCTTTTTTCAAATTAAAGGATGTGATATTTTAAGTTTTCCAATACATTGATATGAATTTATGATAAGCAACTCCTTTAATTATATTCAGCCTTAATGGACTGGAATTGATTTTCTCTGTTCTACTCATTACGGGTTAGAAAATGATCTATTGCTTAGGTTCAACACACTTCTAAATTGAATAAGGAGAACAGCTTGTTTCTACAACCCACGATAATCTAGTTAAAAGCAACTCCCAGACAAATGGTTCATAAATTCCTGGTCATGACAGGGATATTATGACAGAAATTCGTAAGTGTGAAAGATAAATTCAGTAAATTTTGTTTCTTTTCCTTTTTAAAAGTCGTACGTTTATCTAAATATCCTACCTGTCGGCAATAGCAGTATACAATATGATATACAATATGATACAATATGATACAATTGTATTAATTCTATTGATACAATTTAACTTTAATGAAATATAATATAGTTTTTAAAATGTTTTGAATTACTTATACCTTTATATAAATAATATCAAAGATTATATACTTAAACGCAAATTTAAAATCGAAAAATTTAATACAATATAAAAATTACCGTTTTTAACAGCTAAAACGTTATTAAACCAGGGTTTATAAAAAAATTAAGCATTATAATACCGATATATAAATTAGATATTAATTTGAAGTCAGAAAGTTCAAGCAAAGTGTACAATAAGCCCAAGTAATTATAGACCATTTTCGGACTGTGGTATCTAGATCTATTAATAGCTATATAACAAATTCCAGTACTAAAGAAAATTGTAATACGTAAACCTTTGTACGTGGCTTATAGAAGTTTAAATATATCAGCTTAAATATTTAAAGTTAACTTCCTTCGTTAGACACCACGTTAAGTAACAAATAGGAAAAAATTTTCAATGAGAAGATACTTTTAAAGAATAATGTATTTCAATTCTCTGAATTTTAATCTTCTAAAAGGAGGCTAATCTTCTAAAAAGGAACTAAGCAAGGCTTCCCTTCAGATGAGAACCATTTTACTACATTAGAAAAGAAGGTTACAAGTTAAAGGGATGAGTTTATCTAAATCTTGACTCGTTGTCCGCATACTGTCCGTGGAGCCTTACTTTACATATACAATAAACAACATTACTTGAAAAACACCTATATAAATTTGAGAACATAGCTACTAATACTGTTAATCAATACACAAATTTAACAAAAAAATACACAACATATCAATATTTCTCTTAAAAAGTCCTTGGAATATATTACACATGAAGCTTCAAATTTAAGAACATGAAAAAACCATAAGATATTTCCAACTGTAAAGTAATATGAGAACTGGAATACAAATTTGAATACTTGATATAAACTAATTCAATATTTTGTAGTGGTAATAATAATACTTCAATATTCAAATTCAAATAACTCTCAAAATGGTAATACATAATATAATATGTTAATATGAATACAGTATTTTTAATACACAAGTTTAATATAGGTATTATAAAAACTGTAGCTTTATTTCAATATGTAGTATTACAACGCAAAATATAGACGAAAATTTTTCTATATTGGCGAGGTTCTCTTACACTCAACCGACACTTCTTCATATTTAAACTAATGGGACGACAGGAAAGTGCTTAGAGAAGGAGAGAATTACGAAAGATTAAGTATTAGGGTTTGACTCATTCATGGTATAATTTAAATTCGGCAGGTGGATTGTAATATCTCAACTTGGGTGCATGTACAATTCAGTAGACCTGTTATTATATTGATTTGGCTTATCTATTCATAAGTCACTTCAGAACACTGTTTTACAATTTGTAAGGGCGAGAATAAGGGCTGAAAGTTTACGGGTATTTGGATATGAAAATTCTTCTAAGATTACAGCATCACCAGGTTTAAATTTAGAGGGTACAAAGCGAGCATCATACCTAATTTTGTTTTTATTATGATAATCTATAGTCCTTTGTTTTGCTAGTTTTCGAGCTTCATCCACTGGAGGGTAATTAGTTTGATTTATAGGGGAGTCATAAGGCTGCTTGCCAAACATTAAGTATGCAGGGGTAAATTTTGTAACTGAATGGGGACTATTGTTTATTCGGTAATGACTTGTTCCAACAAACGTGTCCAAGGAACTTTCAGTGGACGAAGGATTGACTTTAATTTAACCTACTTACTAAGATTGATTCACTAGCTCCACTTTACGTTGGTTGAGGATGATGTGAAGTCAAAATCTGTTTCACATTATAATTTGAAGGAATCTGCTGAATCGTGATGAAGTAAAGTCTGCCATTCCTATCCGTAGAATTTTCTCTGGTACCTGAACTTGGAATATTTGCTTAAGGCAGTTGGCATAAGTTTCTGTGGTGACACTTTTAGAGGGAAATGCCCACACATATCTTCTTGCATGGTCTATCGCAAAGTGGAGATATTTTTTTTGTAGAATTATAGTAGTTAAAGCCACCTACAGTGTCAACAGAAATACATTCAAAAGGTTTATCTGTTGGAGGTACAATTTGCATAAGTCCAAATTTTTTAATTTGATTTCTTGTTAAATTGGTATGTTGCACAGTGTTTGACAACTTTGCAATATCCTCAGTTATATGAGGCCAATAATACTGAGGGGTAATCAATTAGCATTTTTTTGTACCCAGGATGACCAAATTGATCGTGACACTTTTGCAACAATTTTAACGTAGTGACATAGGAACAACAATTTTATGTAGATTTTTTTCTTTTTAATATGATTACATCATTTATCTCTTGATACTTTGGATCATGAAGGTTGTCATTTTTCTGTTGTGTTTTAATTTCTTCCAGGTCTAATAAATGTACAGTATGTTGAAGATGTTGGGAAACAGGATGCCTTGAGAGCATATCAGCTTCGACATTTGAGGAGCCTTTTTGGTATTTGATTTCATAATCAAACATACTGAGTTTTAAGGACCAGCGGAATAACCGACCTCTTAGATTTTTTGCATTTTTGAGCCAAACAAGAGCCGCATGGTCAGTATGAATGACAAATATTTGGCCATGGAGATGATAGTAGAATTTGTCTAAAGCATCCACAATCGACAAACATTCCAATTCCGTGATAGCATAATTTTGTTCATAATTACGTAAAGTCATTGAATGATATACAACAGGATGTAATATATTAGAGGCATCAGGCTGTTTCAACACAGCTCCAACTGTATTTTTTGAGGCATCAACATATACATGACATGGTATTTTAGGATCATATAATTGAAGAACAGGTTTAGAAATTAACACATGTTTTAATTTTTCGAATGCACTCTGGCATTCTTCTGTCCAATTCCACTTAACATTTTTTTTTTAAAGTCTATTTAATGGATACCGAATTTGAGCATACTTAGGGATAAACTTATTATATACATTGATAGATCCTAAGAAACGTTGCAACTCCTTTATGTTCTTAGGAGGTTGTAACTTCTGAATACTATCAATGTTGGCATTATCTGGAGTAATTTTTCCTTCTTGAACTTCATAACCAAGAAAATTAATTTTGTCTTTGGCGAACACACATTTAGATAAATTAAGTTTAATGTTTTCTTTCTTACATATTTCAAAATTGTGCTGTAAGTGTTGCCAATGCTCCTCTTCAGATGAAGAAAAAATAATAATATCATCGAAATAGTTATAAGCAAAGTTAATCTTTATATTTAGCCAAAATTCTTACGAATGGTTCTGTTAAGATTCCTGGGGCATTTTTAAGCCAAAAAGTAGACGAATCCATTCAAATAATCCGAAACTTGATGCGAAGGTAAGTTTTTCAATATCCTGAGGGTGAATTGGAATATGCCAGTAGCCTCAAGTTAAATGTAGTGTTGAAAATATTTTATCTTGACTTAATTTGTCTAATAGGCAATCTATTCGGGGTAAAGGCTCAGCATCTGTTTTGGTAATTTCCTTTAATTTTCTAAAATCTATACACAATCTTGTACGCTTGCCTTCGTCACGCTTAAAAGCCAAAGTGACGGGAAACGAGTATGAGCTGCTACTTTCTCTTATAATACCTGCTTTGTAACAATTTCTCAATCGGCTTTTAATTCTTCTTCTTCTTTAGGAGAAGTACGATAAGGTCTTAAGGACACAGGAAGCTCAGACGTAAGTCTAATACGCTGTGGTTCAACCCTAAACCTATATCATACTTGTCCTTAGAAAATATATGCGAGTATTTATACAGTAAAGAATTGAGTTCACCATTCTCTGTACTGACAGACTGGAAATTTTCAGAATTGTTTTCAGAGGTCAGAGGAATGTGAACCAACTCAGTACCTACATTGTTTACATTTTGACTTGCATTTGGTTTAAGATTTACATATTTGGACTCATTATTATTAATATGAAATGACATTGGTGCACACATAAACATTTTATTACGTGGAATTATTAGTCCATTTTGATAAATTTGCATAGAATTACAATCAATGTTTATTTGAAATTGTCCACATTCTGGTAATCCCAAGATTATATAAGGTAAATCACTGTCTATAACGCACATTTTTACCTTTTTAGTTACATTTCCTATGCATAAGTTAACGAAACATGATCTCTTTAATTGGAGAAGGCCTTTTGCTTGTTTTACTAAAAATCATTCTGACGTCTGTGTTTTCAGTCTATGTTGGGTTGTCGAGGGGATGATAGACACGGAACTGCCAGTATCTATCACACAAGGAATTGGTCTCTTATTTATGTATCCGGATACGTTTAATTGTCAAATCTGGTTGTCATCATTAAGGTAAGGCTCCTCAAGTAGTGGAAAACACTGACTCTCAGTGTTTTCCACTACTTGAGGAGCCATCGAATTATTAAATGCATTTCGAAAGGGGCACGTCTGCACCCAATGATATGCATTCAGTATCCCTCTCCCTGTACATTCTCTACATGGAGCTGGAGACAGTTGAGTTTGGGAATGGACATATTATATTGAGTTCGTGGTGGTTGAAATCTTGGATATGGGTTATTGAATTCTTTGGATTGCGACTGTTGAAATCTCGATAATATGGTGGTCGTTGAAATCCAGGTCTAAAATTAAATCTGTTATTTTGTAGAGTTCTAGGACTGAAATTATTTGCTTGTTGAGGTCTGGGACTGTTAGATTCAGCATGTGTCTCTTGACTTTTAAGTAATTTAGAAATTAAAGTGAGCCATGCTGTTGGGGTAGCAGGACGACTAAGTGCCATCAACTGCTGAAGATTTGGAGGAAGACCATCAGTTAAACCCTCCATTAATAGACTGTTTGATAATCCCAGCTTTCGACCACACGCCAATTTCTTATGGAAATAATCAGTAACCCCTTTAGCCTCCTTTAATTTAAGATTAGTGAAATCGCTAAAGGAGACTACATTGATGTCTATGAAATTTTCCCTCAAAATTAAACACAATTCTTCCCAATTTTGAATATCTAAACAAGACTTAATAAAAACAGTAAGTGCTTTCCCCTTTATATATTTACTTAAGTTATTTATTTTCCATTCCTCATTTTTACTACTTTCCTGACACTTTCGGTTAAAATAGTTTAGCCATGAATCCATATTCATGCCAGCTTCGGCATCAAAACTAATAATGTGCTGTTCAGCAGTACTAAGCATTTTTAATTCAGTACTGGTGCTGGCGGCTACTAATTTAGGTTCCATTGAAGTACTTTGATCCATTACATTTGGTATGTTGACATTGATAGGGGGCATTACATTACTAGTGCTAGTAATTACTGATTTAGGCTCTATTGGAGCACTCTCGTCGGTTACATTTGGTAATTGAGCATTGGTAGGGGGTATCGTTTCTTCACTCTCGGACATGATTAGCAATTTTCCAGAACGTAAAAACATCAATATATTACATAAAACTTTCAATAATATAAATATCACTCACATAACTACCGTACAAAAATAAAATATCATCACTAAAAATCAATTAGATCATTTTCATTTTCTTATTTTTTCTGACCTACCTTTAACTACTTTTAAAGTGAACATTTTAATTTCAAAAACAAAAAAAAATTCTATTGATGCATAAGTTGGAATGAAGGCACATTGAACCAAAACTGCACACCACTTGTTTTTATCTCCTTGCAGGGCACTACACACTCTGAGTACATAAGTACGAAACTCGAAGTGATGACTCTTAAAAGATGATTACACATTTTTTTAATTTGCAAAAAGTTCTCACGAAATGAAGTTTGATACGGTAGCCCAAGAACAAGCAGCTGACGTTTTACACAATTTTCGTCCCGTTGCAGCAAAACCAGATGCAATGTAGAACACAGAGTCGTATCGACGAAAAACACACTAAAGGAACGATCAAGCACGAATTTTCAAACACAAAAACCAGATGGAGAAACTGCACAAATTTTTCAAGATTGGAGCACAACATATTTTAGTAGTATAATTTTCACGATCACGAGAAGGAGAAAGCTCAATAATATTATGCGGTAAACTTCCCCACCACTGAATATAGAGAATCGGGTAAATACTTATTCGAGCACTAGGAGAATCTACTGCGATGATCTCGAACGATGTTCATAACGTAAACAAAACACTCTTCAGATTTGGAGGGTGGGTGAAAAACGCCGAACGTAAAAAAAACACTTTCTCTTCTCACGCAGAGGGTCCACACTACTCTTGCGATGCCCCGTACCTCACGCCGTGGATGAGAGGCATAGCACTACTCGGAGGCGTAGCCGGACGAAGTGTGATGTAGTCTGGCGAATTGTAGTCCAGGAAGAACTTACGAACGTTAGGCGATACCACGCACACATGGAGCCATTAAGGAATACACAACTTCGAAGACATGCTTTTTTTTATTTGAAGGCATTAGCTGCAGTGGCCACATGACGCGGATTACATTACAAGACAGAAGCGGACCGCAGGTCCCCCAGCAACGAGAGTTAGACACCAAGAGACAGAAATCTTCTGTTCATGCAAATAGTAAATAAGTGCTTTGCGATATTGACGCCAGAGGCCCTAAACAACTTAATATTTTAATTGGGCGACTTTAGATTCGTGGAGTTCACGTGTAAACTTAAGTTTTTGCCCGGGGACTTTACTGCTAGATCCCGCGCTTGTTAGAACCGCGACCTATTGAACTGGGTGCAGGATAAGTGGCCATAAAGTTCTTGGAAAGTGTGGTTTTGACGTTACAGACCCCATAAATACAGAGTGGTTTGAGGACTCTTCAAGAATTTTGACACTATACTGACATTCGGAATCTCATAACTTCTAACACTCATATCTGGGGTATGTATTGAGTTCAGCTACTTGACATGCCTGTATAATGATCTGCAGGGCTACGATAAATTATCTTATTTTATTTTTAGGTTGCAATTTTAGAAAAGGGGTCGTGCTTTATTAACAGGATAATTTTAAGTACGCTTTAGACATATAATGGTGGGCCGTTATTATAATATATACATATACATATATATATATATATATATATATATATATATATATATATATATATATATATATATATATATATATATATATATACATATATATATATATTTGTATGTGTGTATGTGTGTTTATTTATTTATTTCAAAAGCCACCGATAGGGGAAGGTATGGCGCTGTTAATGTAGGTGCACCCGTGAATAAGTATAAAACGCAAGTAAAATATCAAAATGCAAATTCATGGTCACGTAGTCGACAGCAGCGCCAGTATTTTGGACTATAAAGATCGGTACGGATTCAATTGCGACATGACATTACAGAAGAAAGTGTCATCATTCTCTTTTTTTCCACTTGCATATCCACCTCGCTCTCCGACCTAATCCTTGTTACTTCTTTCTGTAGGATTATTTGAAGTCCAAGGTGCACTTTGGTGGAGTGTCTAACTTTGCGTCCTTAAAGGACAACATATCCGTGACTCTCATGAACATTTCTGGTGACATGTTACGTTCGGCCGTTGAGAACGAAGTCTTCATGATGCAGTGTGTCGTACACGATGACGGCGGTCATTAACCCGGCATTACCCGCGCAGGGTATGACATACCCACCACGCCGCTTTTTTCATTGTTCCTTCCTAACCTTTTTTGGAAAATGGATGAATCCTGGTGTAGCTGACTCTAAGGTCATGACCTTGGTAGGGAACAACTTGTGGGCGATTTCTAAAAATAGATCTTTGGATATCGCCTTGTCGGGTGTGTCATACCCTGCGCGAGTATTGCTGCTATAGTTCCTAGTACACGATCACACTTTAAATTCGTTCTTCCGATATGGCACGTATCGCAGTTATGATGAAGAAAGCGACATTTGAGAAATTTATTGGATACTATATCTTCCGATGAAGAAAGTTTTAGCGAAGATGATGAGGAACCAGATGATGAGGAACTATAACAGTAATCATGATTCATCAACTGAAATCGACTCAGATTTAGAAGATGTGGATTCTCATGAAAATAATTGTTTTATAGGAAGAGACAATAAAACAGTTTGGATAAAGAGAAATTCCGTCCTAATGTTCGAGTTTCTGCAAAAAACATTATTACGAAACTCCCTGGAAATACATGCATTTCAAAAGATGTCACTACCTCCTTTAGAAGCTTGGAATTACTTATCTCTCCTGAACTAATTCAATGTTTAGTAACATGCACAAATATTTTATCAAATCGATAAAAGAAAGTTTCTTCCCGAGAGGGATGCAAAGATACTAATGAAACTGAAATTAAAGCATTTATTGGACTGGCTATATATTTGTGGTGTCCATAAATCGTCACATGTAAATGTAAAAGATCTCTGGGCAATAGACGGCCACGGAATAGACCATATTCCGCACAACTATGTCCGCAAACCGTTTTAAGTTTCTGATGCGATGCCCTACGTTTTGATGATATTAGAACTCGTCCAGAGGCAGGAAGATTTAGATAAATGTTGGCTCCGATACGAGCATTCTTCGAAAACATTTGTGGAAAACTGTCAAAATCGTATAATATCGGGGGATATACGTAACTATAGATGAGAAGCTGGAATCCTTAGAGGGCGATGTCCATTTCGCAATATATGCCGAAAAAACCATCAAAATATGGTATAAAAATTTTTGCACTAGTCGATTCAAGGATATTTTACACTTGGAAGATGGAAGTATACGCTGGTAAACAGCCGAACGGACATTTTCAGTTAGATAACAGTCCAAGTAGTGTTGTGAAGAGGTTGATGGAAACTCTCTATAATTCAGGGCGCAATTTGACTGTAGACAACTGGTATACATCTTATCCCCTTTCACAGGAACTTTTGAAGAAGAAAATAACTATTGTTGGAACCATGAGAAAAAATAAAAAAGAAATTCCTCCGATATTTTTAAATTCAAAGAACCGAGAACTGTACTCCTCAATGTTTGGTTTCCAAAAAGAAACAACAATTGTTTCATATACACCCAAGAAAAATAGGAATGTTCTTCTACTTTCAACAATGCACAATGATGACGCAATAGATTCATGTACAGGAGAATAAAAAAAACCCGAAATAATAACTTTCTATAATCTAACTAAAGGAGCAGTGGACGTTGTTGATGAAATGGCTGCAACATATTCAACGGCTAGAAAATGTAATCGTTGGCCCATGACAATATTTTTTGCATTGTTGAACGTTGCTGCGATAAATGCGCGAATTATTTTACTATCTACAAAGAAACCACCTACTCAACATCAAACCAGACGCTCATTTTTGAAATATTTGGGGTTTCAACTTATAGAAGAATACAAGAAAAGTAGGAGTCAGCAAACAATGCTTCCACGAAATTTAAAAGAAAAATTAGGATCCAGTGGAGACATCGCACCACCTGCAAAGAGGGCCAAAGGAATATATAAAAGATGCACTGAATGCCCTAATAAGAAGGACAGAAAAACTAAATTTATTTGTGAAATTTGTGATAAACATACATGTATGGAACACATGGCATGTATTTGCAGAAAATGTGCAAACTAAATGTAAGTAGCATTTTTAAATATATGTTTACAATTGTATTTTTCTATTTTTTATCTTTTTTTACATTTCGTGTATGGATTTTACGGTAGAAAACACAATGAAACACCCTTGGGTATGAGATACCCGGCGCGAGTATTTACGTTCGTTTTTGTCGCGCGGGTCATGCCGGGTTAATAAGGGGGGAGAAGTGAATTTGCTGCACAAAGTGGCGCCGCAGTGAAATTCGTAAGGGAAGCGGCGTGGAAGTTTTTGTCATTCATTTGTCTGCTCATTATAGCTTTTTCGGCATTCACCCCTTATCTTTATGACCCGAATTACTGGCTCTGCTGTCTACTACGAAATCGGGAATTTGTATTTATATATATATATATCTATATATATATATATATATATATATATATATATATATATATATATATATATATATATATATACATATATATATATATATATACATATATATATGTGTGTGTGTGTGCGTATCGAGAAATGGGTATGTTGTTTACCTGTGTATCTAAGACAGACAACATTCCTGTCAATTAGTTCATTTTTCTATTCGTATTTGGTAAAGATCTACATGGTATTATGCCTAAATGGCATTGTAATAAATATTAACACCAACACTTATGTAGAATCGTGTACATAAATTTACTGTTATGAAAAGAAAAAATAATCTTTGGTTATTGCGGAAAATTAAAATGACTCATATTAAGAACAAACTTAAATATTAGCAGCACATACAAAAATGCACGCGAATGAATAATTTTACATTTTTGTGTCCTGATAATTATTTAAATTAAATTAAATTCTGTAGATACCATTTCTTTTTCAAAATAATTGATAAAATTAATAAATTCCCTTTTTTTCAAATTAAAGGATGTGATATTTAAGTTTTACAAATACATTGATATGAATTTTTATGATAAGCCAACTCCTTAAAATTATATTCACCCTTAACTGGACTGGATTTGATTTTCCTCTGTCTTACTCATTACGGTTAGAAAATGATCTATTGCTTAAGTTCAACACACTTCTGAATTGAATAAGGAGAACACCGTGTTTCTACAACCCACGGATAATCTCAGTTAAAAGCATCTCCCATACAAATGGTCATAACTTCCTCGGTCATGAGAGGGATTAACTCACCCAGCCGTGAAATATTGGTTACATCTTTCGTGAGTAAAACACTGCTGATTAAATTCTTTTAAAAATGTTAAATTGTTGAAAAACTGCTAAAAGCCGCACCTCAGAGCCATATCATGACAGAAAATTCGTAAGTTGAAAGATAAATTCAGTAAATTTAGTTTCTTTTCCTTTTTAAAAGTCGTACGTTTATCTAAATATACTACTTTTTTCAATAGCATGTAATACAATATGATATGTAATTAATTGCAGTGATACAATTTAACTTTAATGAAATATAATATAGTTTTAAAATGTTTTGAATTACTTATACCTTTATATAATTAATATCAAAGATTATATACTGAAACGCAAATTGAAAATCGAAAAATTTAATACAATTTAAAAATTACGTTTTTAACAGCTAAACACGTTATAAACCAGGGTTTTATAAAAAAATTAAGCATAATTAAAACCGATATATATATTTAATATTCATTTGAAGTCAGAAAGTTCAAGCAAAATTCATCAGTAAGCCCAAGTAATTATAGACCATTTTCGGACTGTGGTATTTAGATTCTTATTAATAGCTATAAAACAAATTCAGTACTAAAGAAAAATTGTAATACGTAAACCTTTGTACGTGGCTTATAGAAGTTTAAATATATCAGCTTAAATATTTAAAGTTAACTTCCTTCGTTAGACACCACGTTAAGTAACAAAGTAGGAAAAAAATTTCAATGAGAAAATACTTTAAAGAAAAATGTATTCAATTCTCTGTATTTTAATCTTCTAAAACGGAGAGCATAACAATTTCACCTAAACTAATCTTCCTTTTCAATATGGGAAACAAATACAACAATATACACTAATTCCACATCGATCACCTCCGATACTTTAAACTACACGTAAAATTATGTACTACAAAAATAATATGAAACAATAATTTCTAGACGATAATCATATCTTGATGAAGCTGTCAAATTATACTTCAAATAGTCTAAATTTTATCTTTCGTCCCACATAATTGCTTATATGGCATTTCTTTTTGCCAAAATTCGTTTTAAAGGCCTCGTGTATATTCAAAAACAAGGGATATTTAAATTTATCCATCTCTAAAGATAGATGCGTCAATCCACCCGCCTTTATCTCTCTACTTATTAAATCTGTTTTTTTATTTCACACAATATACCACAAGAGTAATTAAATTTTGTATCTACTATTAATACTCTGCGACTACACTGTCGAAATTATTTATGAATAAAATTTCTGTATATAGTATATACTATATACTATATATATATATACACCATACACAAACTCTTAGACAAAATAATCGATGCACCAAGAAGGGGTAATGCAAATTGGACACAAAACTGATGTGCATACAGGTTTAGATGGAAAATGCAAATCTAAAGTTTAGCGGCAGTGAATGAACATCTGACGCTGCAGAGCATCTTAACTGTGCAAACTGGCAGTATATTAAAGAGGAGAAATTTGATTCGCAGGGCACAAATTCTTTGTAATTTTTATTCCGCTGTATTCAGGTAGATAGAACTATGCCTCGTATACAGGTGAGCGAACACATATGCGCAGTATATTACCATTTGTGAGAGGACGTGTAGTTGGGCTCAAGAAGCCAGTTGCTCTAATCCGCGAATCGATAGACATTAGATAGGAGCGGATGCCACTGTTAGACGATGTGGCAGAAAATGGTGAATAATGGGCCGATACAGCGTCAAGAAGGAAGCGGTCGGCTAAAGAAATGACAGAATGCTGAGGACGAGCAACCGTTCAGACCGGCACTCTCAGCCCCAGATTCATCAATTATCATAGAGCAACTGCTGCTTCAGTACCGCAAAAACCATTCATAGGCGGCATGGAGAAAGGGGTCTCAGCTCACGTCGCCCCTGGCGCCGCAACCATTGACCTCTGTACACCAACAAGCCCCGGTTGCAGCCTGTCTTCAGCCATGAGTGCCGCTTCAAACTGAGCCCCGATGACCAGCGAATACATGTCTGGAGACGTCCCGGACAGCGGTTGGATACCAACCTGACTGGTCTTCCGCCATACGACCGACAACCATGATTGATGGTCTGGTCTGCCATTTCATTTCATAGCAGGACCCTATGGTGTCATCCGCGACACGCTTACAGCACAGAAGTACGTCGACGATATCACCTCCCGTTGTGTTGCCTTTCATATACGCCATCTGCGCTGCATTTGAGGAAATAATGGCCCGTCCCCCACGGCGACAGTTTCTACTGCTCGTCTTCTTGCTTGTCCAACGCTACCTGGCCAGCAGGGTCGTGGATCTCTTCCCCACGTTTGGAGCATGTTGAAGCATTATGGGCGGGGCCTTCGAAACAGCTCGGGATTTTTTACGATCTAATGCTCCATTCGACAGAATTTGACACGTAACCGATTGCTCGCAGGAGGAGATCCGCCACATCTATCTATCATTCATATATATATATGTATAGATATATATATATATATATATATATATATATATATATATATATATACCCGACAATTGCAGAGGCATCGGGCCGGGGTCGGAAGGTTCCGGCTAGCCGATTTCTCCACTGCCGGGCCGGCGAATTTTGTCAGTATCGTTTCCGTCACGGTCGTGTCTTCTCACCCGCGACTACCCCGTCGAGTGCTGGGCCGCTTCCGGTAGGAATCAAGCCATCGTTCATCCGACTGCGAACCGTGAGGCAGCCGCGCGGAAGCCATCAATGCGGACAGAAAGCCGCCGAGTAACCGTAGGTTGACGGGCTGGTTACGGGAGCAATAATTGGTGTCGACATACCGTCCTGTCGTAACGTTTTGAAACCCTTATTAACTTTTGCTACAATATTACTAGTAAAGCCTGCCTTTCCATTCGAATACTTAACGCATTAGGAAGCTGTTCCCTCAAATAATTTTACAGGGGTATATAGTCCCCCAGACCAATCACTTCTTTCTCACAAAATGTGCACCTTTTGGTCTCGTTATTTGCTTTCATCGCTTATCAGTGGAAACAGAAAATACCAATGTTAATCCCTTAAAAGGGGTTGCCTAACGCTTGGCGATAACATTCTCCATTTATCCCCTTCCCCTCGTAGAACACACAAAATAACCCTTTTGTCTTATAGCTTTGGCGGTGCCTGCTGGAGACCGCTGGGGTCGCCAAATTCCAGATGTTTTCCTCTTCACGTCACGTGACGGGGCCAGCACAGGAGCGAAGGTTTGAATTGCAAAAACAGATCCCGTCTGGCCACCGGTTCAAGAAGATGCTTTTTCCAGCACAACTATCTCCGACTTACAGGGCGAAAGCGGTCCGGCAAATATCGGCGTTTCCATCCCGGCCTCCTGACTCTTCATGGCTGATATGCTGATCTCAACGATGTAACTTTATGTAAAAAAGGCACTAAGCCACCGGCCCTAAGCCTCACCCATCTAGTTTAATTTAAAATAAACTGTGAAGTACTTCTAATGATTAGACTTGTGTCTGTCACCCTTTTATCTTTTTCTTCAGAATGACCAGTACTGGGCATGTTATATGTATAGCCACTAGATATTAAGATATGAAGTCCTTTCTTCCTATGACATTTTAGTACTCCATCTCCCAATTCCACGTAACATCTGGACAACGAATTTAACGTCACATCAATTTCCGCGTAACATCTGGGCCGTCACCACCAGTCAATCAAGGTCTGTGTATCTTTTTGTTTTTGTTATTTGAGTCTGGCAATTTAACGTTAACTCATAAATTTGATAATGCATATCCTATTACTTGTAATTTTTCCAATGGCTCTCATCATTTGACAATTAGGCAGTGATAATTTGATACAATTATTATTTTGAAAAATATTCATAATTTGTTTTTGATATCAAATGTGCATATATATATATATATATATATATATATGAATTTTCATAATTTTGCTTTTTTGCGTATATCTATATTTTATGATTGCACAATTCTTTTTCATTTTTTTTTCCGTTCATTTCACTAGATATACATATTGATATATATTATATTTCTTTGGAACTCAACTTCTGTACTTAGTTTAATTTTTTAACCATGGCACCTAATCAATCTATGCTATTAAATATCTTGTTTTTGAAGGAGACCCTAGTTATTGAACTCGTTCTTTGGCCAAATTGATGAATTGCAATCTATAAACAAGTGGACTAATATACAAACAATCGCCTTTTTGAAAACTAAATTAACCGGCGTTGCCTTAAAATATTTATAGAATGCTCTACTTTTAAAACCTTAAAAACTTTGACGAGATTAAAAACAATCGGAATTCTTTAAACCTCAATCAAAATTAACATCAATTCAAGAACTTAATTCTTTAAAATTATTGCCTTCTGAAACTATTAACAACCTAGCTCATAGACTGGATTTACTAATCCAGAATGTGTATCCCGAAATTGTTGATCCGACAGCACTTGACGCAATTAAATACCAAAAGTTTTTGGAAGCTATTCCCCAGTCACATAAGGTGAAAATACTTGAGGATAATATTAAATCATATGCTGAGGCTGTTAATCGTTCCCAACTATTACAAGAGATTCAGAAAGAAACCAATTGTATTTCTCTTGATCCCAATAATTCTTCAGTTATGCAGCTTACTGCTCAAGTTAATGCTCTCCAAAAAGAAATCCTAAATTTAAATTCAAGCAAAAATCAGTCAAACAGGCCATATACTAAGAATGCTAATTCATATCAAAATCATAGGCATAATAAATATAAAAATTCCCGTTTTCCTGGTACTCACCATAATGAAAATAACTTCTACCAAAGAAATAGAAATAATTCTGTGCAGCGCAGGAGCCAAAGGCAACATAATAATGGTAACACTCGCTGATGTGTGCATTTTGTAGGAAACTAAATCACTTAATTAAAGACTGGTATTTGTCTAAACGTACTGTAAGATATAACGATAATGCACGTACATCTAATAATAGATAGGGAAATGCAACATTTCCTAATGTTAATGCTCCTTCTTTTTCTAGTAGAAATTTAAACTAGTCCAAGAGACTGATTGTGCTGAAAATCAGTTCTCAGTTAATTCCCAGTCAGCCAATGTACGTACTAAAATTTTTTCCCATAAATCTACTCAATATGTGCCAATTATAATGAAATCTAATACTTCTACACAAACCAATGTAAATAATGTTGCTGAAGGTAGTGATGATGTGTTAAAGACTAAGATGTCTAATTCTGGGACTAATGCAAATTATAATATGTTTAATGAGAATGTTGATAATTTGAATTTCTCTTTGCCTATTGTCAATGTTAATTTACAAACTCATGATTTACCAATGCTAGTCGATTCTGGTTCGACGATCAGTTTAATTTCTAAAGCTTTTTTTGATGATATTAAACCAACTATTAAATATAAATTATTAGCTAGAAACTTAACTATTAAAACTATTAATTATACTTTCAATTTCTTCGGTTGTGCATTGCTTTCTTTTAAGATTGACAAATTCAACTTTAAAAATTCTTTTTACATCACTTCTTTAAATTCTCCTGTATTTAAAGCAATTCTTGGGTATGATTTTATGCGAAGCAATGGTATATCCCTGAACATGACAGAATCATGTCTCAATGTAAAGAATTCTAAAATACCATTGATTTCTTTGCCACAAAATGAAACTAACAATTATACTTTAACCCATTGTAATAATAATAATGATGTTAATGTATCTTGTTTATCTAACTATAATGAAAATGTTGTGAGTGATCACACACAAACTGTTATCAATTCTGAGATCAACTATAATGTATTTTTGAATCACAAACTTATTATACAACCACATGATAACACATATGTAGAGGTCCCACACTAATTCTTCTATCCTTGTGTCTGAATTTCTGTTTTCTCCTCGTTTTGCTGCTAATTCTCAAATTATTTGTTACCCTTCAATACATTCAGTCCAAGAGATTGCTATGGAAGGTGAGGATTCTTCCTCTTCAAATACTGTTATGCAATGTCCTACTGTTGTAGCATGCACATCTTCAGAGGTTAAGCAAATAAATACTGGTCGATCTGGACTGTACGAAGAAAGTCCAAATAAACTGGCAAGTTTCAGTTATCAAAGATTTATTAACGTTAGCCAACGATATGGCTCATTTATTTAGGGATGCTTCCGAATGAAGTTTCCTACTCGAGCGAAAGACAAAATTCAACTGTGCAAAATACTTGTTGCAGCCAAATCATAGGCGCCAAGTAACGACGGTTACAGTTCAACCTTTAACCAGGCGTAAACATACCGCCCGACTTTGAAATCCTAGTGATTTCAAGAAAAATAACAATTTTACAGCCATATTTGTACAATATCCAAATTATACATAGATTAATACAATTCAAAATTTACAAACAAAATTAATATGTAGATCACAATACAGTAAAACACCATACACTTATCTAATATATAAAAATGAATGTTTGTATCTCTGTAATTGTATAGAAATCCACAGTTTAGGAGCAACGATCGTGAAATTTTAAATACAGGCGTCTTTAAAAACAGCCGAGGGTCTGAAGAACTTCAAAAAATCGAAATTAATTACCGTTGATTTTAATTATAAAAAACCACAATTTTGAAACTAAATGTAAGCTGTTACACTTTGTGGCATCATCCCTCTGAATATGGCGTCCACGTTAGGGTTAGCTGTCAAACAACGAGCGAAAAGATAAAAATAAATAAAATCAAAAAGTTTCAAGTTATATATTAAACCAGAATAATAAATGAAAATAATAATCTTTCAAGTCAGATTTTATACTTTAAGACATTTCGATTAACGATTGTCGTTTATTTTCGCCGTGTTATTTTGTAAACAAACGTTCTCTGTTGCCATTTTCATTTCAGACATTTCTTATTGAAACGATGTAATATGCGTAGTAAATGCGTTAAATATTTCTTATCTAAAATTTATATTTTAAAACATTTCAGTGAAATTAACATCGTCTTCAGATTATAAACAGACGTTATTGTTGCTATTTTCATTTTAGAAATTTCTTATTAAATGATGGAATTCTCCGATATATTTCCATAGTGGAGATTTAGACCCATTACAGAATTTAAAAAAAAAAAACCTTTTGTGTAATTTATATATTTGTGTGTGTTTAATTATTTCAAGTGACTCTAAAGTGGGCGTGGCGTTTTTTTCCACTAGCGTCAAAAATCAGAATAATATTGAATTATTTAATTTTTTTTGCTCATCAGACGACAGTAGCAGCGAGTGGCAGTAGTTACACAAGTTTGAATTTGAAACATTGTTTTGTTGTTTCCTAAAAGAAGCAATAATCCGTTACTGTATTTTATATTGTTCTTAATTTTATAATTCAAGATGTACTTTTAAAAGCATAAAAATTGGTATATCTTAACTAAAAAGAATCAGTCTAAACTTAAGAAATAGTTTTGCGATTTATTTACGGTTAACTATGTTTGTGTTTAGCTATTCCATTTGTTTGTTTTAAAAAATGATTTTTTAAAGGTTTTTTTTGGTGCTTTATGGTAAAATAGCACTTAAAAATAAAAAAAAGAAACAAAAACTTAACTGTAAATAGCATACTTTTTCTATAAATTGGTCAATTTGAAGTAATTTTTATTGAAATTTTATTGAAATTTAGCTAAAATGCCTGTAACTGCATAAAAATCTTAATGCTACTATTTTAATTTCCCAAGCACAATTCTAAAAATGTTATAAAATACGCAGCCCTACTTTCCGATTTAGTACAAGAATTTAAAATTGATTTCAGGACTTCGGGGAAAATAAACAATTTTTGTTTTTGCATGTTTTCTATTCTATTTACAGTCGATATAGATATAATGCTAGCAAATTGTCAAATGGAATGCATAGAGTTGCAATCTGACATCTAACTTAAAGAGAAATTCAATCGAGTCTCTTTGTTGTACTCATAAATCATACCTGCCCAGATATAAATATCCTTCACTGCATAGTCAAGCGTTATTCTGGTCATCAACGTTTGGAAGCACGTACATCTGAGAACAACTATTTTCAAGAGTGAAGCACACTAATAGTCAAATTCGAACCAAATTTATTCGTTGTTTTTAGTATTGATGTGTATGACATTTCCCATCCCTTTTTATACTATGTTTAATTTTTCATGCAGAGTTCACAAGGCAAAAGACAATTTGACAATTTTACTTTTCAGCTTTTAGTGATGAAAGGCTGAATCTATCTAAATTCTGAGATGTGTATAACATTTCACATGTTTTTTTTCCTATGTTATTTATACTGTGTTTAGTTTTAAGTTGACTTTGGTTAACAAACATTCATATTGAACCCCGAATCAAGAAAGAGAAACATAGTTTATGAAGGTACTTCAGATGATATTTGGATCAGTTTAATTGAACAGAGATTTATATGGAGTTTAATAAGGACAGAATGTTTCTATTATTGCTACAGAATCTTGCATTTATGGTGCGTGTAGCCCAAACTGCAGATTTCTGTTAATTTTTCATCAATCAGTGCCTTTAACAATACTTTAATACTTTATTTATATATTTTTTTGGCTACAGAATCCCTGCATTTATGGAGGTATTTATATGGACAATTAGACATTTTTACTTTTAAGCTTTTAGTGATTTATTATAAATGTATATATTTTATGATATTTATACTGTTATTAAATCTATGTTATTTATACTGTGTTTAGTTTTTAAATTACTTTTTGTTACAAACATTAGGACAATTTTACATTTTTAATTTAAACTTGAAAAATGAAAGGCTGAATCTACTAAAATTCTGAGATGTGTATAACATTTCACATGTTTTTTTTAAATGTTATTTATGCTGTGTTTACTTTTTTAATCAATTTTGTTAACAAACATTCGACAAAATGACATTTTTACTTTTCAGCTTTACTTTTTAAAACTCTTAACTTTCCAAGAGACAATTTGACATTTTTCCTTTTCAGCTTTTAATGGTTTATTATAAATGTATATATTTTATGTTTTACTTTTCAGCTTCTTTTGCTCCAAAGATGAAAGGTTAAATCTAGATGAATTCTGAGGAGTTAATTATAAATTTATATATTTTTATATTGGATTTTTTAAAAATTATTGAGTGTATAACATTTCACATGCTTATTTTCTATGTTATTTATACTGTGTTTAGTCCTTTAAATTGATTTTGGTTAACAAACATTCGACAAATTGACATTTTTACTTTTCAGCTTTACTTTCCAAAAGACAATTTGACATTTTTCCTTTTCAGCTTTTAGTGGCTTATTATAAATGTATGTATATTTTATGTTTTACTTATCAGCTTCTTTTGCTCCAAACATAGAAGGTTAAATCTTGCTAAATTGCTTAGATTTTAAATTGATTTTGGATAACAAACATTCCACAATTTGACATTTTTACTTTACAGCTTTTAGTGGTAAAATGATGAAAGACTGCATCTAACCAAAATACTGAGATATGTATAACATTTCACATCTTTTTTTTTTTTTTGGCTATGTAATTTATACTGTGTTAAGTTTTAAAATTGATTTTGGTTACCAAACATTCCACAATTTGACATTTTTTACTTTACAGCTTCTAGTGGTACAATGATGAAAGACTGCATCTACCAAAATACTGAGATATGTATAACATTTCACATGCTTTTTTTTGGTTATGTAATTTATACTGTGTTAAGTTTTAAAATTGATTTTGGTTAACAAGCATTCCACAATTTGACATTTTTACTTTATAGCTTTTAGTGGTACAATGATGAAAGACTGCATCTACCAAAATACTGAGATATGTATAACATTTCGCATGCTTTTTTTGGCTAATTTATACTGTGTTAATTTTTAAATTGATTTTGGTTAACAAACCTTCTTAAAATTCCGGGCAACGCCGGGTACTTCAGCTAGTATAATTATAAATACACTTCCATACAAATACTTCAGTAGACTATGCAAATTAAAGATATAGATAAAATTAACTCTTTTAACTCTCCATATTATTTAAAGGTAAAATGCAAATATTAGATATACTACGTTTAAAAATACCACGAGGTGTTTTACTAAGACTACTCGTAATTTTCCATCTTTGCCTGGGATGGTGTCATGAATTCTACCAATAGACCAAGTGCAAATTGGTAATTTGTCATCTTTTAGTAGTACTAGTGTTCCAGTGTTAATGTTATTTTTGTCAAAGCCATTTGCCTCTTTGCTGTAAATGATTTAAATAATCTCGTGTCCATTTTTTCCAAATAATTTGATTAAATTTAGTTATTTGTTTGCCATCGAGAAAGTTTATTTTCTGGCATATCGGTTAATACAGGTTCTGGAATAGCATTGATTGGGCGACCTATTAAGAAGTGGCCAGGGGTTAAGGTTTCAAAATCATTAGGGTCCGAAGAAAGTGGAATAAGTGGCCTGCTATTCAAAATTCCTTCGATTTGATTAGTTACCGTTAAAAATTCTTCCAGAGTCAACTTTGAATTTCCCACTGTTCTCTTTAACCCTGCTGTTCTGTTCGGGTCAATATGACCCAAAATAAAATTTATACGTTCATAAAAAACTATAGTACAGGGATATTTTCATGAAACTTCTTGACATTGTTGGTAAATAATATAAATATGTACTCCTAGTGGGATTTACGTTTATTTGTACTTCGAAGGAATATTTTTCAATTTATACCTAATGTATCGTTCGGGTCAGTATGACCCAATGCAAAAAATCATTTATTTTTACTCAAACATGTTCCCTTTTATTTCGAATAATTCAAAAGAAAATAATAACAATAGTTTCTCTTATTTATCCTATATTATTTCTGTATTTTATCTCTAAATTTATCTCTAATTTTCGAAAAGTACTTCATTGACGTATGTGTTTGGTCACATGAGAAGAGAGCGTGTGCAAGGTCAAAAAATTGATACTATTTGCAGGGGGCCAAACTATTTGCTCTTATTGCCAGCGTTTATTTTTTTCTGCTGTATTTCACTTTCTGATATACTGTAAAAGAGTTGTGCCTGTGAATGTGAAAAAAAATGGCGAATCGCATAAATTTGAGTCACGCAGGTATAGCTAAACTAATAGAAGCTTCTGACAGCGAAGAAGAAGTATCCAAGTATGAAAATCATACAAGTGATGAAATTGAGAGTGAAAGTTCTGACACGATTTTGATACCGATATTCAACAAATGAACTATAAAAAGAGGTATTCAGTCCAAGAATCGTGAAATAAAGTGGAAGTTTGATCCCTGCCACATTCTTCTCAATCAACAGCTTCTCCATGGGTCACAAGATATGCAACGGCAAGGATAACAGGACGTAAAAAAATGCATTGAGATAGTATTCAATTCTACGAAAACGAACTCATAAAAATGACTAATATTGAAGGAGAAAAGGGTTTATTGGAAAAATGTGGAAAAATATCGAAAGTAAACTTTTCAAGCATATATTGGATTATTATTTTTAGCTGGTGTTTATAAATCATATGGAGAATCAACAAAAACTTACGGGATAACGAACTGGCAGAAATATATTTCGTGCGACAATGTCCCTCAAAACATTTTACACCATATCGAGAGTTATTCGTTTTGATAATAAATCCACTCGTCAAGAAAGAAGAAATTTGGATAAATTAGCGTCAATGCGAGATATCTGGAAAAGTGGATAGAAATTCTACCAAAGTTATATAATCCGAATGAAAATATTACTGTAGATGAACAATTAGTAGGATTTCGTGGCCGATGTCCTATCAAACAGTATATACCAAGTAAGCCATCTAAATATGGGATCAAAATATGGACTTTATGTGACAGTAAAACTTCGTATGTACTGAAAACACAAATTTACACTTGAAAAGAACAAGGGTCAAAGCCAGAGAAAAATCAGGGAATGCGAGTAGTGTGTGATCTTAATTATGGGTATTCGGGGCACAATATTACATGTGATACATTTTTTCACATCTTAGGACACTTCTTCTAAAGCCGAAAATGACTACGCTTGGCACCATTAGAAAAAATAAATCAGAAGTTCCTGAAGAAATGCCAAACAAAGAAGTTCACAACTCATTATTTTATTTTACATAAGACGATACAGTTGTAAACTACATCCCAAAAAAGAACAAGAATGTTATTTTTATGAGCACTTTGCATCATGACAAAGAAGTTAGCAACAGACCTGACAAAAAACCATTAATAATCTTTGATTATAATTCAACTAAAGGGGCTATGGATACTCTTGATCAACTTTAAACACGTACACTTGTAAATAAAAACAAATCGCTGGCCCATGATAGTATTCTGTTTTAGAAGAACTAGGAAAATCACTCATTTTTCCACACATTGAAGCAAGGCCACACCCAAGAAGTGAGGACTCAATAAAAATAGTGAAAGGAATGCAGAGAAAAAGGGAAAACGTACCATTTGGATCTGCTGAGATTACTTCATTGTGTATCAAACGTGCAAGGTGCAAGCTCTGTCCATCAAGCAATAGCAACAAAACTAATATGTTATGCTGCAATTGTAAGAATCACGTTTGCAAATCTCATGTAGATATTACTGCTCAAATTGTAAATAAAGGTATGTTTCAATTTCGAATATGTTTCTGTTATTTTTATAGATTATTATTATTGTAAGTTTCAATTTAAAGTATTTTCTGTTATTTTTATAGATGCTTTATATTATTAGATCTATTTTTAAACTTACATTACTATTGTTTTAAACCATTTCTTAAATGGCACCTGTCATTTACTGCAAGAAAGGTTAGTTTTTCTTTAATTGGGTCATATTGACCCGAACGCTACATACGTGGAGTAAATACGTGAAGAACAGAACAGCAGGGTTAAATGATGTTTAAAAGATTTGACTCCAGCCTCCCACAATCCCTCGAAGTTCGGAGATCTGGGAGGAAGAAATTACAAGATATTGACTGCGATACTAAGTAGGATGATTGCTAAATCATCAGATGGCTTTTGTACCAGTTTGTACAGTGTTTTTCAGTTCAGAATTAGCTTCGATAAATTCGTAGCGTTGTCCGAAAAATATGGTCGCGGGAACACCACGTCGGGCAAAAAATCTGTTCAAAGTGGAAATTAAAGCATCCGAGGTCAAATCATTTAAAATTTCTAAATGAATAGCTCTAGTGAAAAACACACAAAAATAGCAACATAATTTTGCTAACAACACCTTTACGTTGGTTTTTATATTTTATAAAGAATGGGCCACATAGATCAACCGTGTTAAAAAGTAGGGCTAATCGCCTCCTTTCCCTTGGTCATGATGACATTAATTTGTTCTTCTATTTTAGGTTTATTTTAAAAACAAGTAATGCAATTATGGCAATTTTTCTAGCGTTGGTTCTGCCATTTATAAGGCCAAAATTTTTGTCTAACAAAATTAAGTAATGTTTGAGCACCAACGTGCAAATTCTTTAGGTGGAAATATTTCATTATTAAATAGTTAGCTTATGATCTCTTGGTAGCAAAATAGGATGCTTTTGGTTCAAATGAGAAATTTGAATTACTATGTCGACCTCCAACACGAATTAATCCATCATTGTCTAGAAAAATATTTAATTACTTACATGACTGTCCTTCAACCTTTCCTTTTTCTTTAAAGAAATTAATTCCTTTGAAAAATACTTTTACCTGCACTGATTTGATTAAATATCGCTTAGCCTCATTAACTTCCTCTATAGTGATAGGTTCACGTTTTTTTCTCTTTATTTCTGCAATTGTATTGAAACCTAAATAAAGCTAGAGGATTCTAATTATTTTAACATAGCTATTACTTAAATCAAGAATTTGGTTAATAAAGCCATTATTAGATGTGAGAATCAAGTTAGCGTTCGAAGATTGTTTTTGGTCACTTAAATATAATTCTTTATCAGGAGAGTCCATTCCACTTTCATTAGGAGAATTTAGAATTTCTTCAAGGGCGAGCTGTGGTCCATTCCACCACAATTCCAAGGTTTTAAGTTCTTTAGGATCGACACCACGGGAAAGAACATCCGCAGGGTGTGCACTGGAAGAGATGTGTTTCCACTGATGATTTTGAGGTTAAAGATTGTATTTTGGAAACTCGGTTGCCAACAAAAGTTTTTAGCTGATGAGGAAGTGAGCTGATCCATGCCAAGGATATGGTAGAGTCCGAGAATAAAACTATCTTGTCAATGGTCATTTTCAAAGAAACAAAGAACTTTGTTGACCAGTTGCGCAAGTAACCAGCAAGAACATAATCTAAACGAGGTATCGATAAAGTCTTCCCACACGGGCGACTCTAGATTTGCTAGCGAGTACTTTAGAGGTATGAGATCCAGTTCGAGTGTAACAAGTTAGGTAAACAACAGCTCCATAGGCAGAGATTGAGGCATCACAAAATCCAAAAAGTGTGATAACTTCAACCTCCTCTCTTAAGACATACCTGTTGATTGTGATATGCTCAATTTTCTTTTAAAGAGCTAACAAAATAATGCCATTCATTGACGAATTCTTCTGGTAATTTATCATCCCAGTTCAGTTTTTCTAACCAAAGTTTCTGCATAAAAATTTAGCTCTGCAAATGAAAGGTCCGATTAATCCAAATGGGTTATATAACTTAGCAATTGTTGATAAAACATCTCGTTTAGTATAGAAATTTTGTGCTTACAGATACTTTATAGATAAATGGTCTTCCTTAGATTTCCAGACCATTCCCAAGGTTTTGATCGTAGCTTCTGAATCTGGAGCAAATGAATGCTCGTCTCGAATTTTTTTGATTTTCAAGAAGTTCTTCACAGTTCGAATTCCATTGTGAAGGCTCATACACATGTTTGAAAGATTTCAATTAGTTCAACCTTCAAAAGTTTTGGCTGAAGTAACGTCTGGGCAACCAGTAACGGTATCGTCCATATAAACATCTGATAACGCAACTTCTGAAGCTAATGGGAATTTTACAGATTCATCTCGGGCTAGTTGTTTAATAACCCTTGTTGCTAGGAACGGAGCACTTTTTGTGACATAAGTCACCGTGTTTAAGTTAAAGACAACGGTTTTTTGATTTTCTTTATCTTTCCAAAGTATTCTCAATAGATCCCTCTGACTTTGATCTATTATTATCTGCCTGAACATTTGCTTTATGTCAGCAGTTATCACTATTTTATGTTTACGAAATTGTAACATGATATCGAATATATCCTCTTTAACTTCGCCTGTAAGTAATAGATCATTTAAACTTCTACCCGAAGTGGTAGGGGCCGACGCGTTAAACACTACTCTAAGTTTCGTTGTACTTTTTCCTGTTTGTAAATTCCATGATGTGGTAAATAATACACTACAGCAGACGAATTTTCGTTCGGAACCTTTTCCATATGCCCAAGATACTCGTAATCTTTAAGAAAGTCATCATAGAGCCTATGCATATCCGGATTCTTGTGGAGTCTACAAATTGTTTGTTGCAGGTCTTTTTCAGCTAAGATTCGAGAATCTCCTAACGTGTTTAATTCTTCTTGAATTGGCATCTTAACGACAAATCTACCAGTTTCATTTCGTTTATGAGTTTCTGAAAATGAATTTCACAGAATTCTCTTCCTTACTTAATGGTCGATCACACGACAGTTCTTCTATCTCCCAAAACTTTCGAATACTATCCTCTAGATTTTCAGAATTAGAAATCAACCACAATATTCTTTAGAAGTTTTTGTCATAACCGAACCACTGGCAAGGAGACCTAAAACCGAATCTTGAAATATAAATTATCTGACACAATTTGTTTACCATCTTTAACTACATTAAAATGAATTCTGCACCAATTATCAAGTCTATTGGTCCAGGCTGATCGAACTGCGGATCTGCAAGTGTCAAGCGCGGTGGGATGTTACTTCTTTGATGTCAAGCACCGAGTGCGGGATGACACCGGTAATCTTCGATACAACACATAGATCCATAAACTGCTTAAAAGAATTATTTTTATTACTGATTAATGCTCTCGTTTTCCATTTGACGCAAGTTGAAATTCCACCTAAACCGCAAACAGGAATATTTACTTTTTTCTTTACCAGACCCAATTCCGAGCAAAACATGTTTGTTATGAAGTTTGACATAGCAGCACTGTCGAGCATCGCTCTCCCCGAATATAGTTATGTCTAGCAGGAGACCAAACCCATACATTAGCTGTCGTCAGCAGCACTGTTTGTTCAAAGTTTCATTGATACTCGAGAAAGAACTCAACCTTCCTGGTTATTTGAAATGTTTACAACATCAGAGACCCGAGGGGTTGTAATTGGCGCTGGCGAAAAAGACGTCTGGGCCGGTGGTTGCCAGCTGGCGAAGAATCTTTCACCGGCGAATTGTTTCATTGACCTGATTTATTTTCATTCCGAAACAACAATAATTATGCTTGCATTGACATAAGCGGCAAGTGCATTTAGAGGAGCAAGATATTAATTTGTGGGATACACTTAAACAGTTTTAAACAAAAGTTTTACTTCCTTTTAACCACATTAAATCGCTGCACAGGAGTCATTTTCAGAAACGAAGGCATCTTAACATCATACTGTGATTGTTTACACAAAGAACACAAGTCGCTATTAGACTTTAACAAAAAGGTTTATTTTTTGGTATGTTCGAAGTTTTTAACTTTAAAAGAGAAACTTTGTGCTCCTTGCATGTTTTCTAAAATTTGTGATCTTTTCTGCAGGAATTCAATAAAAGTATCCCAATTAGGCAAATCAGTTGAAGTTTAAACTCATTTCATAAGTTTGCGAGATTCCTTATCTAATTTTTGTAACAGGATATTAATTAAAATCTGATAAGTCAGTTCGTTTGTTTCTAAGTCCATTAATTTCAAACCTCTTAACTTCTGTTTAAAATATCTATGAGGTTTCTAATATCTTTAGCCGAATCACCAGTCAACTTTTCTATGTTTAATATATTTAAAATATAAGTGCGAACAATTAATCGTTTATTTTCGAATCTATCAATCAAAACTGTCATTAGTGATTTAAATGTGTCTTCTGGGGTTTCAATAGATTTTGCTTCACCGCTTAAAGCAGATCGCAAATAAAATAACTTTTGAGTATCGGATAACAATGAATTATTAGTTATTAAACTATCAAATTGTACTTTAAAAATATTCCATTGTTCTATATTACCATTAAATTCGGGTAACTTAACATCCGGCAATTTAACATAATTATCATCCACGTTTTGAATTTTGCATAATTGTAATTTATCAACTGAATCAGAATGAAATAGAAATTCTTGTAATCCTGCTTTGATATTTTCTAGCTCTTCTTCTAGCTTTTGAAACTGCAATTCCACATCCTCCAAAGCGTCATCATCAAGTAATTCATAATACTCCACTTTTAAGTCTTCTAATTTAGCAGATATATCCACCACAGAATCAATTTTGGCTTGCAGCACAATCTTGTTAGCTTCCGATACCTTTTCGTTTAGAAATGTTCGCAATTTTGTAATTCTCGACTGGCAATTGCCTTTCCTACGATTCAAAGTCTTTAATGGTTCCGGCGATTCAGTATTTAATAGTTCCGAAGATTTTTTATTTTCTTCTTTCTTAGACATTTTCAAACAATAGTACTATGCACTACGTTTCCAAGTTAAATGTAAAGAAAGTTTTAATCGAAATATTCGAGCCAATTCAGCTCCGGCGGTATAAGGACCATACTGGTCGATCTGGACTGTACGAAGAAAGTTCAAATAGACTGGCAAGTTTCAGTTATCAAAGATTTATTAACGTTAGCCAACGATATGGCTCATTTATTTAGGGATGCTTCCGAATGAAGCTTCCTACTCGAGCGAAAGACAAAATTCAACTGCGCAAAATACTTGTTGCAGCCAAATCATAGGCGCCAAGTAACGACGGTTACAGTTCAACCTTTAACCAGGCGTAAACATGCTGTAATGAAATTCTTTATTTTTTTACAAAACATGTCAAATCAAACCTTTCATTTGAACAAGTCTGCCATTGTTGGCGACATCTCTCCCCTCGACTCTATCCAGAGTATTTCAAAATCTCAGGATTATTCTTTTGTTAGCTCTCAAACTGTCGATTTCATTGAAGCTTCAGAGGAAATCTTGAGTCAGCGTAAAGCTGAACTTTTACCTACCGATTTTGAATTTGCACATTTGGTTGAAGAGGAGAGAATTTCTTTGTTGAATCTTTTAATGAATAATTCTGCTGCCTTCTATAAATCTTTGACTACTTTAGGTCACACTGATAGGGTGAAACCTCATATTTCACTTTTAAATGACTTCCCCATCAAAACTTTGCCTTTTCCAATTCCTCAGGCCTTGCAATCTACTGCAATTCAGCAGTTAGATGAAATGCAATCTGCAGGGATTATAGAGAGAGCGAATACAGAATGGGCTTGCCCCATGCCCCTTCTTTAAAAAGAAATCTTTGTCTAACAATCAAACTCCTAATTATCGACTTGCACTTGATCTTCGACTTGTGAATTCTGCCATCAAATCATCATCTTATCCACTTCCTAAAATTAACAATATAATATCTAACCTTTCCAATTTCAAATTTTTCACTGCGTTGGACTTACTTAACGCCTATTGGCAAATTGATTTACCTCAGGAGTTACAACATATTGTTGCTTTTACTACTCCTTTTGGCTCTTTCAAAAATAAACGGATGATTTTTGGTCTCAAGACTGCCTCCAGTGTCTTTTCAATCTTAATTGACTCAGTGCCAGATGAAATTCATCTGCCTTGGATTTTTGGGCCTATCAAGATGACATTGTCATTGGCCTTTCAATCAACACGTTTTTCAGGAAACTTTGTCCCAATTAACTACTGTTTTGTCTACTTTAATTAAATTTAATATTTACTTTGTCTCCTAGTAAGTGTTTCTTTCCACACTACTAGATAAATTTCCTCGGTTTCCCTGTCCAAGCAACATTCCATTACTCCCATCATTGAATCTTAATATTGTTCAAAATAACTCTTTTCCTATTCCTACAACTAACGTCAGCTTCAAGGTTCATGGCGTTTGTGGATATTATAGAAATTTATTCCAAAATATGCTTCATTAATTCAACCATTAATTGACTTAACTACTCCAAAAGCTAAATTTAAGTGGGGAAGTAATCATCAAAATTCATTTACTAAATTGCCAAAAGTGTTTATCAATCATCCTTTTGTCACTCTTCCAAATTGGGATCAACCTTTCTTTCCCTTATCACCGATGCTTCACTTAATGGAATCTCTGGTATTTTGTTACAATACAAATCTAAGATCCTTTCCACTCTTACTTTAGTAAAACAATTAAAACCCTCTGAAAAGAGATATCCTGCTCTTAAATTAGAACTTTATGCATTATTCAAATAGTGTCATATCATTTAAACCTTACTTGTTTAACCGTAACTTTACTGTACTAACTGATCGCAAATCCTTAATTAATTACAACATACTGCTTCACCAACTGATATAACTACTCGATGGCTCATGGAACTTAGTGAATATTCATTTAATTTTGTCCACGTTCCTGCTAAGATAATGTACTTGCTGATTTCCTTTTCTCGTTTTGATGAAAATCCACCTTGTGAAACTGTGTCTACTAATCCTTCGTTACTTCAATCTGAAGAAGTACTCCCTATTGTTTCCTATGTTGATTCTAATATTCCTCATGTTGATAATATTACTTGTAATGATGTTCTTGATACTTCTCTAATTTCCACTTCTAATTGTAATGCTGTGTCTCAATCAAATAATTCTAATAATCAAGTTGATAATATCTGTACTTCTCATAATATTAATGCCAATCAAGCTGATGATAATAATAATGATCCATGTTTGGAAATTTCAACTCAAACTTTACTAAATGAACAAATTAATGATGTTAAATTAAATATTATTCGAAATTCCTTAAATTCTAAACGAAAACATATTCCTAAAAAGTTGCAATTTTTCTATATTCATCCTGAAACTAAGTTACTTTGCTGGGACAACACATTTTCTAATAATTCATCTCCCCACAATATCATTGTTGTTCCTGATTCACTAAAAGCAAAAATTTTAAATATAATGCACTTACCTCATTTTGGCATAGACAAAACGTATTCCCTACTTAAATTACGTTACCATTGGAAAGCTATGTATGCTGATACTGTAAATTTCATTAATTCTTGTCATACTTGCATTAAACAAAAACAACATAATATTCCAAAAGCTCCTTTTCTATCTATTCCTATTTCAAATTCTCCGAATCAAATTATTGCTGTGGATATTTTAGGTCCCTTACAAAATTCTCAGTATATCCTAACTATAATTGATCATTTTTCCAGACACATGCAATTATATCCACTTTCAAAAATTACTTCTGAGGCTGTTACTGACTCTCTTTTCAATTGCATTTCAACTTTTGGTCGTCCATCTACTATTTTAACTGATTTAGGAACTCAGTTCACTTCTGAGGTTTTCAATAAATTTTCTTCTTCATTGGGTATAAATTTGTCTCATGCGTCTTCTGGATATCCACAGGCGAATAGCATCTGTGAACGTATAAATACTTCTATCAAATCAAATATCAACTCATTACTCGAATCTAAGGTCAATTTCAACATGCTGTACTCATTCATCAAATTTGTACAATGGTTCTGTTCGTTCTTCCACTAACTTTGCTCCTAACATGTCCATTTTGCCAGGGAACTTTCCCTCCTTTTTGATACCTTTAATACAGTGTTAATATTGAACAATTAGATAAGTCTGTTTACTTACATAACATTTTGTCATCATTAAAACACATCTATCAGTCAGTAATTGAAAATCTTAAAGTTAAACAAATTAATCAAGCTGATAAGCAACTTCCTCATGCTAAACTACGTCAATTTCATATTGGCGATGTTGTTTATTTAAAATCTAAACACTTGTTCCATAAAAAGTTTACTGGACCATATGAAATAGTCACTCGACACTCATTGGTCACTTATTCTATAAGGATACTTAATAATCCTTCTGCTCATATATTTAAAATACATACTGATAGACTTTTGTTAGCTCCTCCACGTAAAGCTTACTTAAAACAAACAGGTAACAATAACTCTCTAAATGAACAACCTACTAATCGCCAACACAGGACGAGATACTATTTGAGAACGAGAATTTAATTTTTTTGTAAATATAATTGTTTAGTTGAGTCGCGACACTAGACAGTTATAATGTATGTGTTGTTGTGTCCTAGCCTTTCTTTACGCTGGCGTAGATTGGCCTTTTGTATGTTATGTTTGTGTATATGTCAACAAATTCTCAAATCTTTTGTTTTCTTTTGCTCTGTCAAGGCATATCTTCTGTACAACTAATAAGTATAATCTTAACAACTACACATATAATGCTAGTGATGCTGATTGCAATTTATTATGTAAACAACTACACCACTGGTCATGTACATCTTTTCCTTTTGTTAATACACCATTCACATCACAGTAATTTTGATGTCAAATGATGAGCAGATGTTTAAAAGGTTTGTTTAGAATTTAACTAACTTTTTTTGTGCCAGAACTCATAATGTTAATTTTAAATTAGTCAGTACATTGATTTGACTATACACGGTACCTTGTTGACTGGTCAGGAACCCCACTTACGATCATGTAAAAAATATTTTTTTGGTGAACATTTCACCTCTCCCTGGCAACATGTTCCCATCTCATATTATATACATATATTATATTATTTACTTTTTTATTTTTATTTGTCACTGTTGATTTCTGCAACATATGCATATATATATCAAGTACTTCAAATTTTGTAACAATTGAGGGATGTATTTTTTATGCACACAATGTGAGGTGATTTTGTTTGCATCCTGTACAATGGGATTGTTTCGAAGTGAATTGTATACACTAGTGTAAAATAATTTTTTGTGACACCAAGCATGTGTTCACTCTGAGGACTGCAGCCTCTTTTGTCTTTGTTTTCGTCTGTGATGATACCAGAGAGTACTCACAGTTCGATATATCTTTTGTGCATGTTGCCATCCCAGGAGCAACTGCACTGTTACGATGTAAGTCCACTTAAAGTAGTGGCATTTAAAAATTTACGTAAGGTAGTCATCCTAGAGAGCTACACTTCTTTTTTTCTTTTGTAGTTATCCTCACATAGGAGCTAATCACCACTCAAAGCAGTGGTGTTTGGCCCTCAACATCATAAAATCCTCATCCTCATTCACCCTCATTCAAGTGTTATTCAAATGTATTCAGTGCTATAATATGATAGATACCAGTGTATTTATTTTATGTTATTTTATTACTTGCTTATCATATGATATATATATATATATATATATATATATATAGATACATTTAAACACTGCATTAAATATTTTTAGGGGAAATGTTGTCCAGTTTGTTGTCCAGTTTGTTGGCCACTTTTGCTCCACTTAGGTGGTAATTTTTTTTTTGTTTTGATTATGCATCAGTACATAGATATAACTTTTTGGCGTTACGCCATTTTTTTTTGGTTGGTAATCATGTGTTTCCTACTTTTTTTTGTGTGTCTGCGGGGGTGAATGTCGTAACGTTTTGAAACCCTTATTAACTTTTGCTACAATATTACTAGTAAAGCCTGCCTTTCCATTCGAATACTTAAACGCATTAGGGAGCTGTTCCCTCAATAATTTTACAGGGGTATATAGTCTCCCAGACAATCACTTCTTTCTCAAAAAATGTGCACCCTTTTGGTCTCGTTATCTGCTTTCATCGCTTATCAGCGGAAACAGAAAATACCAATGTTAATCCCTTAAAAGTGTTTGCCTAACGCTTGGCGATAACATTCTCCATTTATCCCCTTACCCTCGTAGAACACACACAATAACCCTTTGTCTTATAGCTTTGGGGGAGCCTGCTGGCGACCACTGGGTCGCCAAATTCCAGATGTTTTCCTCTTCACGTCACGTGACGGGGCCAGCACAGGAGCGAAGGTTTGAATTGCAAAAACAGATCTCGTCTGGCCACCGGTTCAAGAAGATGCTTTTTCCAGCACAACTATCTCCGACTTACAGGGCGAAAGCGGCCCGGCGAAGATCGGCGTTTCCATCCCGGCCTCCTGACTCTTCATGGCTGATATGCTGATCTCAACGATGTAACTTTATGTAAAAACGGCACTAAGCCACCGGCCCTAAGCCTCACCCATCTAGTTTAATTTAAAATGAACTATGAAGTACTTCTAAATGATTATACTTGTGTCTGTCACCCTTTTATCTTTTTTTTCAGAATGACCAGTACTGGCCATGTTATATGTATAGCCACTAGATATTAAGATATAAAGTCCTTTCTTCCTATGACATTTTAGTACTCCATCTCCCAATTCCACGTAACATCTGGACAAAGAATTTAACGTCACATCAATTTCCACGTAACACCGTCATCTACCCATCTCATAAACAGCAATGTGCCGTAGGTCCGGTCGTCATGCCAGCATTCTACCAGAATCGGACCGTCGGTATTTATTCAAAGTTTTGCATAGGACCCTTTCGTTTATATGCTTATTTTTATTATTTATTACATTGACGAATAATCTCTGATATCAACCCTTTCACTTTTATTATTATAATTATTTTTTTGCCTTCATATTTCTAGTATTCTTTCCAGTTTTGCCTTATGTATTTTTAGGTATTACCAAATACTGATCTCTGTTATTACCTAAAAATTTGCATATGAATCACAAGTTTACTTGTTAGAACGAAAACTCCTTTTGTATTAAGATACATTTACCCAAATTTGAAAGTTAAGATGGCAGTTAAGAAAGCGTAACCGGAGGTTGACGGGCCGGTTACGGGAGCAATAATTGGTGTCGACATACCGTCATCTACCCATCTCGTAAACAGCAATGTGCCGTAGGTCCGGGCATCATGCCAGCATTCTACCAGAATCGGACCGCCGGCAGTTTTTCAAAGTTTTGCGTAGGACCCTTTCGTTTATATGCTTATTTTATTTATTTCATTGACGAATAACCTCTGATATCAACCCTTTCACTTTTATTATTATTTTTTGCTTCATATTTCTATTATTTCTTTCCAGTTTTGCCTTATGTATTTTAGGTATTACCAAATACTAATCTTTGTTTTACCTAAAATTTTGCATATGAATCACAAGGTTTACTTGTTAGAACAAAAACTCCTTTGTATAAGATACATTTACCCAAATTTGAAAGTTTAAGATGGCATTAATACCAACCATTAAAGCTAAATCTATCTTTCCATTCGATCTAAGGTTCCCGTTTTTTTTAAAATTTAGAATGAGATATAGTATGTAAAACAGTACTATGTATTTATTATTTCCATTCATATTATTGCATTTCATCCAAAGAAATGCAACATAAATCCATGTTTTTAATAATTAACCCCAAAAATTTGTACTTCCCCAGTATAAAATCTATTAACATAATTTGATAAATTTATAGACATAAATTTGATACATTCATTTTTCAAAACTTGAGTAATGTTTAGTGTGATATGATGAAACCCATACTCAAACCTTTGTGAGCTTATGACAACTTGCTCAGAAGAATTTATTTTAATTATTTTTTGGTGTAGAGTTAATAAATGCTCTACAGATAAGAATATTATTTTTTGCATAGTTTTGTGAATTAAAGAGTAATTCATTAAATTCTTATAAATATTTTTTAAAATATTTTCTATTATATTATATAGGACATTCAATATCCAACACTTGATAGTACTATTTTTGAGAAATAGTACTATGATAGTAATATTTCTCAAAATTAAACAATAGAAGATAATTATAGATTCACATGCTTTTGAATACAGAAAAGATCTAGTTTAAAGTAAAAATAGTTTATTTAGAAAGTACATAGCACATTTACACATTTTTTTCTATATTTTCTACAAAACAGGATCCTTTCGCTGTACCTCTGCTCCATCTTTACAGCATCTAGGGAAAAAAAAGAAAGAGAAAATCAGTTCATAAATTTATGTGAAAGGAAAATGACTCCCATCCCCTGATATAATTTATGAATCAAAAGAAGAATTTATTTAAATTATTTTTTGATGTAGAGTTAGTAAATGCTCTGCAGATAAGAAAATTATTTTTTGCATAGTTTTGTACATTAAAGGGTAATTTATTGTTGTAAAAATAGTTGATGGTTGAAAGTAGTTCAAAAAATTCATTGTTGATAAAGTAGAATTAATTAAATCCAATAAGGAAATATAAATTCTGCGACAGGGGTTTAAAAAAACTTGATATAAAATAGCACCCAACACATGAGTGCAGTTTTAAATCTGTTGTCATTTTATTGATAACTACTTCCAAGAAGTAAATTCCTACCACATTATTTTGTAAAACCAATTACATACTGTGAAAACTACATCATGTAATAAATATTTTCTTGATTAAATAAATATACTAATAGAAAATATGTAAGGTATACACAAGATTCGATTCACAAGAATCGAACTTTGAGTGAATTAAAGAAGCTGCTTTAGCTATGCTAATTTCGGCATCCGCGCTTAGTATAAATACAAGCAGCGTCATTAATAAAAAAAGGGGATGGTTTTAAGGTTGAAAAGGTGTTATCCTGCGCTAGTGCTTAGCGGGCCAGAAGTTTACATGGCAGTACTGCTGGTTTGACTTACTGTTCGTGAGTATAAAAATATATTGTCTTGAAAGCTGTGTTTATACATTCCGTACAGTAGTACGCATGCTTATTGCTGTAAAAGCCAATTATATGTGCAACGAATTCAATAAACATTGTTTCATGTATAAACTGTGTGTGGTTCAAATTCAAATAGAGAGCCACTTCAAATTATATACACCCAAGTCTGGGTAGAAGTGAGCATAGATTCTCTATAAATAGTTATAAAATATTTGTTAAAGAGTATTCCCCTTTTCACTAAATTTCTCTCTGTACAGTAGAAAATCCAACCATGTCGATTAATTTGTTATTATAGATATAAATAAAATAGGGTATATTGCCTTGATAAGAGTACAATAATAAGCTTTTAATGTTGAGCATAATTTCAGCTCAACATTGAAAGCTGAATCAGAGACTTGTCTAGAATGACACCAAAATTTCCTCCTCACTATTGAGAATAATGCTGTTGAAAGTAGAGAAACACAAGAATAAAGATTGAATGCTAAGTAGAACATTAGCATACAAAATCTTAAATTTCTAAATCTGATTAGAACATGCCATAGAGAGCATTAATACATATGCTGGTCAGATTAGAAATTAAGATTTATCTGCTAATGTTTTATTTAGTATTCAATCTTCATTCTTGTGTTCTTTACCTTCAATGTGAAAATATTCTCGACAGTTAAGAGATAATTTATTGTCATTTTAGACAAGTCTCAAGTCAGCTTTCAATGTTGTTTATTATTGTACTCTATCAAAGCATTCTACTCTATTTTATTTATATCTGTAATAACTAATCATTTAATCAACAGAATTAAATTTCATACTGTACTGAGGGAGAAAATTAGTGAAAAGGGCAAATACTCTTTAACAACTATTCTATTACTATATACTGAATAAAGTAAACATTTATTACATGATGTAGCATTCACAGTAATTTTTAAAAAAAATGTGGTAGAAAGTCACTTGGGATACTAAAGATAATTTTAGGTCTTAGACTTAAAGTTACTAAAGAATAAAATTAAGTTTTAGCAGTAAATTTACTTGAAGTAACATTACATTAACCAAAAGGCATTAAATACATAATGACTTTTTTAAATACCTCATCAAGTATTAGAATTATATCCTCCATAATTCCAGCTTCAATAACTGATTGAATCTTTTGTATTACCAGCAGTAATATTAGACACTGTCCAACAGACTTCCTGAAATGAATAAAAATAAATATATCATAACACAAGGCAAGCTGTTAAATTATAATCAGAAAAATTTCTCCTCACATGAATTTTCAAATCAGATTGAGTGAAAATTACACATAATGGAACATGCACTGAGCATATAATTTAATACCAAAATTGCCTGGTGATTAAAAGTTGAGAAGTAATCAAACTTTCAATGTGCTGATTATGTTTAACACAATATTTAAATAAGACTTTTATATACATGAACTAGATTATTACCTCACAAAACTTCCAAGAAACAATTTCAACTAACTATTGTATAACTTTCCATATAATTTGGCGTTCCATAAAACTCAAACTGATGTTCAGAATCAGTTGAGTTATTTTTCAGGCACAACTTTATCAACATATTTAATTATGAAACTTTGAGAAAGTAAAGACAATTTACAATGCATTTCCCCCCATTTTTAAACAGCTAAACAAGATGCTCAGTGGAATTAAAAAAAATTTAGTACAATCAAATATTTGACAAGGCAATAAATGAAATTCTAAGCATAATGCAACAATTTAAAGAACAACATAAAACAGATGCTGTCTATGATTTTTTTTTCATTAACCCAAAGCTCATGCTTAACTTGAAGAGTTTAGAATCAATAGGAAGAAAAAAAAGTGCTAATCAGAATATTTGAAAAAATTCCAGTTTACATGCCATATACGAGATAAGACACTAGTTCCCAGACATACACTTAACTAAAGTTTAGATTTAATGAGTTTCTAACGCTTAATTTTAGGATAGTAAAACATAGTTATGTATTAACTGGCTAATGTGTGCATGTGCATGTGAGAAAGCACATAATAGATATATTTAAGATAAAGTACTAAAGATATTTTTTTACTGCCTTCATCTCTAATAACACAGATAAAAGTGATTTCAAACACGATACAAATTATAAAATTAAAGGGCTAGGGTTTAAAGTCTAAGCTTCGATTCATTTTCGAAAACCTGTGTCAACGAGATGTTGTATTGTGACCCAGACAATTGGCCAAATTTTCCAATCCTATTTTCAATAATGTCGGTTTGAATTTTTCCTGTTAAGAAATATGCCATCCTCAATTCATTGCAACAATATGTTCACATTTCAAGTACAGCATGTGTAGTGTGAGAAAGTGTGGTATATGTTTTAGTTAAAAAGCCAGAAGTATATTTAAGAGAATTCCAAGTATCAAGCCAAACTAAGAATTTTTGTAGGTACATAACCTTTTCATTGGATGCATTAGATGACAAAGGCTCACAATACACATCTCGTTTATGACCCCCTTTAAACTTACTTTACACATTCATTATCTTCCTCTATTTAATAATGATTGCAATATATTCAGATGTTTCTAAACAAAAAGGTTCATCAGTATGTGTAGAAAGCACTTTCAACCCTTCAACAAAATGGTCATTGAAAATTTGAAGACATAGTTTTACATTTTGTCTCTCCATAGAAGATGAAGAAAGAGTTTTTAAAGTTAATTCAAACACATATTTAACTATCTGTCCATCCTCTAAAGAATGGATACTTTTAATGGTTCTATAAGAGGCAGTTTTAGTTAAGTTATGATCATTAAAATCAATAAAATACATGCACTGACCATAATTCTTCTGATTCAGCCAATTATTTCTGACACACTTCAGAATGTGTACAGGATCAAAAATATAAAATAATGGTCTATTAGGATTTTAAGGATGATTATATAATATACTTAAACAAGGGGGGTAGCAAAATAGGATATTGTTTAATAATAAATGCAGTTGTTCAGTCAAGAAGTCAATTATTGTATTTTGATGGTCGGAAATTTTATGTATTAGAACATCAAGCAATTCAATTACCACATTGGATACATTTTCACCATCACTCATTACTGTTTTCATTTAATCCAAATTCTTTATATAAGTATTAAGACTTAAAATGAAATAAACATGTTTAACAGAGAGAAAAAATTATGACATGCATAAAATTAAATTTTACCAAAATTTAAAATTACTTAGCCCATTAACTAATGATTTAATACATCCAAAAGCAATTTCCTTTTTACTACTTCTGTAATGAATTATCGACGAACCTCTAACAACTTATCAGGAAATTCTAAAAATATTTTTAAATTTTTAATGTTAACCATTAAGAATAAATAAAGCTTGACACTTCACATTTTCATAATATAAATATCATTTTTCTGTTATTATAAAAGACTCTGTAAACCAGGCGTTTTGCTTTTTTTAACTGTATCTTGTATCCGTGAATTCATTGATTATACAGGAGTTCTATTCCATTATTAAGAAAGGGCTATTTTATTTACTTATCAAACACACATTTTGATATAATAAACCACAACTCACAGTGGATGTCTTAGCTACAGTATTATAAACAAACTTTGTCCATGAACAGATTTTATATTTTCTAAATAAACCTTGGCATTTTATACTTTTATAATATAAACCTCTTTTTCGGCAAGAGTTAAAAAGACTTCCCAAGAGTCATGTTAACTGAAATCCCTGGGCTGCACTTTCTTACTCACCGAAAACCTTAACAACAAGATTCACAGTTAATAAAGAATAAATAAAGGAAATCAATATTCAATCCACAAATTATTGAGACCAACATTTATGAGAAAGTTGAGATTAGCATATAAGTTAAAAAAAATTAATTTGAAATTTTTGTTCTTTAAAAAATATTTTTATAGTTTTTCATAGAAAAATTTAAATTAAAATTCAAAATAAATCTAAAAAAATATTAAATACAGTGATTTCGGCCACTAGTCTACTGCTGAAAACAAAAGTATATGTCGACAAAAAAAAAGTTACACAAAATTACGCAGGTTATGAATCCAAGTCAGATTTGGTCTTCAAAACGATTGCGATCTGAAGCTAGATTCCACTTTCAAAATTCTGTAAAGAAACAAATACTTTCTTATAATGCCATAATAAAAATTGAACGATTTATCAAACCAAGAAGTATTGAAAAGTAGAGTTCTGTATAAACTTGCTTATCACTAAAATAAAAAGGGAAATATGACCCCTTTACATATAACTTTGGGCTAAGTTCTTATTTATTCTGAACAGAATGATACCTAAAGACTTCATTCTTAAAGTCTTTTGAAAACAAAGAGCTTATATAGACTGTTATTTAGAACATTATCACATTTTTAATAAAGATTTTACCAATGACACACACAAAATGCAAAAGTTTACCTAAAGTTTTAATAACAATCTAACATACATGAAGTTATATAAATAAAAATTCTCATCCTTGTCGGCTTCTTCAAGATTTTAAACCTGAAACTGAGAAATAAAATTATATAAATGCACAATGACCAACAATTTAATAACTTAGGGATGAAAAATGGAATAACCTTTTGCATCTATATATGATTAAGCAATAACAAAAAATAAAAACAATTATAATCATTAATATTCAAATTTATACTGATATGTGCTTGAGTATTTTGCATCTTTTACGCACTCATGCATACTGCATGATGGAGCATAAATCAGAATTCTATGGTTTGTTGCGTTAAAAGTATGCATGATCTATAAGTATAAAATCAATAAAGTTCTGTTAGAATTTATAAAAATTATAGCATGAAATTGAACCTTCTTAGTTGGTATTGTGAAGTGTATATAAATATCCATAATATGCTAAATTTTTTATTTCTTAATATAAAGCCCAAGTTAACATACAGGCAAATTGCTGTCTATATTACCATTAAAAACATGAATAATGTATTAGGATAGCAGGCAAAATTATAGCACCATTGACTCTTTTTTAAAAATTTTTAGTATTTCAGATCTGGTATTATGAAATACATCAAATGTTCAAATGTTATGAATATCTCATGGATTTCGTAGGCATTCATGAAAAATGAAAATTTTAATGTTTCATACAAACTGATGAAAAAAAAGTTAGGTTAGAAAGAAATTGTAGTGGTTTTTATAAACAGATTAAGAACATCCGACTGTCATATTAAAAGTCTATTTTTGTTATTTTTTTTACCAATTTCACTGTACTTATTTATTTGAAAACTTTTTTCATGCTACTAATTGTGTGGAAAAATAATTTTCTTTTAGTTTAGGGAACACTGCATTTATATATCAATAATAATTGAAAATATCAATATATTCAATTTTTATATACATTATATATCAGCAATTTTTAATATAAATAATATAACCACAAGTAATATTGGTTGCTTTTGACATTTTTTTCAATGACTTTAATTATAATTATTCCTAAAAAATAAATTATCTGTTATAAAAAACCTTCTAGAGAAAACTGGAATTCCTAAACATGTTAACCTGATTCAATTAAGGCTTTCCAAACAAATTATTGCTTAAAAAGGTACTTATGTGTGCATGTTACTATGAGATAGCTGTTAATGTGATTAAATAATCATGGATTATGCTTTTAAATTTTGCTTTAGTATATTTATGATTATTCTCAATCTCTTCTTTCTCTGTGAATATGCTGTCTCTGAATTTCAAATTGGGAGTTCTTAATTTGAGTTGGGATGTTTGTTTATAGGCTTATCAGCTATCTAATTAAGTGAATGAATAAATTTCGGAGTAAAATATCATAGAAACAAATGTCTATTACATTAAATAATTTATTATACATGGATCATAATTATATTGTGCAATAATTTAATAATTATTAAAATTTAGATATCAAACTAATATTTCATTTATTTATGATACAATACATTGAACAGGAAGAAAACTATCAAAGAAAATTTATAATGATGAACAAACCATTTACTTCCTTTGTCCATCTAAAATATTAAATGAAACACGAATCTTAAATTTTTCCGAAACAAAATGTTTTTATTTATACATACGAAAGTGCTCGTAAGTGCCATAAGTATTGCTAATATAAGTATAAGTATTTCTAATTCAATAGACACTCAGTTCAGTAGAATTTTATCTGAAATACGGTCAATTCATATTATAACTTGGATTAAAACACTATCTTATAACAGTAATAGAATAATGTTCACTATGCAAGGGTGTTAAATAACATCTAAAGGCAATAATTTAAGACTAACGAATGAAACTTACTTGTGGATTAATTTCAGCCAACTTGTAAGCAATCTTTAATGGCGCCTTTTCATTCACGTGCAACTAAACGTCCAATCAGATGACACTAGTGCATTGTAGTTCCGAGCCAAGGTTACGAGGCAAAAAAAAAAACATGTTTCGGAATTTCAATATGCTATACCTTTCAAAAGCTGCATTTTGGGATTAGAATATAGAATATAAAATTTTATTGCTCTACTGAAATATTTTTCAGGTGCGCAAAGGGCCTCAAAATAGATATTTTTGTGAAAAGAGATAAAATTCTTTTTTCTGTTTATTTTATGGTATATTAAATTAATAATATATATTTTTGTAAATAAAATATTCAAAATATTTTTACAGGAAACTTATGTATTTCTAAGTATTTCTAAATTTTAGATGTCATTACAGAACAACTGATTTTGTAGAATTTCGCAATTTTCATCATCTTAATTTTACAGTAGCATATTCTTATAATACACATTGGAATGCAAAAACAATTTTTAATTAACGGACCTTAGTTAAAATAAACAAATCACACTTATTTAGAATAATATTATTGTAATGTCTTTAAAGGCAAAGTGTTATTTGAAATAAACATTCATATTTTTCAAAAGTCCATAGTAATCATACATAGTTTGCTTTACTTATTTCACTGACACGTTGAATTGGTTTCTGTTTCAAATTTTGGCATTATCTTTTGAGAATGTATTTTTGACTCAGTAACTAGTTTAACAATCCTCTGAACTGCTTGTGTGTGACAGGGAAAAATTATTGAAGTCAATGCATTGACTCTTGTGATCAGATTCTTTTGCTTCTTTTATAAACTGCTTTAGTTTGTCATCAGAAATATGCCTCTTCATAGGAAGTCCTGTTACTTTAACATCATTCCATTCAACCATATCAATATAATCCTTGGCATCAAAGTTTATACGTTGAAATAAAAACTTTTTGATACCACCTTCATTTTCAACCCTTGCTTTTAGAATCCGGGGTAATCCAAGCTCTCTCTTAGATGACTGCGATCATCTGATATCATACAAAGAATGAGATTTTCAGAAGCAGATTTCTGGCACTGGAAAATGTATATAAGATAGCATAATAGGATTTTTCAATGGCAACAACCAGCATTTAAAAATTACTGTAATTGGAATGGATGGAACTGCCGTGAACACTGGATTGAATAATGGTGTTGTTCCTTTATTGGAAAAGGAAATAAGAAGGCCACTGCAGTGGTTGATTTGTCTATTTCATGGAAATGAACTGGAGGAGGAGAAACAGGTAAACAACTAGAAAACTGCTATGAACTTCCAATAATTGAATTTTCACCTATTGAAAATGCCATTCCATTACTATAAATTAAGGATGATTTAAGTGTGGACCTAAAATATTTGTTAGAAATGTCTAATGCAATCTCTGTTAGAAGGTGCTATTCTGATTTGTCTATGAGAAAACCAGGAAAACTTTGTTATTCATGATAGCTTACATTAGCAAACCGAATACTTCACTTGTTTGTGGGAACAGAATATACTGCAAAAACAAATCTCCGAATACTGACTGAGTACATTTTGTAAGTATATGCACCTGTTTCGTTTCACATAAAGCTGAAACTATCTTATATCCATGGATCGAAGCACTTGTGGAAACATGTAAGCTATTCACGTTACCTCCATCAGACTCTTAAAAATGTAATTGACCCAGTCATTCAAAGAAATTCGTGCTTTGCTGCTTCTGAAAATCTCCTCCTATGTATGATATCAGTTGATCGTAGCCACGTAAGAGAGCTTGGATTACGCCGGATTCTAAAAGCAAGGACTGAATAATGAAGGGGGCATTAGAAAGTTTTAAATTCAATGTATAAATTTTGATGCCAAGGATTATATTGATATGATTGTACGTAAAGATGTTAAAGTAACAGAACGAGGCATATTTCTGATTACAAACTAAAGCAGTTTATAAAAGAAACAAAATAATCTGATTAGGAGAGTCAACGTATTGACTTCAGCAATTTTCCATGTCACACACAAGCAGTAGAAAGGATTGTTAAATTCGTTACCGAGTCACCCTTACCCGTCCGTGGCACTTCTGCAAGAGTTGCAGTGATAAAAATGAAAATACATTCTCAAAAGATAATGCCAAAATTTAATAATTAAAAACAAAACAAAACACAATTCAATGTGCCAGTGAAATAAGTAATGGAAACCATGTGTGATTACTATGGACTTTGTAAAACATGAATTTTTGTTTTTTTTCAAAATAACGTTTAACATCCCCAATCTCAAAGAACATGTTAACCTTATGCACAGTAAGTGTGCGTTTAAATTTTCTTCTACACCCACTTTTGATTATATTCCTAAATCTGAAAAACTTAAACCTCTGAATCAGGCAGATGAGCTTAAAGCAGGGTGTTTAACCTTTTGCAGCATCTGGGCCACATGGTAAATTTTTTCAAGGCAGGCGGGCCGCATAAAAAAGTCAACTACATTCAAAATTTAGTTTTATTATGAAAATGAAAAATACTTTGTATATGTAATGTATAACGTATTATAATCTTGGTATGCAATGTGATGTGGTAATTTTGAACGAAATCGAACATGATGTGATTTTTGAAATTGGTGTTTTTTTTTTAATATGTCTGCTATATTAACTATGAAAAATATTATTATTTAATGAAATTATAACTTTTGCAAATAAATGTGATTTTGAATTAATTTTAATTGCTTTAGGATTAGGAAAATGGTGAAACACAACATCAACATTGGAATGATTTATATTTGTTATATCATGCGCGGGCCGCAGGTTAAACACCGTTGGACTAAAGCGAATTCCTCGCGACTCTAACTTAACTAGCATGAATGATCGAATCCCTCTCTCAAACCACTTTTCGGCTAATATGAAGAAAATGATACGGTCATGATACGGTTGCCAAGCTGCGGCGATAAAGACGCCAAGCTGTTATTGCTGCAAATTACTGACAATACGTTTGTCATGTGACTATTTCGTGACACATATATCACGTGGTATTGTCAGGTGATTTATCCTGACAAATTAGAAGAAACTTGCGATATGGAACAATTTTAAATGCGGCGCTTAAAGTTAAATTTTGTGTTCGTGTCTTCTAGAGAGTTGCTTGTTGCAAAATGAGTGACGTAATTGATTTGAGTGTTTTGTTTCGAATGGATTTTATGGGAACCAGGTATGTGATTGATTTTTGTATGGATAATGGTTTAATATCGAGTGCTTTGGAATGCGAGAGGTGTAATAGAAAAATGGAATTATGTGAACGAAAGGATATTTCGGATGGGTTTGAATGGCGGTGTCGTGTTTATGGAGAAAATGCACATTTTATTCGTAGGTCGGTAAGGATAGGGTCTTGGTTCAGTGAAAGCAAGCTCTCGATGAATGTTATTTTGAAAATGACGTACATGTGGGTTTATAAGTATAGAAGTCAAAATATCGAAAGAGAGCTGAAAGTGAGTAATCGTTGTGTGTGTGTGATTGGAGGAATTTTTGTCGGGAGGTTTGTGTTGAGGATTGTCTGCGTGAGAACGTGAAAATTGGTGGATGTGGTATAATAGTGGAAATAGATGAATGCAAGTTTGGGAAACGAAAATTTAATAGAGGCAAGAAAGTTGAAGGCAAATGGGTATTTGGTGGAGTGGAGAGGGAATCTGGTAAATGTTTTTTTTCTGTAGTTAAAAGTAGATCGAAAGAGGTTTTACTTAATTTAATAACAGAGAATGTATTGCCTGGAACTACTATAATATCAGACTGCTGGAAGGCATACGATTGCCTTTCATCCGAAGGCTTCGTGCACCTTCGAGTTAATCACAGTCTGCATTTCAAAGATCCAGAGACAGGTCCGCACAGTAACTCAATAGAAGGCACGTGGAGTGCCATTAAGAAGAGTTTGCAGAGTACTCGGAAGTGTGAGGAAGAATTTGATTCTTACCTTTCTGAGTACATCTGGCGGAGGAAGAATAGAAATGCAGTTGATTTGTTCCGCCAATTTTTGAAAGGAGTAACGGCAATATATTCGCCTCCTACTTAAAAAGGTATGTTAATATTTCATGTGTTTTTTACTGATTGCTACAGCCAGCATATTCATGGCGTAACTGGCGGTTATCGGACCCCAGTGAAGTAACCATGTGCGCCTTCGAGTTTCATATACCCAGCAGTAGGTTTGGTTTACTGAGTGCTACAACCAGCATATTCATGGCGTAGCCGGCGGTTGATGTTTAAGCTGGATTTTATTGGAAACAGGTGTGTAATAGGTTTTGTATGGAGAATTGCCGTTTACGCCTACGAATTCGTATAGCCAGCGTAAGCTTCGTTTTACTGACCGCTACAGCCAGCGGAAGTTTGTGGTACTGTACTACAGCCAGCGGTACGTAGCGAAGCCAGCGGCAGAGGATTTTCTGTAATGTTTTGGGACGGATGCGTAACGTAGCGTAGCGAAGTGGAGCAAGGATATCTGAGCGAAGCGAAGATCCCGTGTGCGCTTACGAGTTTCATAAAGTCAGCAGGAAGTATGTTTTCCAACTTATTTGTTCTTTCTTGGTTGCCACAGCCAGCGGAAGCTTTGTGGTACTGTACTACAGCCAGCGGTACGTAGCGAAGCCAGCGGCAGAGGATTTTCTGTAATGTTTTTGGACGGATGAGTAACGATGCGTAACGAGTTTCATAAAGCCAGCGGGAAGTATGTTTTCCAACTTATTTGTTCTTTCTTGGTTGCCACAGCCAGCGGAAGCTTTGTGGTACTGTACTACAGCCAGCGGTGCGTAGCGAAGCCAGCGGCAGAGGATTTTCTGTAATGTTTTTGGACGGATGCGTAACGTAGCGTAGCGAAGTGGAGCAAGGGTATCTGGGCGAACTGAAGATCCCGTGTGCGCTGACGAGTTTCATATAGTCAGCGAGAAGTTTGTTTTCCAACTTATTTGTTCTTTCTTGGTTGCCACAGCCAGCGGAAGCTTTGTGGTACTGTACTACAGCCAGCGGTGCGTAGCGAAGCCAGCGGCAGAGGATTTTCTGTAATGTTTTTGTACGGATGCGTAACGTAGCGTAGTGAAGTGGAGCAAGGGTATCTGAGCGAAGCGAAGATCCCGTGTGCGCTTACGAGTTTCATAAAGCCAGAGGGAGGTATGTTTTCCAACTTATTTGTTCTTTCTTGGTTGCCACAGCCAGCGGAAGGTTTGTGTTACTCTACTACAGCCAGCGGTACGTAGCGAAGGCAGCGGAAGGATTTTCTGTAATGTTTTTGGACGGATGCGTAACGTAGCGTAGCGAAGTGGAGCAAGGGTATCTGAGCGAAGCGAAGATCCCGTGTGCGCTTACAAGCTTCATAAAGCCAGCGGGAAGTTTGTTTTCCAACTTATTTGTTCTTTCTTGGTTGCCACAGCCAGCGGAAGCTTTGTGGTACTGTACTACAACCAGCGGTGCGTAGCGAAGCCAGCGGCAGAGGATTTTCTGTAATGTTTTTGGACGGATGAGTAACGTAGCATAGCGAAGTGGAGCAAGGGTATCTGAGCGAAGCGAAGATCCCGTGTGCGCTTACGAGTTTCATAAAGCTAGCAGGAAGTATGTTTTCCAACTTATTTGTTCTTTCTTGGTTGCCACAGCCAGCGGAAGCTTTGTGGTACTGTACTACAGCCAGCGGTACGTAGCGAAGCCAGCGGCAGAGGATTTTCTGTAATGTTTTTGGACGGATGCGTAACGTAGCGTAGCGAAGTGGAGCAAGGGTATCTGAGCGAAGCGAAGATCCCGTGTGCACTTACGAGCTTCATAAAGCCAGCGGGAAGTTTGTTTTAAAACTTTTTTGTTCTTTCTTGGTTGCCACAGCCAGCGGAAGCTTTGTGGTACTGTACTACAGCCAGCGGTGCGTAGCGAAGCCAGCGGCAGGGGATTTTCTGTAATGTTTTTGGACGGATGCGTAACGTAGCGTAGCGAAGTGGAGCAAGGGTATCTGAGCGAAGCGAAGATCCCGTGTGCGCTTACGAGTTTCATAAAGCCAGCGGGAGGTATGTTTTCCAACTTATTTGTTCTTTCTTGGTTGCCACAGCCAGCGAAAGGTTTGTGGTACTGTACTACAGCCAGCGGTACGTAGCGAAGCCAGCGGAAGGATTTTCTGTAATGTTTAAGGATGGATGCGTAACGTAGTGTAGCCAAGTGGAGCAAGGGTATCTGAGCGAAGCGAAGATCCCGTGTGCGCTTACGAGTTTCATAAAGCCAGCGGGAAGCAAATGTTTTTACAAAATACAGCTTACGCTAAAATAAAACATGTACTATTTGTACATATACAATACCATACTCCATATCATAACAACTATATACCGACTATAGCGGCACACATAATATGCAATTAACATTATATACAATATGTACAATAACTTTATATACAGCTTATGCCTTTATATTAAGTCTTTATACTTACAGGAGATTCGTTTCATAATACACCCTACGCTTTCTTGTACTTTATACAACATCTTACAATGTGTACTTAAAATTCGGTACAATGTGTTAGATATACTTTCATTATTTCCTTTATTATCAAATCATTACTTTTACTACCGTGCGTTTTATTTATTTACAATACGCAGTCTATTGTATCAACGATACTTTCTTGTATTCATAAATAGTTTATAATATTTTTACGCATGGGTCCTCTAAGCAAACCTTCGTTTACTGTGTCACCCGTTATTTTTGTTTACACAGTCACGGTGTATCACATGTTTGAAGTCAATCTTACATTATTTAACCATATATTATTATTCATCGTATAGACTTCAGTACAGCTTTTGCATAGTGCTATACTTACATTTTAATAAACGCTAACATAATATTTTATAAATACATTGTACACTGTACTTCATCCTTACACATTATATTTTATATATACACTGCACATTGTATATTATATATACTCACTGTTTAAATTTATATAATTATACATATTATGGAACTCAGTACAGTTGTTTACACAATACTGCACTTTATATTTTAATTAGCCTTTTGCACATTACACTGTATATATACTTAAAACATTTCCCCCCTTAAAACTTAATCGGATATGTTACTAATATTAGCAACTTCTATCAATGTTACATATTTTCGTGCAATGCGCTTGTGACAGGGTACGCTTAGCATATCATGAAATACCACGGCATTTACCTACAACATATAGCCTGTGACTACCGCCTCAGAGTTTGTGGAGAAAAGTCATAAGAAATGAGCTCCTGATGTACGGGCATTTCTAAAAGAATCTGTCGGTAAAATGGTATACTTTTTCGGCATTGGTTGTTTGACTTTTACGGCAAGAGTTTCTATATATATTTATGCATGTTTCTCTGTACCTCTCTCTCTATCTATATATATATATATAATTTCAGGTTATCTCTTCTACTGAAACTACCGCAGGTTATTTACGTAAAATATTTTCGTTTTTTTTGGTAAAATATTTCGCTTCTGAAAAATAAAATTGCATCTTCTTCTGTTATTGGCAAATCCCAAATACGCATTTTCGTAGCACTAAAAAATGGCGTCAAAAATAATAAAAAACAACCCGGGGAGACAGAAAATATAAAGTACCAAGCAAACCCACCGGGTTGCAGACTTTTAAATCTAGATCACGAAATGAGAGTAGCAGTATCATTTTGAAGCCCAAATATAGATGAAGTTATCAAAAAACAAGCTCAGATTTCGCACTAAATGCAATTTGTAGTTAATAAAAGCAATTTGTAGTTTTATACAGGCTGCGGTAGATTTTTTTTACGAACAAGCTGCGATGATTACGTGTTGAATTAATTCTTCATTGCAGAACACCGCGTTTGCATTGATCTTGCGAGACGCGCTTGCGATACTTCAATTTTTCACAAGGTGAAAAGAAAAACCATGATGGGTAAGAAGAACCGTGCAGGGAAAAACAGCAAACCCAAAAACGCGCCAAACGCCAAGCCGTTGGCGAAAACAAAAGTCTTGGCAAGAAAACGTATCATGTTCTTCATATTTAACCAATTTTCTATCCTAGGAAACTGTCGTAATCCAGAGGAAAGAAATCCCCACTGCCAATGATGAATTTCCTGTTAGGCGGGAAACGAAACCTGAGCCATGTTTTTTTTAATGGCGGAAGGGTACAAAGATACCCTCAAAAAATGTACAACCTAGTCAAAATTAAATATCCCAAATCAATTTCATGAAACTTTGTCAAAATATTATCTGAAACCATTACTGCAATTGGATTAATATCGGACCTTTCAAAATTACTTAATTAAATTACGCATTGAACTTTTTTGGAAAAAAAATCCCAAAACCAAACGACCACTTAAAATCTAACCGACACTTTGGCTGTGGAAGTCGAAGGCGAATTAATTATTTTAGGCTTACGTCACTGTAAAAACTGATAACCAGTTTGGTACCAATCAAACTTCCAATACTTTTTTATACAGCTAAGCTCTTAAAAATAATTTAAATCTCTCATCTAGCAAACCTATTAAAAATTTACAACCCAACAATGTTTAATCTTTGGGAAATCTAGATGTACACTAAAGAAATTTATCAAAATCCGCGATGTGTTAGCAGAAATTAAAAATTTATGTTCCGATCTTAATATTTCAAATCTTAGCCTGGTCATTAATTGTTCACAGGTTAATTCATTGGTTTCTGATAGTGCTTAAAATTTTTCATTTGTTTTTCTGTTCCATGCCAGGCAGTTTCCTCTTACTGTAGTTCCACGCTTAACAATCTGTCAGTGAATGCTGGTGTGTGGCGTCCGTTTTTGCTTCCCATGCTTCCGTCCTGGGTTCGATCCCGAAAAGTGCATTTCTGTTTTCTGTACTCGCGGATGTTCAGACCTGCCAATTTAATTTATTAAATGTAACTTACTTATTATTTTAAACTTAATTGCCTTATTTTTTATTTCTAACATTTGTTTAAACTAATTTTTTGGCCTTTTTTTCTTATTGTAAGTATTATTTCTTGTATCCTGATTGAATTACAAAAAAACAATGTAATATATTCTTCAATGTACGTACTGAGGATAAAGGGTCTTTTTTTTATCTTATTTGGTGTCTCATGACATCTACTGTCTATGTCTCTGACATTACATTACATTAATATTTTTCTAAATATGTGTGATTTGTTTATTTTAACTAAGGTCTGTTAATTTAAAATTCTTTTTCTTTCATTCAAATGTGTATTATAAGAATATGTTACTGTAAAATTAATACGATGAAATTCGAGAAAAAAATTCTACAAAATCAGTTGTTTTATAATGGCATCTCACAATTAGAAATACTTAGAATATGTAAGTTTCCTGAAAAATATATTTTGAATATTTTATCTACAAAAATATATAGTATTATTTCAATATACTATAAAAGAAATTTAAAAAAATACAAATTTTATCACTATTTCCTCTCTTATAAATAAAGAGTGGTGAAACAAGGACCCATTTTTAAGTAGATATTTAATTTCTCCAGTAATATATAAAAATAAACAATGAAACTAATTTTCATCTGTTATTATAAGCTTCTAGAGAGTTAAAAACATACACACAGAATACAATCTTTACATACAAGGAAAATTATGTGAATTTTCACATAATACAATTATACAATTTCACATAATACTTCTCACATAATACAATCTTTACATACAAGGAAAATTATGGGAATTTTCCGCGTAAAAAAAGTTCCACAACAATAAAATAAATATTTTTGAAAAGTCTGTTTAATTTAATCTTCGCCTTCCCTTTCAAATCCATAATTCTGATGCAGATTTCTGTTACTTGTGGTTACGAATCGGAGGTCCAGTTCCGGGACGATAGAGGATAAAATGTTTCGGCGCGATTCACATCAACCCATCACAGGCCCTGAAACACGTAAAAGCAAAGCGTTCCCCTTTTGGAGGTTCGTAAACAACCCTCCAGCGGTCCGGAAAAATTCTCCCGTACTTGTCGTTCTACCGGCGCCTCCAGCACTGGCCCGATAAGCTGCCGTCAGTCCTGTGTTTGTTGGGTATATATATATATATATATATATATATATATAATGTATTATTTTGGCTTAATGTAACCGAAATTTTTAAGATACTTATAAATCAGTTGTTAATATATAACATAAATAATTTTTTTTAATTGCGAGTTTTTAATTCGCCTGTGACGTGTTCTCGTAAACCATTATTCATTTTTCTGTGTTTCAATCTCTGTTTCATGGACACATTAAAATTTTCTGTGTAAAGAAACACGGCAACGGATGAAAGGCAGTATCATATAGATAAGCATAGATGTTATCGTGGTCGCCTAGATGGCAGTATGATTGCAACGGCATTTACCCTTAGGAATCATTACAAAGGGACGTTTAGGGTAACGGGGTAGCGGAAAAAGTTGGCAGAATGCAGTGAGAGAGAGAGTATATCATCTTCCAGGAGGTTCATATATGCAAAAAGTATAGAAATAAAGCCTCACCAATATGTCTTATTTTATTTTATGAAAATATTGAAATATGTATTGAAAAAAGACTACTAGATGATGAAGAAGCTAATTTATTTAAATGGGCCAGAGTGCTAGATGCAAAACAGTGTCCACAAAATCCTTTAACGTTGGGGAGGGAGAAATAAGTAATTTATCAAGAAGACTTCGTTTCAGTGAAAGGGAGATGACAGAGAGTTTTCGAGAATAAATGGAAGAAAAAATAATTCTAGAAGGATTATTCCAATTAATACACCATCACGATATGATTCCGATATCTTCGAGTGCATGTTAAACGGTCTTTTCACAGGTGAAACTTATTGTAACACCTTTAAGATCTTCATTGTTGACTATTACAAAATCGGCTGTGAAGTGCATCAAAATCGTTGGGCCTTCTCAAGGTCTGTTCAATCCAACAAAATGTGTAGAATATTGATTACTTTTTTGACATCACTCAGCAATAGACGAAAATAGCAAGAAAGAAATCGAGACGTTGAACCTGCTGAAGGCATAAGTGAGATTTGTAGTTTATTATAGAGATTTTACAATTTTTTATTTTAAAATTTCACAAAATTAATTATTTAATTCTATTTTCCAGAATCAATAAATAGAATTAAAATCAGCAGATTTATTATTTTTTTAACAAACTTCTCCACTAAGTTCAAAGTGAAAAAAAATACCTTTAACATATTCCTACAACATAAATTTCTTTTGAAGTAGCAAACACGGTACTAAAAATACACACCTATATTTGAGAAAACACAGTATGACCCCCTATTTAAAAAAAAAAACCGTGTATATATATATATATATATATATATATATATATATATATATATATATATATCAGGGGTTTCCAACTGGCGGCCCGCAGTGCCTTTTTTTGCGGCCCGCGAAGACTTCTAGGAAAATAATTTGCAGCATCATTTTAGATATTCTTAGTTAACGAAAAATGTTTTTGTAAAAATCTATATTGTTTTCAAATGCTGTTCATTTACAAAAAAGATTGATTTTCCTCAAATTCCATGAAAAGTAGGGTGTCCACTCATGTTCTATTTCATAGCCCCCTCACTTCTTATTTGACCCACTTCTTATTTAAATACCCACTTCTTATTTGGCTTTTTTTGTGTGTGTCTGAGTAATTTAACGAAAGTTGGAGAGTTATAATCAAGGTCGTTGTTGGAGGTTCATCTTCGAATTTTTTAAAAATTTCATAGTACATACTACACACAAATCCTCCAAATCCCCCTCCCTCAAGAAAAAAAGTCCTGGCTATGGTCCTGATTTAATTGCGGCCCGCCACTAGACAGGTGTTTTCGATTGCGGCCCTTGGACACTTGTAAGTTGGAAACCCCTGATATATATATATATATATATATATATATATATATATATATATATATATATATATATATATATATATATATATATATATATATATATATATATATATATCCTTCCTACCCTGTTGAAAAAAAGTTGCGTTTTGCCTGTATGGGTCTATTCGACCCAGTTTGCTTTTTATTTATTATAGGTCATAACAAATTATTTTTGTATAGCTTTATTTTATATATTTTGTGTTTATTAATAGAAACAACATATTTTATATATTTTAGAATCCCCCCTTCATTATTGTCACCACCCCCTCCCCCCGTTCGCTTCAACCTCTTGTTTGAATGAGAGTTGTTAAGGGTTTAAAATCTTGAGAAATAATAGAAATTTTACAAATATATTATGTTTCACTTACATTTTTCTTGATACACTTTTTAAGACAAACAAGATTTACAGTACACATTTACATGCTCTCGGCAAGGAAAACTTAAGCATGAAGCACACCTCGTTTGCGTTTTTCGATCTCTCTTTGGACCGCATTCTTTGCATCTTTCTCGTTTCAGTGTACTGCTATTATCTGGTTTTTCACTTGCTGCAATTGCCAATTTCTGCTTTATTGCAACTGGAATATTTTTTTTCATCCTAACATTTCTGTCAGGTTCGGTCAGCTAATTACCAAGTTTCTTAAGAAAAATGTGCCTTTTGTATAACTTGTTTTGATTGTAAGAAGGACTTACATGCATAAAAACAACAAATGCATTTATTGCAGAAAGGTCAATTATATTGTAGAATAAACATACAGGCCATCTCCTAGTTTCCCTTTTGAACGTATACGTGGCAACTAATTTATCAGTAGTATCTACTCCACCTTTAGTTTCATTATACCATAAAATTCTTTCTGGTTTCTTTTCTTTCTCGTAGGAAACTTTGGTCTCATGGTGTATAGTTGAAAGGAGGATTACCGATTTATGTATTTTCGGCACATATGAAACAAGAGTCATATCCGTTTGAAAACAAAATAATGAGGAAAATGTTTCTCTATCACGTGATGATTGAAATTAAGACGGAATAAATGGCTTGCTTTTTCTGAGGGTTTCAACGATAGTTAATTTTTTCTTCAATAATTGTTTAGCAAGGATATAATCTGTGAAGAAATTATCAACTGTAATATTTCGAGCGGTATCCTCAATCGAATTTGCTAGGTGCAATACAACATTTCTTCCTTGATATTTGTCTCTCTCACCATCAGAAGGCTTTCCAGTATAGGTTTCAGCAGTGCAAACATAAGCTGTTTTAGCATCAGACATCAACTACAATTTAATTCTATATTTCTCTCTTGCCTTTGATGGTAAATATTGTCGAAATGGACATTTACCACGGAAAGGCACAGGCTGTTCGTCAGTTGTTACATTTTCGTAAGGAACGAACATCTTTGGCAATTGTACAATAAACATGACAAATATTGATCTTATTGCAGCTAGCTTATCTACACGACATCGATTTGCTCTCCTTTCTTTGTCAACAAATCTAATAAACTGTCTAATAACTTCAAAACTTTGCAGAGACACAGTTGCACGAGAAATGTCCGGACCATCTTGTTCGCCCCATAACGCTTTCAAAGATTCTCCTGCTGACTTATTTACTCCAGCTAAAATTAGCAAACCTGTCAAGAAATGAATGAAAATAACTCAAAAATGAAAAAAAATTTAAATGAATTTCTAATTATGCAATTATTTAAATTTTATTTCAATTTATAAATAAATTTTTGTGAAAAAAGTTTCAGATATTTTTACCTGTATAAGCTTCAAGTTCCTCAGCAGGAATCAATGTGTAGGTTTTATTCTGTTCTGAACACACTCTCTCCATTTCTCGGTTAGTTTCTTCTAGAATTAATTTCTTCATGTCATTTGTCAAGAAAAGCTTCATTGCTGACACGGGGCGTTCAGTTATCCGCTGAATTGCAAAACGTGTAGGACCAGGGGTTAATTTTATAATGTTATGCTGTATGTAAAGTCAGAACAGAAGTCAGAAATTTTCAAATATAGTAAAATAAATAAGAATATATAAAATGAAATAAATATCAAATAATAATTAATTGGAATTATGTGCTAGTACATACCGTTTTTTTATGTAGATGTAGGGAATTTACACCATTCGGTTTTGTTACGACTAACGAAGGAAGATGGTGACCGCACAGTTTCTTCTGTATCGGAAATATCCGTTTTCTCATTATCCTCTTCGATGGATAAGTGATCAGATTCTTCAGTTTCATTCAAATAATTATCACTTCCTTCATCAGATGGATCACTGAGCTCTTGCAAAAGCTTTCTGATCTCTTCTTCAGTAAGACCACGCTTACTAGGCGCCAAATTGTAAAATAAAATGACAAAACACGTCAAGCAAGTAGAACGTTAAATGTGTAAATCAGTATCGTAGCGTCTTCTATTATTGATTATTCGAAATACAGACCATCCAAAAATAATAAATTTCTTTTTATGCATTTCTGTGAATATTACTGAAATGGGTCGATTAGACCTATTCAGGTAAAATGTCACTTTTTTTTGTTTGTTAAAAAAACTATTCTCCAGGTCTGAAAAAGTTATAAACTAAACAATTTTATCTATTTGAGGAATACTAAAAAAAAAAGCTGTCATAATTAAAATCCATGAGAGCTATCATGAATTAAATTATTAAAATGGGTCGATTCGACCCCTTCAGGGTAGGAAGGATATATATATATATATATATATATATATATATTTATACTAGCATTATTGCTCGGCTTTGCCCGGGTAGATATATAGATATACAATTTTTCATGCATTCCATCAAAAAAATACTGGGCTGCACCCCCCACTCTTCATGTTCATCTGGCCAGACAGGATGCGCTTACCGCGTTTCTACTGAAATGATATACCCAGTAATTTTTTGAGGGAAAGCGTGAAAATTTTATATCTATATATCTACCCGGGCAATCATTCTTTAAAAATAATTTAATTAATTTTCTTATGCCTTAATATAACTAATGGACTAATAGTTCGGTATGAAAGTTATGCGTCGTTATGTTTCTCTGTTTAAAGAGCTTTTCCTCCCACTGCTTAAAAAACCGCAAAACTCTAAAAGATTTATCTTCTTTGATTTCACGGAATAAGTAATTCCTTCTTTTCCAAATTTTTTTAAGTTCTATTAGTTTGAACGCCATTGTCTAAAATTGTCTAAAGCAGCGGTTCACAACCATTTTAGACTCACGACTCCACAAAAGAAAAATAAAATAAACACTTCGCCCTCCCCCCCGTCACCCCCAGACCAACTCTCAAACCACCCCAGAACCAACCTCTTTTTCCCCCGCATATCGAATTTTGGCTGGTTGTGGTGAAGGGGCTGTATCCACATTCAATAGGTGCGCCTAGGGGCACAAAAATCATTAAAAATTAATTTAAGAAAAGCTAATTGAGTCCCAAATTTCGTTTTTCCTGATTTAAGTTTCTCGGGTCCTAAACATTAACTGTGCCGAATTTGGTCCCGGTCTTTGAAACAGTCTATGATTCTATAGCGGACAAACAAACAGACAAGCTCTTTTATATATATAGATATATAATATTAAAAAACTGGTAATTTCTTTTCACACTAATTTGAAGGATTTGTATGCGACGGATGGAACTGGGATTGACATATTTCCGAAAACCATGAGTCGCAATCGATTGTTCTTTTTGATGAGATGTCTACGCTTTGACAATATCCATGATCGTCAAAGCAGAAGACAGATAGATAAATTGGCTCCCATCAGAATTTTTTTGAAACATTTGTTGAAAATTGTAAAAATGCATATACTGTTGGAGAGTTCATCACAATTGATGAAAAACTGGAACCTTTTCGGGGACGGTGCGGATTCAGGCAGTATATGCCCAAAAAGCCATGTGGGTATGGCATTAAGATATTTGCACTGGCAGATTCCAGAATCTATTATACCTGGAATATGGAAATTTTTGCTGGTCAGCAACCCGATGGGCCAAACAAAAGAGAATGTAGTTCGAAAGCCATTGTGATGCGGTTGATGACACCGCTTTTCAATTGTGGACGCAACTTGACAACTGACAACTGGTACAGGGGATATGAGCTAGCATAACAACTTTTGAAAAAGAAAATTACAATTGTTGGAACACTTAGACAAAATAAAAGAGAAATACCTCCTGAATTTTTGGTGAAAAAGGAGTTGTATTCTTTAGTTTTTGGATTTCAAAAAGAAACAACAATTGTTTCGTATGCTGCAAAAAAGAACAAGAATGTAGTTATGCTGTTCACAATGCATACCGATGATAAAATTGACGAAACCACACTGGAATTGAAAAAACCAGATATCATCACGTTTTATAACCTTACGAAAGGAGCTGTGGACGTTGTCGACGAAATGGCTGCAGCGTACACTACAGCAAGAAAATCAAATCGTTGGCCAATGGTTATTTTAGTTTCAATGTTGAATGTTGCTGCTATTAATGCCAGGATTTTGTTGATGTCCATGAAAAATCCTCCCACATAGTTCAGAAACAGACGTTTGTTTCTGAAAACACTGGGACTCGTTCTTTTAGAACAACACAGAAATCGTGGGCCTCAAACAAAAACAACTTATTCAAGCCCTTTTGGAGCTTGAAATCATTAATATTGAATCACCTGCAAAGAAACTCAAGACAAAATATAAACGATGTTCAATTTGCCCATTTAATAAGGACAGAAAAAAAAGTTTATGTGTCAAAAATGTGAAAAATGACTCTGTGTTGAACATCAGTATGTAGTTTGTCAAAACTGTCTTTACAAAATGTAAGTATTACTCAAATTCACTAAAAATCTTTAATTTATTATTTTAAGTTCTTTAATTATGTAAGGTTTGCATATCAGCAATATTAATTGATATATAAATAACAGAAATGAACCGGGTATGAGATACCCGGTGCGAGTTCTCGTATTTGAAATTGGGCGCGAGTGCTCACGGGATAAGAAACAGATTGTCCCGGTTTCCGCCATGTCTTCAACAACGCCGGACAATTTAGGAGTTCCTGTCAGCCATGAGGTGGCGCGCTGAACCCCAATGAATCTCCATTCCATTAAGCTACCAGCGGATTCCTTGGGAGTACATTGTAAAATTTTGTGCGCCTCCGACACAAATTTCCGACGTCAATTTCTCTCCTTAGAGCCAAGGTCAACTATCCGTGTGACATTATCCTTTTTCCAATGCAGCGAGTTTCCAAGATCAACGCTTTCCATGAGTCTTCAGTAAAAAAATTGCGACTAATTCCGTGCGACATCAGTTCTTCGTTCGAGTGTTTATGATCTTTTGTGAAAATGTTAGGTCATCGATATTGTGTGCAAAATAGAAAAATGTGTTTGCCATACAAGTTTGTTCCAGCACTTCAGCGCAATAAGTCATTTCTAAAATGTTACCAAAAGAAAAAATTCTACAACTTCCGAAAAAGAAAAATGAAAAAAATGTGTGTTAAGAAATTTCTTTAAAGTGCTCATTCATGGTGTTCCAATTGTGATACTGTTTTCTGGGATTAACTAAGCCAAGAACTTCACCAAGATAAATTCAGAACAGAGCTGCAAATGGTAAAATTATGAAGATATGTAATGGTGAAAATTAATAAGGTTAATGGTAAAGAGTGTGAATAACCACTTCAATTCGTAAGCTAAAATTTACGAATTATTGTTGAGGGTGAAAAATTTTAATATTAATAGATACTGATAAAAATTTATTATAAATGTGTTCAAATTATTGATTTAATTAAGTAACTATGATAAAAATAAATAAAAAAAATCGATAAAAAGTAAAACGAAAGTAAAGAAAATCAATGGTTTAAAATGTGTATTATGGTTTTGATTTTATAAAGTATTTCATTTGATTTGCATTTTGATAGAATTTTAAGTGTATATTCCTTCATATTATAAGAGATTTGAATTTAAAAGAAATTTTTGAGACATATTTGATAAATTTATTAAAATTGTGAATTTTCTGTGTAATTTTTGTAATATTTCTGTGTTCTTTTTCTAGTAATGAATATTTTAGTGCTTTAGGAAAAGTGATAATCTTTGGTTATGTTAAATTGAAATGTTAAAAGAGTGTAGATACTTGTTTTTCGCACCCAGTTCTAGATCGTCACGGAGAAGAAAAAAAATAAAAATGAAGTAAATGATTTCCGCTTTCGGGCGAGCTTTATGTAAACAGAGGAGCGTTTGGATGCCAATTCGACTATAAATTTGATTTGTCAGTGGTAATCTGGTAAACAATCGCGAAAAGAACCAAACTTATTCCAATTCATTTAACCTAGAATTTTTGCGGTTTTTAAATTAAGCTTTCTAAATCTAAACATCTGATGCTTGTCGTTTTGATTTTGAAAAATAACTGCATGGATAACTTAGTAATTATTTCAGAAATCAAGAAAATTTTATAATTTAGGTAATTTGTTTGACATATTACATTTGAGTTTGAACCCACGTGAGTAGTTTTACGAATTTAAGTAAAGGAGATTTCCGGAGGTGTTAGTCGACAGTTAAAAGGCGTAATTGCTGTTTTCATATAAACGGAACGTCTTTATAACATGACTTAGGGTGCCAAAAAACCACAATTGGAGAATTAAAAAAACATTGTATGTTATATTTGGTTCATCCGCCCCAGAAAATTCTCGAAATAGAAATAATGAAGAATAATAAATAAATAGAAAAGAGAATATTATAATGAGAGATATGTTTTGAGATATTGAATTCAAATGATGAATATTTAGGAACTTTACAGCGAGGATTCATACCAAAATGTTATATAAGAAAAGAAAAATTAATTTTGTTCTATTGATTGGATGGTTAACTTGAGAAACTAAGAGTATTGGGTGACACACATACAACAAGGTACCTTCAACACAAAGAATTGGATCCACGTAAACTTATAATAAGTGTACACAAATGAATAGTAAATAATTAATTTGAAAATAAAGTGAAAAGTATTGAGAATAAGTAAATAAAGTTAAAATAAAAATGAATAGAATAATAATGAATATTGAATAGAGAATTTTTTCTGAATAAATAAATAGTGTTAAAGTAATGAAGTTAATAAATATTGAAATGAGAGACATGAGAAAGATAAAGAGAAAAATAATGAATAAGAATTTGATATATTGATATTTTCGAAATGATTGAGTTTTTTTCTTAAAGTATAATAAATGTTTTGTTAACATTTACAATATAATAAATGTTCTGTAATTTTTATGTACAATTTATATATTGCAGATGTGTATATTATTAAATGTGATTTATTGAAAATGTGATTTAAGTAAAGACTGTGACTATTTTTTAAAAAGACTATTTTTTTTATGTAACCAGCTACAAAGGACTAGTTTTTATTTTAAGTCAAGATATTGTGATATTTTGTGTATTCTGCTCTTGCGAGATGATAGGTCACAGAATCTACCGAACTGTGATTATTTTTTTATTATTGTACTTTTCTAAAGCAACATACTGTAGCTAACATATCAAGGACAGTGAACTATAGGCTACCATGTGTACATTACAAACTTTTTTGGACTCACCCCAATGTTGTGAGAGTTGAGGAGGAAAGTACAATAACTTCAAATTATTATTGTCATGTTCTATTCCATTTACTTAACATTTATTTGGTTGATTTTGATATTTTCATTGTTATATTCTATTATTTGTGTGAGTAAAGTTTCACTTTACATCAAAATTAAAATTGATGTAAAGTGAAAATTTGATAACTCAGAGTTTTTTTGGTTAAATTTCTTTGATTTTTTTTTGCTGGGATGTTGCTGCCCACCCTGCACTGCAATTTTCAGTTGATGATTAGGTAGAATCTTCAATTTAATATTATGTATTTTTCTTTTTAGTGATTTTTATATATATTTTTCAGTAAATTTGATACTGTTGTTCTGTCAGCTCATCACGTGACCTTAATTTTTTTTTTTTTGCAATTTAACTTTAATTGAAAATTATTCATTAACTTATACCAAATTTTTTAACGCCCCATTTTCTCACTCGTCTGAGTCTGCCCTCCAATGCAGGCATTGTAGGTCAGCCTCTTCTCGGACGGGGTGGGGATATTCTATAATATTAAAAAACTAGTAATTTCTTAATTAAACACCCTTAACATTTAAAAACTATTAATTCTTCAATTTAGTATCCAAAATTACATCCCCCTTTTTAATCACTTAAGTTATTTAATTCCCTTTGGGCATTCGCGTTAAATTCCATTATTACAGACTTCGGCAAAATCATTCAAGATGGCTGTCTTATTTACGCAAAGAGACGCGGCGCGGCGTCAGTACAAATTTAAATCATATCTGCACATCAACAACAACTTTAAACCAATCAACTATTAAAACACACCCTTTTGTCACGTGATGGATTGCAGTTTATATAAATCCTGACGTCGAAAATTAGGACGGATTCCTGTACTTCCACTTGCTGCATTCACACCGACGGAGCGGTCGGTGAATATAATAAACATGTAGTTCGAGAAAGTTGTGTTATGATTTGTCTCCGAGGGTTGAGATGAAGCGGGAATGGATTTAAACATTTGTGATGCACGACCGGGCGACAAGTCATCCATTTTCACCTCAATTAGGTGAAGCAATATGAATCATTAACCAAAACTATGCCACTCAGCCCTTCATTCTTCAGCCCGCGTCCGTGCTATTACATATATATATATATATATATATATATATATATATATATATACATACACTGAAGTACCACTGAATTAGGGATAGCAGAGCCTATGCAAATTGTGTAGCGTTGCTCATCATGTATGCGCAAGTGAGGGCGCTGTGGTAACTGCATATATAGCTCGTACTGTGGTTGTTCTGAATTAGTTGTTGGAATTACCAGTATGGGTAAACTGCCTGATTTAGACGCCTTCGATCGCGGACAAATCGTAGGTGCGCGACGCATTTGCGAAATCGTCAGACAGCTAAGATTTTCAAGTTTGACAGTGTCAAGAGTATACCAAGAATACATGGATGGCGGGAAAAAACTAGCGATCGGGCAAACTGCAAAGGACAATTAGCCTTGACAGTGCGTGGTGAGAGACGGCTCAGGCGTATTGTACGTAGCCAGCGAAGCCAAACATTAGCTCAAATTACCACCCAGTTTAATGACGGTGCCAGTCGTACAGTCAGTAAACGGACTGTGCAACGCTCGTTTCGGGAGTCGTCGACCTACGAGAGTACCATTGCTCTATACTCGCCATCGGGCTGCACGTCTTGCCTGGGCAAGAGAGCATAGAGACTGGAGTGTAGAGGACTGGAAACGAGTAGCATGGAGTGATGAGTCTCTATTCCGACTACTTAACGCCGACGAGAGGTTGAGAATATGGCGTCAGGCTCATGAAGCCATGGATCCTGCATGCCTGGCTGGAACTGTACAAGGGCATGGTGGCTCAATCATGGTCTGGGGTGTTTTTTCGTGGCATATTTTTGGATCTTTGGTGCGTGTACCAACCTCCCTCAATGCAATTCGGTACGTAGAGTTGCTGGATGATCACCTCCATCCGTTTATGCTGTTCTGTTATCCACACGATAATGGAGTTTTCCCGCAAGACAACTGTATCTCTCACAAGTCCCGGTTGGCTACTGCCTGGTTGGATGAGCATTCCTCTGACTTCTCTGTCATGAATTGGCCACCTAGAAGCCCAGACATAAATCCTATTGTGCATCTTTGGGGTTGTTTTGGAACAAGGCGTGAAAGGCCATCACACAGCACCAAAGAACCTTACTGAATTATGGACAGCTTTAGCCAATATTTGGCAAGCCATTCCCGTGGAACGTTTCCAGAAACTTGTTGAATCTATGCCTCGTCGTGTGGCAGCCGTTATCAAGGCCAGAGGAGGCGCAACTCGTTACTAGGTAGGTATCCCTAATTCAGTGGCACTTCAGTATATATATATATATATATATATATATATATATATATGAAATAAATTTCAAACCCATTTTTACTATTTAACACGCCCTTTCCAAATTCTTCATCCTAACGCAACAGAATACCGTCCCTTAACCTTGGATTGCGACCTATATTCAACCAATATCAATCTATTAGTTTTTCCCCTAAAGCCACTCGCGGAGCTTTACATAACAGGTATATAAGATCGAACCGGGTCGAACATTCGAAAACCATCACCCCATATGACGCGACTTATTCACGTGTTCATTTCTGACAAATTAGAAGTTTCATAGACCCGTACTCGGGAGAGAATTTGCGCGATTTTGTAGTCTTTTGTCTGTTTGTTCACAGCCAGAAAACATGTAGTTTTCGTTCCTGTCAAATTTTTACGGGCGGGGCCGCGTCCCCGTCCCGGCTAGCGCTGCGCGATGTGTTTTGTGTGCCTAGGTGTAAGGCACGACCAATATTGTAAGCTGTCAGTGAGTGATCTAAGAATAAAATAAGTTAAAGACGATGGAAATACGTTTTTCACTCTGGACTCCCTGCCTCTGTTCCTCGACTGCATTTTATCTTTATGAGTTCTCCCCAGCAACAGTTTTCTATTTTCTATATTCGCCTGCCCTGGTCGGACGACTACTCCGCCATGTCTACAAAACTGATGATTCAACGGCCAAGTTATTTGCCTATACGACTACACCCCGAGCTATACACCTATTGTTATCATTACACATACACTGCTCAAAATAATTAGGGGATCAAGCAAATAAGTTAAGAAACACGTGCGAGACAGCCACGTATTGGCATAAAATGGATAGTACACGCGTATCAATGTGCAATAGAGAGAAAAAGACGTAAAATTTTTGTAATTAAGCTTTAACTCTTTGAAAATATGGAAAAAAACATGAAAAGATGATTTAGGGCCACAATTTCATTACACGTAAACGATGAAAAAAGTATTGTTTAGAAATGATGCAAGATTTTTAATATGGCGTGGGGTCTCCTCGAACAGCTAAGACTACTGCACACCTGTTTTCCTTGGATGCGATGATGTTATCGATAAGACTTTGGGGAATACTGTTCCACTCCTCAAAAAGTGCAATCTCCAAGTCTCGGGGAGTAAAAGTAGGCCTTGGTTTCGCAGCAATGCGTCGTCCGAGCATGTCCCAAACATGCTCGATTTGATTCAGGTCAGTAGAGCACGCTGGCCAATCCATACGCTGTATTGTTTCAGCTTCAGTCATGTTCTCCACAAGACGAGCTGTATGCGGTCTGGCATTATCATGATGGAAAACAAAGGAATCTCCAATGGCTGCAGCGTAAGTTATGACATGAGGTCTCAGTATCTCGTCTGCATAACTTCGGGCTGTCAAAGTACCATTCCGAAAGATATGCAGGTCCGTACTTCCACCTATGCTGATTACACCCCATACCATAAAACCAGCTCGTCTGTATTGTGACCTCTCACGAACGAATGTGGGCTTATTTCGAGTGCCCCTTTCCCTCCATACCAAAACACGTCGGGTGCCACACTCCAGACTGAATCGGTACTTGTCTGTAATCATCACTTGCCTCCAATCATGTTGGTCCCAATCTCGATGTTCAGCAGCCCATCTTCTTCGTGCCGCACGGTGGCGTGAGGTCAACGGAATGCAGACCATTGGCTAATGTGCATAGAGACCTCCCAGATGAAGCCTATTACGTACTGTTTGGCTGGACACACTTCGTCCCGTTGCCAAGAGCAACTGTCTTTGCAGCTGAGTAGCATTGTCTGTTCTGTTTCGACGAGCAGTTAACAGTATATACCGGTCATCAGTTGCTGTAGTGGCTTTAGGCGGACCTTGCCCTGGCCGACGTCTAACATTCCCTGTTTCTTGGAATTGATTCCACAGCCTTGCAACGACACTTCTGGCGACTCCAACAGCGTCCCCGACACTACATTGTGTTTGCCCGGATTCAAGTCTGCCTATAATACGCCATGCCATGGATTCCAGTAAATGACGTTGTTGAGACATTTTCAAGTCACGTTTTCTCAAAAAGAATAACTGAGAAATCGAATTTCACAGTTAAGGCATTGAAACAGACGTTTCTGCAACATCCCGATTTCCGCCCTTATGTTCTTTTTCTGGTTTTTGACGTCATGAACTTTGATTTGCATATAAAGTTTTCTTCTTCTGTTTCCTGCTTGGCTTTAAATTATGGATGATTTATTTTTTGTTACTTATCGGTGTAAGTACACTGCTGGCCACTGTAAATGCAACACCCTGAAGGAAACATGCAAATAACATGAAATTTACAACATGCATTAGCGGAGGTGAGATATGCAAATGATTAGAATTTCAGCGCAGACGCACATCACGCGCGCCTGTGGCGCCACTTCAAAGCGCTATTTAAGGCTTGGAGATTTCGACGATTTCAAGTTCAGCAATTGTGATTTTCTTGTGGTTTTTTCAAAAAACGATCAATTATGTCTCGTTGAAAACAGCGATCATCTTTTGATCAAGTATCCGAGTTCGACAGAGGAAGGATAGTGGCCTACCGAGATTGTGGATTATCTTTCAGGGAAATCGGTAGTCGTGTTGGACGAAACCAAACAACTGTAATGCGGATATGTGATCGTTGGATGCAGAAGGGTACGACGGACCGGCGTGTTCGATCGCATCCACCTCAGCGCACCACTTCACGTGATGACAGGCAAATTGTGAGCATGGCAGTGACGGATCGCTCAGTCACATCACGAACCATAGCACAGCACATGCAGTCTGTAACGCATCATCCAGTGTCTGCGCGTACCATTCGACGCCGTTTACAGCAGAGTGGTCTGTCCGCAAGACGTCCATTGCTTTGTCTACCCTTGACTCAGAACCACAGACGTCTCCGCCGCCAATGGTGCGATGACAGAAGGATGTGGACGGCAGAATGGAATGAAATTGTCTTTACTGACGAGTCACGCTTCTGTCTGCAACACCACGATGGTCGCATTCGAGTCTGGAGACACCTTGAAGAGAGGATGGTGAACAGCTGCGTTATGCACCGCCACACTGGTCCTGCACCGGGTATTATGTTATGGGGCTGTATTGGATATCACTCTCGCACACCTCTAGTACGCATTGCCGGTACTTTAAACAGCCAGCGCTACATCTCCGAGGTGTTGGAGCCAGTTGTCCTTTCTTACCTTCAGGGCTTGCCCACAGCCATATTTCAACAGGATAATGCGCGACCACACGTGGCACGCATTGTCCAACGGTTCTTCGTCAATCGCCAGATTGAATTGCTTCCCTGGCAGCCTCGCTCTCCGGATCTTTCGCCGATAGAAAACATGTGGTCCATGGTTGCTCTACGATTGACCCAGATTCCATCCCCAGCTGCCACAGCAGATCCACTTTGGCAACGTGTGGAAGCTGCTTGGTCTGCTGTACCCCAAGAACGCATCCAAAGTATCTTTGAATAAATTCCGAGGCGTGTGGCAGCGGTGATCTCCAACAATGGCGGCTACTCTGGCTACTTATTTTGGCAGGAACCACACTTCACAGAAGTCTATAAATTTAATCATTTGATACTTGGTCAACATGTTATCTACAAAATAAATTTTGTTGTGATATCTCTTGTCTTTCTTGGTGTTGCAATTTGGGTGGCCAGCAGTGTATGTGCGTAATTTCGTTAAAACCATGTGCTCCCCTAATTGTTTTGAGCAGTGTATATATATATATTTATATATACATACATACATACATATATATATATATATATATATATATATATATATATATATATATATATATATATATATATATATATATATATATATATATATATATATATATATATATATATATATATATATATATATATATATATGAAACAAATTTTAACCCTTTTAAATTTCCTAACATGCTTTTTCCGAATTCGTTTATCTTATTGCAACATAATAGCTTCCCCTTAACCTTGGATTGCGACCTAAATTCAACCAATATAAATCTATTTTTCCCCTAAAGCTGTTGAACGCGCGGACCATTATATAAGCATTATATAACGGGCATCGCGAGATCATCACCTCATATGACGCGACTTAATCACGCGTCCGTATCTGACAAATTAGAAGTTTGATAGACCCGTACGCCGGAGAGAAATTGCGCGATTGAGTGCTCTTTGTGTTCGAACCACGAAACTAACATGACGTAAGTTGAACCTCCGTTCATAACTCGCAAAGCTCTGCGCTGCCGGGGCCTTTTTGCCCGGCATCGGTGAAATTAAACTTGTCATAATCCAACTAGAAGATGTCCAGCAACATTTTGGTAAATAAAACACTATTTTTTGACCAGATGCCTCCTTCCATGGCGTTGAACTCAGTTACTCTCTCCATTTGCCAGCCACTCGTGTGTGGAAACAGCCTGACTACAAAATTACGGATTGAAACGGAACTTTCCCGATCAATCATCCTCTTGGAGGCATTACATATATATCTATATATATATATAAATATATATATATATATATATATATATATATATATATATATATATATATATATATATATATATATATATATATATATATATATATATATATATCTATATATATATATATATATATATATATTATATATATATATATATATATATATATATATATATATATATATATATATATAGAGAGAGAGAGAGAGAGAGAGAGAGAGAGAGATGTACATATGTATGTTTGTGTGTGTGTAATAACGGCCTACCAGCTAATAGATCTTGTCCTTTAATTTTATGTTTTGCCTTAAGTAACTACTTACGTTTCCCATTGCGGCGGTTAGTCGTAACTGGGTATATTGCACCATATATGATCACGTCGACAAAAGATACGAACTTTCCAATGTACAGGTGTGGTTTTGAACTGAGTGTATTGGATTTGTCACTGAGTGCATTGGATTTGTGTTGAACCAGGCGCTACCATTCTGTCCTGTATTCTTTGTAATTTTGTGAATAATTTACCTTCTTTGTGCATGTTATAAATATTAAGAACTAAATATCAGTATTGTAGATAATTTATACCAGTTAAGATATGTACTATTCCCATCCACTGGACTGTTTGAATGGATTTGATGCCGCTCCAGCCCGACCAAAACTTTTCAATGTAAAAACCATTGCCTACCCTAGCGATCCTTTCTTCTATCAGTTTCCGAATTGCGCTACATACACACATCTCTCTCTCTCTCTCTCTATATATATATATATATATATATATATATATATATATATATATATATATATATATATATATATACACAGAGGCTGTTCACACATTTTTTAGACGATGTATATTGTATTCACAAAACTAAATTACATAAAATTCTTGTGTTTTAAATGTTTTGTTTGACATCCCTTATTCTGAACTATCTTTCGACACCGCAATTTCCAGGATAATAATGCCTTTTGAAGTGTCAGAAGAGGTATTCTATCCCATTCCTCCTAAACAGCTTTCCAGAGTCCTGTAAGGGTTTTGGGACGACGTTTGGATAATGCAGATTTTAAAAGTCCGAAAGCACAAAAATACATAGGTGATACATCGGGAGATTTAGTAGGGATATCAGTGAAGGGTATGGCCTTGATACCAGTTTTTTGTTCCATTTCTTTTAGGAAATTTACAGTGGATTTTGATGTGTGACTGCTAGCTTTGTCCTGATGGAGTCTCACAGATTGATGGCACTGTGGGTAAAGCGATGGTATTTCATTCAGAAAAATTGGCGATAAAATATGTTCCTGATAGTATTTGGAGTTAATCTTGACATTTTTTCCCACTCTCTTTATTTTTAACTTGCCATTATAAGAAAAACCAGCAACAATCATGAATCCCTTAGAAAAACTTTCTTTCGATTCTTTGAACCATGTACTTAAATTTTTTTCTCCCCTTTTATGATAATAAATGACTCTTTTTTTATTTCAATCATTTAAATACACCCATGATTCATCTATTGTGACAATTGTTTTCCATTTTTCTTTGGATAAGTGTTTCTCATATAGAATTCTGCAGCGTGTCCTGCGTTCAGCGATATGATTTGGAAGAAGACGATGCACATTGCGTTTTTTCTCTTTCTTAAGATTTAAATCAACGTTTATCATTTTGTTTACAGTGGACACCGAGCATTTTAATGATTTTGCAACTGTCCTTTGACTAGGGAGATTTTCTTTTAACATTAAACAACGTACCTTTGCAATAGTCGAAGATGTCCGTTTTTTCCTTGGATACTTGTTTGGAATTTTTGTCCCACTTGAGGCTCCAATTTGACGTTTTTTTCCTTTCTTGTTGACGATATTACCTATCGACGCTTTAGATATCACAAAACCATGACTCTCACATAGTTTTTGGATAACGGAGTATGCATATTTCTCTTCGGAAAGAGCATAAATGTAGCCTTCGAACCACTGCTTTGTTAAAAACGCCATTTTGAATAAAAACAAAACTTTCAAGCCGTAGACGATAATTTTTACTTTTAAAAACATATTACAATTGCAATTATTTCTTTTGCAGCAAACGATTTTTTATTACCGCTTACCAAAATCGTCTAAAAAATGTGCGAACAGCCTCTGTATATATATAAATAGCAATATATATTTTCGTTCAGAAACGACATCATTTTCATAGAGCCCGAAACGCGTTTTAACTGTCATCTGTGACGGGCTTACAGAATCGTTATTTATATAGAGCGCCTTGATAACGAAGCAACGAGGTTCCAATTCATGGTGTCTACTGATAACTAGAAATTTCCCCCACATTGTTGTCACCTTCCCCGCGGCCACTCCCTTAACACTAGTCTTCAGAAATTTGAGAATCTATTCTGTCACACCCTGTACATCGGACATATTTTAATGTGTTTTCCATTTATATAATACATAAAAAATAAATCAAAGTTGCGTTTTGACACTTCAAAATGTAAGCGATAACCTGCAATTTTATAAATTTTTCCTGTGATTCTTTATGTTTTTTTCAGAATTTAGAATTAAAAGGCCTTTAGGGACAAAGTACAATGCCCTGTTGTATTTTTGTCCGTCATATGTTGTACCTTGGACCTACTGATTTCCATTTTTATTATCCAGTCTAAAAGTATAAATTTCACTGTACCCAAACCTCAATTAGAAGTCTAAAGAAATTCAGGTAAATACATCAATTAAACCTTATAATAAACACAATAAACTAATCCCAATTAAATACAAACCTGAAACATTGGTTGCTTGGTTAAAAGCTATATCTCTGGACAAGATCGTGATTTCCTGTTTTCTCAAAACTATGCCCTCCTCAAATTGTTTCCGAAACATTCAATTTGATTTCTATCCTAGGATTTATTACATTTTTTATCACTTGCCTTTTTAAATTCTAAAGCTAACTAGTAAATCTGACTTAAAGTTAACTCAAGTAGAAGCCGATCAACTCTATGGATATATTTGATTGAAAATATTTCTTCTTCAATAGTAAAAATCTGTTTGACATTGTTATTTTGGTAATATAAAAATGTACTCATTCCTGTTCTAAAATTTTGTTCACTTGCCTAATTGGAGTAGTTTTATATTGATTGAGATATTTATCATCTGCTTAAGTTGTCATTTCTTTCTTGAGAACTAAAATTTTCTCGATTTTTTCTTTCCTTTAGCCTTTTTCTTAAGTCTGAAAACGCTTCGAGGCATGATTCTCGCCAGGGGAACCAGTAAAAAAGCTGGAGGTTGTTCCTTGTAGCTAGGATCAGGGTGAAAAGAAAAAAAATTCTCGGTCCGAGGTACAACAGGATCTTACTCCAAACAATTTTTCGTTTCTCCCACCTGGATGTTTCAATAAGTCATGATTATGTGATTGATACTTTTCTGACGGGTGACTAAATTTAAAACGACATTCGTTTTGTATTAAAATGTTGTCAAGATCTCAAAAGAAAACAAATTTAAACCATCAAAATACTTACTGTTAGCCTACGAGACTTAATACAGATGCAGTTAGCAGTTAGACTGAAATGATGATTTTTTATACTCGGCACATTCAGGAGCTCTAGTGGCACCTACAGGAATTTCGTTTACCACTTACATAAAAAAAAAACTAAACAGATAGAGCTGCCGATGGTACATCCGGTCCATGGTACAACAGGTTCCTCTCTCTCTCTGTATATATATATATATATATATATATATATATATATATATATATATATATATATATCTGGGGTCTGAAAAAAGTAGTCCTAATATGAGAACCCCATTCTACAACTTTAAATATGAATTAGAATTACTGAAAAGTTCGTAAAAACAAAACTGTACACAATAATTTGATAACAGTTACCCATTTACACTAATAGGTGATAAAGAAAAGTGACATTTTAAACAAATTAGTTGGTTTACACTACAGGTTCTGTTTACTTTTTGTATTTAGATTCAAACTTTTCACATTGTTTACAACTAAAATGTTCGTCAGCTCCACAATCTTCATGGGCCCACTTGAAACACCTTCTACATTGACGCTACTGCTCTCCCCTTTTTTGTCTTCTGAAAATAAACAACCACAAAAAGGCATTCAACGTCATTTTCTTCAATGCTATCATCACTACTGTCATGGAGAGAAAGTTTTTCATCATCTTCAAATGAGCTGAGATCATCATAGCTATAATAAGGCTTATTCATTCTCTGTTTTTTAACTAGTGTTGTATATTCATCAATCCTTAATTTTCCCCTTGTTGTAGGACTCCTTTGCATCTTCCCTTTATTGTTTCCTTTTCCTTTTCTTTTTTATCTTGATCTTCTTTTCCTGGTTTGTTCTTTGATTTCTCATCTTTTAGGTCTATTCATTTTTTTTGTGGGAAACAGTTTGTTTCAAGTATGCTGTAGTTCTTTTATTAATGCTATCAATCAATTTATTTTTTTACGGCGATGATGGGATAATATCGGCTTTATTGGCCCTACTTCGTTTCGAGGTGTTTTTCTCAGGTAACATAGGCGAGGGATTTATTTCTTCAAGAGTCACTAAGAACTGGTTTGAACTTATTGTTTGATCAATACCTTCCACATTGTCACTACTACTACATAGTTGTGAATTTCACCTCTACGCCATTGCATCTGCAGCTTCAGAGGAAACAAGGCTATGAGAGTGAAAACTAAAATGCCTATTATGAGACCCTATCTCATATTAGGCATGCTTTGGGGTCTCATATTGGGCATGACCATGTTGTTGAACACGCTAATGAATTTTGTAGGTTGGGATTGACGTTAGCTTAAAAACAAACAGGCGTGTTTACACTCCACATTTTTAGCTACCTATCCAATGCTAACAGTTTTAATAAGAGTGTTATCTTAACCCGGAAGAAGTCGCGCACCCAACACTGACATTCGAGATCGCGCGGGGTGACTGAGTCATCCCAATCAGTTTTATTAAAATATGTGCTATAAATTAAAAAAAAAACACTTGATTATACACAATAATTGCAATATATCATTAATAAACTATACTTCTTTACTTAAGGAAACTTTTTTTCTATTTAAAGTACAATTCTATTCAAAAGAATTACATACCTTTTTATCAGGGATCGGGAATTTACATACACTTCTGGCAAACATAGGAAGAATGAATTTTACATGTAAAATTATCACATTTTTTTCAAGAAATTGTAGTTTTATTGTCCTTGGACCTTGGACATATAGCACATCGGCCTTTATCGGGTTTTGGTTTTTTTGATGGGCGTTCCTCTGATCCATCAGAAGTGGCTTCATTGATGTTTTCACGAAGCGCTTTAGGAAACATTGGCATATTCTTTCTCATCTCTATGTGTGGCTGTATAAGAGATAATGCCAACATTATTAGGAATTTTCTCCTATTTCTGTATTGTAAGGGAGGGGTCTTTGTTGACATTAAGGTAACTCGGGCATTTATTGCAGCGACGCAATAAAAAACGACCATCGGCCATCTGTTGGTTTTTCGAGCTGTCGAATATAATGATGACATTTCATCAACTTTGTCTACACCCCCCTTTGTTGCATTATAAAATTTAATTATTTCTGGTTTCTTCTTATCATCACTTTCATCAATGGCGTCATCCCGATGCATAGTAGATAACAAAACTACACATTTTGATTTCTTAGGCACATATGATACTAGTGTTGTGTTCTTTTGAAATCCAAATATAGAAGAATAAACTTTCTAAGTTTTTGTTTCGACGAACTTGATGGGAATTTCAGCCTTGTTTCTCTTCAGGGTTCCTACAATTGTTAGCTTCTTTGATAAAAGTTCTTTCGCTAGAGGATAACTCGCCATTATCTATCAAATAACCGAGCAGAAAACAACTAAAAAACTCCAGAGCACGAAGCTAAACTGTTTATAGTGAAAAATTTCGAAGCAATAACGGTCGCACGGAGAGACTGAGTCACCCCGTTATCACATGGATTTCCAGAAACGATGGCTTCTCGCAGAGAAAGGAATTACACGTGCAAAATAACAATACCCATTCCAAGGGGAGGGTCAGATAGGAGGATACTAAAACGGTGATTGATTAACAATAGAAATTTCCCGTCAGGTTTGTTGATTTTCTACGCGTGGGGTGACTCTGTGCCCCGCGCGACCTCTCCGGGGTTAATGGTGAAAACAGCCAATGAAAATGGTGATGCAAAAAAGTCGACGAGCACACATTCAGGAAAAAAAATACTGTACCTTTGTATGTGCTTACAAACACTCGACTGATTCACCGATTACGAATGATGCAATAGACTACTGTTTTACGCTCCAGTCGCCAGGCGGCAGCACTTTATACACCCTATAAGCTTGGGTCTCATATTAGGCATGCTTACCCTATATATATATATATATATATATATATATATATATATATATATATATATATATACATTTGTATAAATAGGGAGAGAGATAGGGGGAGGAATTGCGTGGCTTACAATATTTATAAAGGCTTTTATTCTTAATCATAGAAGCAGTAACATATTGTGTGATTTCGCATTTTTTGGTGCACTTTGTGATAATTTCCTTGAAGGTGTTGATCGGAATAGGTGCTAAAGAAGACGTTCTGTTGGGTGATTAGGCCACTTGCATAAGATTGAGCAGTGTAAGAAGTTCCGAAAAGGAAGCGTACATATACCATCTTTAGATCCGACGATGGAAGTCTTCATTTCAGGAGTCTGACAGCCAGACTAGTTGCGTTGAAACCAAGAAAACATGACTACAATTACGATTGAAACCTGATGTCAGATCAGAGCCAAACTATTAGACTGAGTCTGAGCAGAGTTGTCTCAAGTGCTCGAATCTTATAGTTTGTTAGGTAAATATGTCCTGTTTAGTATATCCAGTATACAGTTACGAGATCGAGGAAAAATACTAATTTTTTTTGGATATTTTGTATATTTATATATAAATTTACAGAACTACCAAATAGCATAAACTGTGGAGCTTTATGCTCAGAGGCCATTATCGAATTTAAATTAAGTCAGTAGATGATACGTTTGCTAGAAAAGCTTGTTTATTTCATTTTGGTATAAAAAGGATCTTTTGCTGCGAAATGACGCTTATGCTAAACCGCAGCGATTTTTAATGCTAAGAAGAGAACGTAAACCACACTGACAAGGCTTTTTGGTAAATGTTTTGCCATTCGAAAAATTTTAGAAATTTAAAATGTTAATAATGCTACTAGCAAAAAAGTGGAGATATTTGTATACAATTAACTTTATTTCCTTTTAGTTTCAGTTTTCTAGCAGGAAATTTAAACTTTTTTTAGTACCATCAACTGCAGACATTAACGAGCATCCTGACATTATGATTATTATATCACATCTTTTTATAAGGAAACTGAAAAAGAATTATTTCCACATTTGTTTAATAAACGCTTTTAGAGAATAAACACATAAGACATCTCGAAAATCTGAACAATGAAATAGAGAGGTAAACCTATATTCAAATTTCAGACAACCCCTTAAAAATTAATTTCATTTCATCTTTTACTTTATTCTTGTTATTTTGTATCCTTCAGCGGGAAATTTCCCACATCCATCAGAAAAACATTGTCCTACTTTCTATCCAGTGGATTTAACACATTTCTACCTATTTGACACTTCAAGCCCAGTTGTGGGAGGCCTTAAGTGCATTGTGAAAGGAGGATTTCGAGGCATTCCCAAAGGGGAAAAACACTATTATTTTGTTCGATATGATTACTCAGAATCTCAAACTAATAATTCTTCATTAAGAGTAGCTATAAACTAGCCGGTTACAGGTAAGTCTTTATCTTCTCATTTTAATGTTTTTACGCCGTAGTAAATGTCATTCAATAAGATATCTGAAAATATTTATAAAAAAATATTGAACCGTCAAAGAAGAGGGTTATGTCACATGTCTGAACAGACCCTACGAAGCAATTGAAGAAACACAAGCCTGAATAGAAGATACTTTAAACATCAGACACACACCATGGTATTTATCTTCCATATGGCAGTGTGGGAGACCTCTTGAGATTATATGTATTGTCTTCCAATTTATGGGCAGATATACATCGTAAAACACACTCTCCCACTGATAAATTTAAGATCGATGCTTTTAAACAGAAGGGGAAAAAGTATTTTCTTTTGGTAAACCATGTTTATGCTGTTTTAATTGTAGAGAAGAACAGGCTTCGGAAAATGATTTCGTCTATGAATATATTTTCAGCAAGGTTCTAAACAGAAGAGTAAGTATTTTAGTTGTATTAACATTTATGTTTGCTCTCGAGCTCCAAATTTCCGGAGTGTATTCATGATTTGCACAAGTTTCAGTTATATTTTATTTAGCATTGTTCTAAAAACATTTTAAATGTATAATTTATTTTATGTTTTTTTAAACCTTTTAGCGAGGAAAATAGCTTTGAAAATGATTTTGCTTTTATCTACTTATTTTCTTTTTAAATTTTCAGTAAAAATAGTCGCCTGTGATTAGCAACCAGACAACAAATACCATTAAGAGCGTTAATCAGTTATAATTCTTGTGATAGTTTCAATGATATGAAATAAATCACTGATACTTAATTACACGCGCACAAAAAATTTCATACACATTAAAATATGTACTAATAATAAATGACAGAAAAAAATTAAAAAAGAACTCCACCAAAAAACTAATCATGCTAACCAAGATGTAATAAAATACAAAAATGCTATACTCATCAAAGAAACATTTTGAGCTTTGTTACATGTCGTGTGTCTAGTTTCTTATGATCAATAACATTCTGCACTGCTGTTTACAAGATATTCATTTTATTTACACCAATTTTACTATACCAATGTATAAATTTTCTTATCACCGAATTTATGAAGATATATTCCATTGTAAAAATATTGTATACATGTAGCGAGTATCGTAAGTTTTACATAAGTACATACGTTGTATATTAGCGGAAACAAAGAGAAAACGTCGGAAAAAATTTAAAAAACACTATAGTGAGTGATAAGTTAGAAAAAAATGCTGATGTGATATTATGTGAAAGAGAGAACCGATTATGAATAAATTAAAGTTAATCATAATAACAGATAAAAATTCATGCCGTTATCATACCTAATTATTTAGTTAAAATGGGCAGTGATTTATGTACTTGAGTTCCGTTGGCAAATGTCAAAAAAATCATATTTTTAGAGCAACCTAAATTATTTTATGTTTTGAACATGTAACTTGTTATCAAATTAAATTTTGGAAGTGTTAAATATATTAATTAAATATATTATTTCAGTTAATTAAATGTATAATTTTGTTAGATATATAATGCATTAAAAATAAAGAAGTGAAAAAAAGACTTTAATCTATATGCGTCCAAATTAGTATGAAATTAAAAAAAATCATTCTGAGCAAAAACAAAATGCGTACCTAATAATGTGAACGTTTATGTTCTGAACATGAAAATTACACACAGACACTTAAGTGTGCATCTGTGTATGAGTGCACGATAAATAAAAAAAATTGTCTAAAAGGATTTTAGCTTTTATGCTCATATGGAGATGGTTTATCACAAGTTTTGGATTTATGTATAATATCCTCTTACTAATACATGCCTCTTTGTAATTGTGTATGATACTGCTTGTAAGTGGGAAGAAAGCCACATCTCCACAAAAACAATGAACACTGAAAACTAAATCTTAAATTAATTCAAAGTATTCGAAGAGTTTCACGATAAATGCACTTGTGCATATATTTTATGTAATTTGGTATTTATCAGTTTTGTTGTATTCAACAAGGGAAGAAATGGTTTCATAAGTTTAACATTGATATGCAACATAGTTTTGTTAGAAACTAAGTTAATAGTGTCAACTAATGCACTGTCGGTCAAATAATGGCACATCTTTCCGATAATTATTTAAATTGAAATGCCAAATTTAGATTTAGTAATTCTATTCTTATAGTTTCAAGCTAAATGTAATCATGCATTACTATCAAGAAAGATGGTATTCATTTTTATTTCGTTGTATATAAGAAAAATGAAAAACAGGAGGATTAAAAGAATAAATACAACATTATTGTCAATAGCTTTATGAGATTTAAGATTAAGATTTAATTTAAGAATAAATACGTCAACATTAGTATAGTCTACGGTTATTATTGCTTATAGTGACTTATTTATATTCAATTTTGAATTAAAAAATTATATAATGAAAATAATAATTTAAAAATTTTATAACGATTTTCCTCTATATGGTTAAAGGCTTTGGCATACCATTCCATATATATTTATTACAGTAAAACTGTGTGCAAAGTTTAAAATGAGTGTAATACACGGAATGAAATTTTGAAGCAACAGATGTTTACTTTGTACGCGAGAGAAATTTTTTTCAAATAAGCCTGGAAATATGAATTTTTCCTTCTAAATTATTCTAAATGATATTTAAGCATTTTGAGATGAGGTAATCGATAAGCACACTGTTTTAAATGACGCACCTGCCCGGGTAACAAGCTAATTTTGCACCGATTTGCACATTATTTTGATTTTTCCAGGTGCAGCCAGATAATAGCTCCATTTCCTGTATGCACTCACAGTAGAAGGCGCTCGCATCTAGAGGATGCTCCGGCTGAGGCGCAGGAGCAGGGACTGTGAGAGGCTGAAAAGCTGTTGGTGAGTGAGGCTGTATTTCATTCCTTTCCTTTAGCATCTCATGCTTTTCTTCTACCACGCCGGTCGATGTTTCCTTCTGTGAACCCTCCACTCATATCATTTTCTCCACTTCTTAAGCCATATAGAGGATAATCGAGGCACTCAAACTTTTTCGAAAAAAATCCCTAGAGAAAGTTTCTTTTGCCCTGGAATTGGCTCTTTCAAGTTTGTTACATATAAGAAAAATTCCTCAGGTAAATTTCAATTTTTATTGTTTTAGTTTTGTTTGTTTAGTTGATACGTCTTCAAGTGCATTACTTTCAACAACAATATGAAATACATTTTGACTTTTACAAACACATATTTTCCTTTGAAAGCTTGTGAAATATTTGTTTAGTCGATTTTATTTCTCAAGTATTGCAATCCACGAATAACAAATGAAATTCAAGATTTTCAATTGGGAATAAAAAGTTAAGAAACTTTCAAATTCGAAATATTTCTAAGGGATAAATAAAAGTTGTATTGCGTATAACGGTGGAAATAACAGATTTTCATGAATGACATTGAGTTGATATTAAATATATTGAAAGAGAATAGGTGACAAGCAGTAAAACAACTGAATCTGTTGGAAAGGAAATTTGTTTCTTTTAAGCTACAATTCACTCAATGTAAATTAATTGCGCCATAAAAATAATATTTTGTGTGTCACCTTAGCTTATTTTTTACTGCAAATAGATTCCTTTATTTAATGTTAAGAATTCAAAGAACAAAAGATTAATTATTGAGATTCGATTGTGGTTTAACACAAAAGGTAATATCTTACTACGAAAATTTTATCTCTTCAATAGTTGCCTATTTCTATTGAATATTGTATCGAATTACTTCTTTCTTCCAGCAAATAAATTTAAATACAGTTGTATTGAAATAATAACTCTTGTCATAACGCTTCTATAATACTGTTTTATTATGAAATAGTAAAACAAAGGGAATAGAAAATATGTAATAGTTTGTCTTTCTTAAATTGGAAGTAAAATGCATAAAAACGTTTACTTTGGCAAATATATCTTCTCACATGATTATGTATATATATATATATATATATATATATATTCTCACACTCCAAACTACGTCCCTCTCTTTACCTGTCTATATATAAAGAAACAAAGAGTCAAGATGAAAAATTATTCGTTGAATAAAAAATAGAAGATTTTACAAATTTTCACGTTTATATAACTGACTTCTGTAAAATTCATAACTTTGATCACTTGAAAACTTTTTTTATTATATCTATCTACATTTCTGTAGTGTTTGTAGAAACTTACACACTTTAAGACATAAAATACTTACAAGAAAAATGGGCTCGCTTAGCGTTGATCTTTGTTTGCATCCCCTCCAAAGTGCGAATGTTCCTCCGCTGTCCCTACGTATTAAGGAACACAAGTTCTCATATTAGGTGCTTCCATAATGAAATATCCATCCAAACTGACATTGTTTAGACACGAATGTTCTTAAAATCACAGTTTTCTGTGCTGAAAAAATAAATTCAGAAACGGAATTTTTGTCAAGTAACTCAGGTGAAATTGATAAATGTCTATATATATGCATTCATTCTTTTTATCTTTACAAAAATTAAAATCTCCAAGAGCAAAATTTATACATGAATATCATTTTCTATTTGGGTTACTCACATACTTTCAAGATTTAAAAATAAGAAACTCTGCATCCATCATATCAAGAACACTAGATCATTTTTGAAAATGTTATTTTAAACCTTTAATCTAAAATAAAATTCAACTTTTAATTTCACTTGTAGTTTTTCTAGAGACATTCGTTAACAAATGTCTAATTTTCATATCATCACCACATAAAAAGATTAAAAAAAGTTTTTTTTCTCTTTGATCATCAATGACAATAAACGTCAAATAAATATGATGAATTTTGTGAACGAAACCAACCATATACGTCCATATACGTCCATATACGTCCTATTCTTTTAAATATTTGTTGTTACGTCCTATTCTTTAGGACGTACCATATACGTCCTATTCTTTTAAATATTTGTTGTCCAAATTATATATGTAGATTTAACAAGGTAGATTTTTTATAGTATGTTATTCGTACGATTATAAGACACCTTCTAAACAAACAGTATCCCAAGGAAACGTTGTTTCAGTTTTCTACGAAAATTCTATTGTTCGATCATTGACTTTATTCTTCATATAACTTATATCATATATTTCTCAAATAAAAGGAACTATAAAATACTGTAACAAAGGTAAATAGAGAAAAAAGAGCTCACATAATGAAATGTTAGATTAAAAAATATTATTTTAAATAAAATATACGAAAAACCCACTTCTATGTACAAATTTGTCTAATTAAATAACACGTAAACAAGGAAAATATGGCATTCATGGCATTAAAATTATCTATATCACCATGATTTACACACACACACATACATATATATATATATATATATATATATATATATATTTGTATGTATGTGTGTGTGCGTACATGCATAAAATGTTTATGCCCTAGGAGAGAAATGATTTTATTTTTAATTTAATATATCACCCTCTGAAACAATCATAAAATTATATATTGGGTAGGTTAGGGGCTTCGAAAATTTTGAAAGATATGAAGCGCTTGAAAAGCATGGGAAAATATTTAAAATATTTGAGAATTAAAAAATTGCGTTGTAGTGGGTTAATTTTGTAGGCAATAATTAGTTTCGAAATTCAATAGTGTAATTTATCTAACGTCCGTATTAAGAGACAAAAATATATGACACACGTAACATATGAATGTAAAACGAATGATATTTTAGAGGAATAAAAGAAAAAGCGAAATTTTATCTTCATCTTTGTCACATTCTATGCCATTTTAGAGTTCTGCAGCTGTATTCTTAACGTATATTTTCTCTTATTTATTCGAGAGTTTGAATATTAGTCCTGAAAGATGTCGTTATAGTTTTGTAAAAGCAATAGTCACATTTTAACCCAAATAATTTACATTATTTTACAAATGTTTCTTCTCTTTTCAAAATAATTTAATATATGATTTTCTCTGTAGGAATACCATTTTATTTTTTCAAAGGATCAGGAACTATAGTCGTTTAGTCTGAAGTAAATGCATTCCTAACTAAGTAACTTACCTTATTTGTTACTTTTTCCTTGCACATGTTGGAAAAGTTAGGTATGTGTTTTATAAACCTAAATTATTTCATTATTTTGTCTACATATGGGCATGCAATACAAACGTTTATTTTTTTACGTTTATCATTATGATCAGACCAACACTGTGAATGATTTTAGAAATATTAGAAAGTAAAATACGTAAACAAGGGAAAATAACAATATGGAATTTATTTAATCACAATTTAACTATTACAAACATATTTAAATCTGGATTTTAAATCATTAAACTGTGTTTTAGTGTAAACAGTATAAAACGCATATTTAGATATTGTAGCTGATCACCCCCTATGTATACTAAATAGGACAATAAATACAAAAGACAATGCAGTCGAATCAAATATCTGAATATAAACCTACCAAAATGTAGAGACAGAACTTTTTTGGCATCAAAAACTATATTAAGTAGTTAGTGTCAAGGCGTAATTTACGAAACATTTGAACTTTTTCTCCTTACTAAGTAAATTTAATATCTTATTGTCAATTTAAAGGTGATTTTAAAAACGAATACAAGACATATTTATTTAAAATACTTCGCCATTTACAGTATTATTAAGTCAATCTTAACACAGGAAAAGTATAAAAGACTAAATACATATCGTGTTCCCGATTATCCGGTTTATTGGAGGGAAGGGGCAGCACGAGTAATCGGAAAAAACGGATAATCCAATTTCTATGAAACTTTATTTTGCTTTCTCACTCGCTTTTCTATTTTGCTGTAAGGAATCCGTGATTTTTTTTTGTTTTACCGAATATTCAAAATGTTTTTTCATATCACTGAGAACATTACATATCACTGCATTCCGAATCTCAGGAAATGAAGAAGCTTTTTTGGAGTGCTGTATCAAATAAAATTGTTGTCAATCAATCGAGAACTAGGATTTTAAAAATCTCTCTATATGTATGTGGGAAGATATGTGCATGCAGTTTTTCATAGGTATTATTTTGGATAAAAATTTGAAATGATTTTTTTTGGTTAGGTTCCCTGATGATGAGACCAGCCGGTTACCTTGATTTCTGGTTTAGTTCTGGCACTAATACAGAAACTTGCCTTATGGTGCGTAGAGCCCTGAGTGCTTGATTTCTATTAATTTTTTGTCTACATTCTTCCTATAATTACCTAGCTCTGTTGGAATATTTAATGTTAGTTATATTTGTCCGTTTTCAATATGAGGATTTGCTGCAATCTTTTATTGAAAAGTTAAAAGTTTTCAACTCTAGGGTAGGTTTTCAGTTAATTTGTTCGGCAGTCTATGCTCGCTTTATAAATTTTTTGTTTGTTGTGAATTGTTTACATTATTACTTACACACACACACACACATATATATATATATATATATATATATATATATATATATATATATATATATATATATATATATATATATATATATATATATATATATGTACGTATCAGGATGGAAGGCCAACACCCAAGTTTCAGAATCACTACCCTTTCTATATATCCATTTTTGCACACATGAACGAAATTATGAATGCTTAGATAGCAAATTTAACTGCGTTACAACGTTACAACGAAATCTTAGCCATATTTAAGAATATCATTTGAGAAATCTATGTCTCTTACGTTGTATTTAAAAATATCCAGTTGTTCTTAATGTAAATATTTAAAATTATTGTACAGTTAAACATATCAAAGAGCCATTTAATTTCAAATAAGCAGTATTTGCTACGTTAGACAGATAAAGGCTTATTATATTTTTGTTTTCTTTTAAATATCATGGATAAGTTCTTTTATAATTTTTATCACAAATGCATCAAGTGTGAAGTTTTAATCATGTGCTGATAACAGTAATTATGGAAATTTTACCGGATTGAATTGAAACCAGTGACCTGTCCTCTCCTTTAAAATGTCAAAATGTAATTTTACTAATTTTCCATACGTTATTCAAAAGGATCCCTGTGAAAAGTAATCCCGTTTTGTGTATGTTTTAATTATTTAATTTTAAGATTTCTAAACACTGAAGTGAAATAGAAAAAGAGTGCTCTAAAGAAAGCAATTATTTAAGTATTACAAGAAGTAAAAAATATATTTATATTTGTGTAGATATATTTATAAAAAAGTGTCTTAAGTTTATCGATAAATTTCCCCTGAATACTCCTAACTTTAGCAGCAAACCGTGCATATTATCAATGGTTCATATTGAACCAAATGATGAGTATTAAAACTATTATGCATTTTAGATCTTAGGCATTAAATAACAAAACCACGATCGAGTTCCTTTCAAACATTTACAACTTTTAGACTCTAATTGAACATATAAAAGACTCCTTCTTTTCTTCATGAATTGACATAAAAATACATTTTTCTTCAATTATAATTCTTGCCATATATTTTTTTTATTTCTCGTGTATTGTTAGGTATTTTAATTTTTAAATTAAGAATATTTAAGTAAATTTATTTACGTATTCTTTCTTACCAATTTAAACATAAATAGATAAGTATTTCAATTTTTTAGTAATATGGGTTTTAGCGGTCTCTTTTCCAATCTTTACCCCTTGTTTTTTCTTTACCATTTGTTTTACGAACACATTTGATAGCCTTTTGAAGATGCGAAAAATGTCAATATTTCTAACCCCATCCCAAAGGCACCCCTAGAGGCTGACCTATAGATTAAATTTTTTAAGGAGACTAACAATTTTAAATCAAATTTTTTAAGGAGACTAACAATTTTAAATCTTCATGATTATATTAAGGAAAGAATGTGTTATTAGGATTAAATTTATGAATGGAATTCAACTGAGTAACTAAGAAACAAACAATCAAACCAAAGCAAATGGAATTGGAACATTTCTATTGCCCAATTTTTAAGAATGAATGGTTGCATATGGGAAATTGTTGGTCCGTCTTTAAATAGAATCTAATAGCCTCTGAAATGGTGCCGATATCAGTTTGAATGCAATGATACTCAGTTGTATAGATAACCTTGTTGCATTTGACTATTGATTAAGTGAGCACTTAGAAGATTTAATAATTCGAAACGATACAGTAAACAAAAGAGAACAGAAAACAATTTATTACACAAAATGTAGATAAATTACGGTGTCTGGCAGACGTATAAATTATTGTTTTTAATTTCAGAAGTTCCAGAAGCTTAGATGTTCTAAATCTGTACGGAGAAGCCCCGTTTTAACGAATAAATCACTTAGATCAGGCTTCAAAATTTTTTGATAAAAATAATTTACTTTGGCTTTCCGGAAAAGGAGAAACATGATTACGTCAGTTATAAAAGTGCTTTAAATTGAACATTGAAGAACTTTTCATTAATATAAAAGAGTGTGAGGGGCGGACGAGTGATTTACTGCCAAACTTACCTTATTTACAAGTCTAGTGGGTCAAGAGGAGATTAAATAAGTATTGCAAAACATGCTTTTTCATTCCATGAGAAATAGAGTGGAAAGAAGAAAACTTTTTTTTCAAATTTCAATATGCTCTGATTTTCAAAAGTTGCATTTTAAAATTGAAGGAAAGTATGTAAAATTTCATTGCTCTACTAAAATATTTTTAAGTGCCGCAAAGGGCTTAAAAATGGATATTTTTATGAAAAAGTGATAAAATTTGTATTTTTTTAAAATTTCGTTTATAGTATATAAAAATAATAACATATATTTTTTTGTAAATAAAATAATCAAAATACGATATTTTTACAGAAAACTTACATATTCTAAGTATTTATAAATTGTAGATGCCATTGCAGAACAACTGATTTTGTAGAATTTCGCGATTTTCATCATATTAATTTTACAGTAGCATATTCTTATAACACACATTGGAATGAAAGAAAAATAATCCTTAATTAACGGACCCTAGTTAAAATAAACATATCGCACTTATTTAGAAGAATATTAATGTAATGTCTTTAAAAGCAATACGTTATTTTGAAAAACCATTCATGTTTTTCAAAAGTCCAGAGTAATCATGGATTCCATTACTTAATTCACTGACACATTGTTTTTTTTCAAATTTTGGCATTATCTTTTGAGAATGTATTTTTGTTTTTATAAAGGCATGTCTTGACGAAGCGCGATGAACAGATAGGGATAACTCAGTAACTAATTTAACAATCCTTTCTACTGCTTCTGTGTGACATGGAAAATTATTGTAGTCAATACGTTGACTCTCGTGATCAGATTCTTTTGCTTCCTTTATACACTGCTTTAATTTTTTATCAGAAATATGCCTCTTCGTTGGACGTTCTGTTACTTTAACGTCATTCCATTCAACCATATCAATATTATCCTTGGCATCAAACTTTTTACGCTGAATTAAAAAATTTCTTATGCTTCCTTCATTTTTAGCACTTGCTTTTAGATTCCGACGTAATCGAAGCACTCTTACATGATTGCGATCATCTCATATCTTGCAAAGGAGTAGATTTTCATATGCAGATTTCTGGCACTGAAAAAGTTATAAAAGATAGCATAATGGCGATTTTCAATGGCAACAACCAACACTTAAACGTTACTGAAATTGGATGTGATGGAACTGCCATGAACACTGGATTGAAGAATGGTGTAATTAAATAATTTTCAATAGAGAAATAATTCTTTATTGGAAAAACAATTAAGAAGGCCACTGCAGTGGTTGATTTGTCTATTTCATGTAAATGCACTGTCCCTACGTCTCCTATTTTGTTTCCTTGATGGAAAAAACTAAAGGTCCAAATGAATTTGGAGGAGAAATAGGTAAACAACTAGAAAACTGCTATAATATTCTAGTGATGGAATTTTCATAATATTTCATTACTATAAATGAAGGATGATTTAAGCGTTGACTTTAAATATTTGTTAGAAATGTGTAATGCAATCTCTGTTGGAATATATTCTTCTGATTTTTTCATGAGAAAACCAGGAAAACTTTACAATTCACGTTTATAATGTCACGATGACTTACATTAGCAAACCGAATTCTTCGCTTGTATGTGGATCAGAATGTCCTGCAAAAAATCTCCAAATACTGACTGAGTACATTTTGAAAGTTTATGCACCTGTTTGGTTTAGCTTAAAGCTGAAATCATCTTGTATCCATGGATCGAAGCACTTGTGGAAACTTGTATGCTATTCACTTTACCTCAATCAGACTCTTAAAAATGTCATTGACCTAATCATTCAAAGAAACGCATAATTTGCTGCTTCTGAAAATTTCCTCCTTTGTATGATATGATTTGACGGCAGTCATGTAACACAGCTTGGATTACGTCGAAGTCTAATAAAAGCAAGGGCTGAAAATGAAGGAGGCATCAGGAAGTTTTTTAATTCAACGTATAAACTTTGATGCCAAACATTATATTGATATACTTGAATGAAATGATGTTAAAGTAACAGAATCCGCTATGACGATGATTATTTCTGATGACAAACTAAAACAGTTTATAAATGAAGCAAAAGAATCTGATCGCGAGAGTCAACATATTGACTACAATAATTTTCCATGTCACACACAAGCAGTAGAAAGGATTGTTAAATTAGTTACCGATTCATCCTTGTCCGTTCGTGGCACTTCTGCAAGAGATGCATTTATTAAAAAAATACATTCTCAAAAGATAATGCCAAAATAAAAAATAAAAAAAAAATAAATAAATGTGTCAGTGGATAAAATAATGGAAACCATATGTGATTACTACGGACTTTGGAAAAACATGAATGTTTTTTAATAGCATTTTTCCTTTAAAGATATTACATTAATATTTTTCTAAATAAGTGTGATTTGTTTATTTTAAATAAGGTAAGTTAATTGAAAAAAATTTTTCTTTCATTCAAATGTGTATTACAAGAATATGCTACTGTAAAATTAATGAAAATTGCGAAATTCTGCAAAATCAGTTGTTCTGTAATGGCATATAAAAATTATAAATACTTAGAATATGTAAGTTTTCTGTAAAAATATCATATTTTGAATATTTTATTTACAAATAATATATATTATTATTTTAATATATTGAAAAAGAAATTTAAAAAGAGTACAAAATTTATCCTTTTTTCATAAAAATATCCATTTTGAAGCACTTGAAAATATTTTAAGAGAGCAATAACATTTTGTATTCTCTATTTTAATTTTAAAAGGCAACTTTTAAAATTTAGAGCATCTTGAAATTCAAAAAAAGACTTTCCTTAGTTCCACCCTAATGAGCAAGTCCTATTTTAACTAAAATATCAGTGTGGAATTACTTTTGGTAGCGGTATACGTCTTAATTTTTGTGTAGAATTTATTTGTATAATTTTATTCTTCAGTTAGATTAGATTATTCTGATACATTGCTGTACAATGTTTTATGTTATACTACATATAGATATAGAAGATATAGAGATGCAGTATAAAAAAAAGCATCTTTTCTACTAAAAATACAATCATGCTATTATCAAAAGGCTGTATTTCATATTAAGTTAAACAAACATAAACAATGAGATAAATTAAATGCAAACTAATGAAACTCGGGATGAATTTAAAAACATAATTATTGTGATGAAAATAAGTTATTACAGTTTATGTATCTATACATTTTGCTTGAAAAAATAATGCAATCAAAGAAAGATTATTAAAGAAATTTACTTTAGCATAGTGTGTATTATAAACTCTGTCACAGAATATTTAGATATATGTTACGGAATGCACATGTAGTTTTTAAGACTTTCAAGACCAAACAAGATTGCTACAAATAATTATAATTTTAGATGAGACAGATAAAATAATTTTTGCAGTGGTATTGTTACATAATTGGATCCAGCATACTTTTTTCTCAGTATAATTTTCAGTATAAATCTATCATTTTACAAAAAGTTATCCGTAATTATATAATCTGACTGCTACAAAACATACACTTGCTTGCTACAAAAATTTACATTATTTATTTTTCTTTTTTAGGTAGAAATAATAAATGATGATAATATTAAATGTGATATATTGTTAACTCAATATGGGGAAGATATTAAATGTCTATTAAATGAAATTTGTAGCTGTTTCATTAAAAGTGCTGCAGAAAACTGTCCAACGAAAAAAATAATAACTGATGGATTTTAATCAAGTTAACCATATACACATATATTTAAAGCTGCCCATTAATATTGCTACAGACAAAATCTCTTTTCTGATGATCAAACATATACTTAACGCATTTAAATAATTTGACTTTTATTTAGACGTAATGATTCTGTTACCTGGATGATGGATAATCGTTTATAAACCTTTCAATCTCAGTTCTAAAATTTATATTTACACGTTGTGTTTATAAATTTTATATCTTTGTAAAGTGTTAAAGTACACCGAAGAGCCAAAAAAACTTTACAGGTATGTGTGTGCAAATAGCGGAGATATGCGAGCAATCAACGTAGGACGATGTGGTCGGCAATACCTATATAAGACAACAGGTGTCTTGCGAAGCTGTTAGATCGGTTCCTTCTGCTGCAATGGCAGGCTATCACAATTTATGTGACTTTGAAGCGGGGCGTTATAGTCGGCGCACGAGAATGGGACATAGCATCTGTGAGGTAGCGATGCAATTCGGATTTTCAAGCACGTCCATTTCAAGAGTGTACCGTGAATATCAGATATCCGGTAAAACATCAAATCTCTGTCGATGCGGCCGGAAAAAGACCTTGAATGAATCCATCTCCGAGGCATTGATGCAATTTGGATTACGATGAATGGAACGCACGACCATTTCACGAGTGTATCATGAATATCAAGTACCCGGTTAAACCTCAAATCTCCGACTGCGGTGGGGCAGGAAAAACCTTGAATGAACGGGACTACAGAAGACAGAAGGGAATCCTTAAAGGAGATAGACGTGAAGCACTTCTTCAAATTGCTGCGCATTTCAATGTTGGGATATTAACAAGTATCAGCGTGCTAACTGTTCAAAGGACCGTCATTGATATGGGCTTTCGGAGCCGCAGGCCCACTCGTGTACCGTGTTTGACTGCAACGGCACAAAGCTTTACGTTTCACCTGGGACAGCCAACACCTCCATTGCACTGTTG